>JASEVX010000005.1:37642988-38175488 GCA_031761405.1 Serripes groenlandicus
GAGAGATAGAGAGAGAGAAAGAGAAAGAGAGAAAGAACGGGAGAGAATGAGAGGGGGATAGACAGAGACAGACATAGACAGATATAGAAGAGATGGAGAGATATAGTCATATATAGACAGAGAGAGAGAGAGAGAGAGAGAGAATGAATGAGAGAGGGGGATATGGAGAGGGAGATGGAGAGGGATATAGAGAGAGAGGGAGGGGGAGAGAGAGAGAGAGAGAGAGAGAGAGAGAGAGAGAGAGAGAGAGAGAGAGAGAGAGAGAGAGAGAGAGAGAGAGAGAGAGAAAGAGAAAGAGAGAAAGAAAGAGATAGAGAGAGATAGAGAGAGAAAAAAAGAATGAGAGGGGATAGACAGATACAGGGACAGACATATACAGAGATAGACAGAGATGGAGAGATAGAGACATATAGAGACAGAGAGAGGAAAATAGACAGACAGACAGATAGACAAACAAACTGACAGACAGATAGGCATGCACTTCAAGTACATGTTATCTTCCGATTGTTGGTATAAAAACAAAAATTACTCATGTATTTAAAATAGCTTTAAACATAATTAGTTTGAAAAACATTGCTACATGCATCGGAAATATATACATAAATTGTAGATTGTGATGTCTACTTCATGAAGTTTATGGTAATATAGTGGCTACACTGATGATTATGTGTACTTTTTCATCTAGAAAATAAATTATCCTTACGAATACCAGAAGTTAACTTAACTAGAATCAAAAGTGTTCTGTGTGATTCAGTTTTAATTGAACATTGACCTCATAATCAATAGACGTTCCTTAACCTTTTCGCTGCCAAAGACAATTAAAGGACTTGCAAACAATGCAGATGCAGCTGAAACAGCTCATAACGAGCTGTCTCTCCTGAAATCTACATTTCTTCCCACTTAGACATTAAATTTTACCAAACGTCCTGTTGGACGAAACATAGGGTGGTCCAATTTTAAAAATGCAAGAGTCGACTTTGTGAAATTTAACAATGAAAGGTTTGTAACGGTTTTAACTTTACTCTTCAAAGTCCCCAGTAAATACAGTAGGTGCAAATCACAAGCACGATCAGGACCCGTATTAACCAATCTTTCAACTTAAGTTATTTAACTCAATCTAAATCGCAGCAATTTAAAATTAGTCACACAATCGAATTAAGTCGGGTTGGTGAATTTCTGGCAATGGGAGTCATTCTCTCAGGTATTCTCAGAATTTAAGTTTAAATGACGCTAAAGGTGCGGGCTAATCTAAGTCCTCGATGTTCGCAAAGTTCTCAATGTGCATCGTCTCTCTATCTGGTATATCATGGTCCCCTATTAACCCTTTCCCACCTGCAGACGTATTTTGTCGCAATAGCAGCAGGCGACTTTTGAGACATTGAGGTCAATGTTGAAATTGCTCATGATTCACCTTTGGCCACAATGTTTTCAACTTTATTTAATAATTATGCTATCTTTTATGAAGATTTTTCAGGTTTTTGTCACTATGTTTTCAAAGTTTTCTGCTGCATATTTGCTGTATGTGGGAAAGGGTTAATTTAACATTACCCCACTGTAAGCGACTTAAAACATGTGTATAAACTGCATGCTTAGCACTAATAAGCGAACAATTAAGATCAAGATCAGCCCTCACAACAGCACAGTCTAATCGTGATCCACATGGCTCGCTTGTGGTGAAGATCTGTTAACACTTGTGAAATTCTTAGTTTTGTCTAAAAGCAATCAGATAATTAAATTTGTAGAACTTTTGTAGGTATCCCCTTCCAACACATTTAGACAATCCTGCAGCAGACGACTTTTGAAAACACTGTGGGGGTAAAAATGCTCATTATATTCAAGTATCATACTTTCGTTTATCGAAATTTTCAAGTTGTGTTCTAAGTTGCTGCTTCCGATTTATTCAGAGTTCATGTATGCTGGAAACAGTTTAAAGATTAGCCCTTTTCCTCATACATTAAAACTGCAACAGACGTCTTCAAAACAGTATGAGCAATTTCTCCTTTTGTTACAATGTTTTCAAAAGTCGTCTGCTGCAGAGGCGTCAGAAAGCGTTTGTAAGAGGGAAAGTGTCCCTACTCATATCTTCGTAGTTATGACAACGGGACATTGTAATCAAACCAGAGCGGCTAGACTTCTAGCTAATTCTGCTTCCGAAGTAACATCTGTGTCATCTGTGACTCATCTGTGACATCTGTGACTCTCCTAGACGTATATTGGCGGATGAGTCTATGGTAAGGCTATGGTGAGATATCCTGTTTCTTTACTTTTCGCAATACGAAATAAAACCGTGTTTGGTCATTTTTTTTTTTTTTTACCTCTGATACCCCTCTGATACCAGGTCCCGCGTGCAATAGCTACCTAAACCAAACATGTCCCGCGTGCAATAGCCACCTAAACCAAAACATGTTTCGCGAAAACCCAATACGATGCACTATTTTTTTCTCGCGAAAACCGACTTCGTCATGATGACGTGGGTTTTCGTGCACAAACGGTAACACGAACCTGACCATCTAAGATGGTGAATCGACAAAGTGATTGCCTTGCAGTAAACGAAAATTTCACAAAACATTTAATTGCGAAATACATAAGCAACATATAAAGAGGCAAATACAATAATGTTTTCTTTAAATGTTTCAGAGAGTCTGTTTTGGCATTAAAAATCGTATTTTAACCCTTTCACTGCCAAAGGTAATTAAAGGCGTTTGCAAACAATGCAGATTCTGGTTAGACAGCCCATAACGAGCTATCTCTCCTGAAATCTGCATTCTTTGCCACTTAGACATGACATTTTAACCAATTTTCCTGTTGGACGAAAAATGGAGTGGTCTAATTGTTCAACATGGAAGAGTCGACTTTTTGAAACTTGGCAGTGAACGAGTAAACAGGTTCTTATTTACAGAAAGCATTTGTTTATAACGCTTCACCACGGTTACCAGAGAAACAGAAATTTCATTAGCAGTTCTTAAATCGTTAATTCAACCACCAATATCAACTTGATCGATCGTAAAACGGAGTGACGCTTTTCAGTTACATGATGATTCACAGGGTTTCTTTCTCCCTCTGTCTGTCTGTCCGTTCGTTCGTATGTCCGTCTGTTTGTACGCCACACATTGACATGAATTTGAAGGTCACACATGTGTTCCTTTTTGCAATCTTGCCGTGTCCAAGGAAAACCAACAATTGATCAGTTTGGATTGGTGAGAACAAATATCTACATGCGCAACAATGCTACCTGATGTATAATTTACGTTAAACACTATTAAGTAGAAGTTTCTTTAACAAATCTGGTTCTTATTGGCAAACGGTGTAGATGCAGATGCAGATCAGAGTGTACGTATGCAATGGCTGGTCTGGATCTTCACTGGTATTAAAAGCCTTATGGCTAATCGACATATAGCGTTATTAGTGAATGAATTTAACGACAAAAAACAATGCAAAACCTCATCATATTCTTCGATATTTTAGATAGAATTAAGCTTTATTAGACATACATGTACTGGGGAATTATAATTCATATCACACATTTATTGCAGTTAAACGTCCTCCCACTGCTATCGTAACCATATGAGCCGTCCCATGAGAAAACCAACATTATGTATCGACCCAGATCAGTCTGCGCAGTCCGCACAGGCTAACCCGGCCAGACACTTTTTGCCTTCTGTGGATTCCATTATTCTATACCTTCATCCCCTGAGACGGCCTGCGCAGGCTGATCTGTGTAGATACAATACGCACAGTCCATAACGTGGTTTTCTCGCGGAACGGCTCATTAGATCCTACAAAAAATGGATTAGTTTATGCTGCGTTAGTAGACCAATGTTAGACTGAACAAACATGCAGGCTGATCTTGATCTACGTTGTTTGAATATGTAGTTCAGAGTCGTGATTTATGACGAAAGTAAAAGTCGTTTATTGTCCGTCAGAGCGGATTAAGGGTTAAAACAAATAACATAGGCGACGACAGGAAATAATTCTGTTGACCATAATTGCAAGGCAATATATCTACCTTATCCCTGTTATTATGCCTGCTAACGAAGAAGAAGAAGAAGAAGAAGAAGAAGAAGAAGAAGAAGAAGAAGAAGAAGAAGAAGAAGAAGAAGAAGAAGAAGAAGAAGAAGAAGAAGAAGAAGAAAAAGAAGAAGAAGAAGAAGAAGAAGAAGAAAAATTAGTAGAAAATGAAGAAGAAGAAGAAGAAGAAGAAGACAGAAAAAGGAAGGAGAAGAAGAATACGAAGAAGAAAAAGAAGGAGGAGGACAAGAAGAAGAAGAAGAAGAAGAAGAAGAAGAAGAAGAAGAAGAAGAAGAAGAAGAAGAAGAAGAAGAAGAAACTTACTGGATGATCCATAATATCTACTGCGTTTAACAAATAGGTCCGTTCACGGCGTCATAGATTTTTTGCTGTTCACTGTGGCTGTATTAAAATTCCAATGTCCAATGTTTAATACGAGATGGGAATAGCTATAGGCGTGTTGAGTGCGATGAATATAAAGATGTATTAACGATTGAACAATAAACTGATTTTCCGCACTATTCGGTCTATGTCATGATGTTTTGCGTATGTATATTAGTAATAAAATGTTGATCGGTCAAATCGCATGGACATTGGTTAGCCGGTGCACCTTAAAGCGAGAGTTTGGCCTTTAAACCGATTCGGTTGGTCGATCAGTAAGCTGTATTACATTTCCTCTAATGGACAGTGAACAGTTATTGGTAGAGGTTGACATGTGAGCCATTACCTTTCAGAAATATATACATATACTGCGTTGATGATGGAGGTCCATAGCCATTATGTTACATCACTGTGTTATCTGTTGACGTTAACCCTTTCCCGCATACAGAAACATATGGAAAATCTATAAAAGAAAAATGTAAAAAAAATAGCATTTAATAAAGTTGAAAGCTTTGTGGTAAAAAGAGAAACTGCTCATTATTAACAACTTCTTCTGTTGCTACAATGTTTTCAAAGGTCCCCTGATGAAGATGCAACAAAATACATTTGAGGAATCCTCCGTGGTTGAGCGGTTAGCGTCGGGGATTTGGATTCGATACCAAGTCGCGACGCTGTGGTCATGGTGGTGTGCTCTTGGGCAAGGCACATGTCGTAGCCTAAAACTGATCTGTTTACCCACGGATCATGAATAAGTGAACTGTCGTCGTGATATAACTGAAATAATGTTGAAAACGGCGTAAAACCCTAACAAAATACGTCTGTAAGTAGTAAAATCTTAAATGATCGATATATGAGCCGTTCCACGAGAAAACCAAAATGATGGACTCTGCGTAATGTATCGACCAAGATCAGCCTGTGCAGTCCGCGCAGACTAATCCGGGCCGACACATTCCGTCTCAGGGGACAGAGGTATAAAGTAATGATTCCTGAAACAGAAAATCCACTGGAGGTGAAAAGTGTCAGCCCGGATTAGCCTGCGAGGCATTCTGAGACTGATACGGGTCGATACTTTACACACTGTCAAAAATGATGATTTTCTCGTGGAATAACTCAATTAATTATTTGCTCTGAGGTTAAGATTCCAGGTTAAATTTTATTTTACCATCGTCAACCCTTGCCTTACGCCTTAAATGTGCTTATCTCCAGATTATACATAGACTGAAGTTTACCATCGCCAACCCCCGCCTAACGCCTTAAAGGTGCTGATCTCCAGATTATAGATGGACTGAAGTTTACCATCGTGAACCCTTCCCTTATGCCTTAACGGTGCTGATCTCCAGAGTATAGATATACTGAAGTTTTCCATCGCCAACCCCCGCCTTACGCCTTAAAGGTGCTGATCTCCAGATTATAGATAGACCGAAGTTTTCCATCGTCAACCCCCGCCTTACGCCTTAATGGTGATGAACTCCAGATTATAGATAGACTGAAGTTTTCCATCGCCAACCCCCGCCTTACGACTTAAAGGTGCTGATCTCCAGATTATAGATGGACTGACTTTTACCATTGTCAACCCTTGACTTACGCCTTAAATGTGCTAAACTCCAGATTATAGATAGACTGAAGTTTACCATCGTCAACCCTTGCCTTACTACTTAAAGGTGCTGATCTCCAGATTATAGATAGACTGGAGTTTACCATCGCCAACCCCCGCCTTACGCCTTAAAGGTGCTGCTCTACAGATAATAGATAGACCGAAGTTTACCATCGCCAACCCCCGCCTTACGCCTTAAAGGTGCTGATCTACAGATTATAGATAGACCGAATTTTACCATCGTCAACCCACGCCTTATGCCTTAAAGGTGCTGATCTCCAGATTATAGATATACTGAATTGTACCATCGTCAACACACGCCTTACGCCTTAAAGGTGCTGATCTCCAGATTATAGATAGACTGAATTTTACTATCGTCAACCCTGACTTACGCCTTAAAGGTGCTGATCTACAGAGTATATATAGACTGAAGTTTACCATGGTCAACCCCCGCATTACGCCTTAAGGGTGATGATCTCCAGATTATAGATAGTAAAGTCAAAATTTTAAATTAGAGTAATAATTACACTTTCCAATACATTAAACATCTTAATATTGATCTTTTATTCTTCTTTTTTATTGGGTAAATTTTGTACCCATACCCAGTAAGCCACATTTTGTACATTTTCATGACTATAAATTAACTGTTTTTCAAAAGTTACTGCCAAAATAGTTCTGAACTATTAATTACTTTCTTTGTTGTCACTATTAGTAATAATTGAAAACAATTCAACATATCAAAATTTTCAAAAGTTCTGCACCTTTAAGAGAAGACAACGTTTGGAAACGTAGCTGGAAAAGAAATTGGTCACATATTATTTGAACTCTGTTTCATGAATTCTCTTCAAACTCTAATGTTTCTAAAGCAGGCGACTTTAATTAAAACCGTTTGTTTTTAATCGTACTTCGGTTATATAAGGCAGGCAGTTTACCAATACACCACGCAGCATTATATCCCTTTCCCTCATATAGACGCCTTCTGACGCCCCTGCAGCAGACGGATATTTGAAAACATATTGACAAAAGAAGAAATTGCTCAAAACGAGCAATTTCTCCCTTTGTCACCATGTTTTCAACTCTATTAAATTATTGTACTTCCATTTAAAGGGAGTTTCCAATTTTATTCGGGTATGTTTCAAAGTCGTCTGCTGCAGATTTGTTGTATGTAGGAAAGGGCTATCTGGCTGGGATTCGTACTCACGATGCCAGAATCGATACTGACCGAGTTATCGGGGCTTGTGAAATGATGTAGTAATTCCAAAACTTCCTTTAACAATTTCCAAAATACAACAAATCTGCAGCAGTCGACTTTCAAAATGTCTAGTCTACTCAAAAATAAGGAAAATCTTTATAATTGTAGGTATTATTACTGAAAAAAGTTGAAAACATTGTGGCAAAAGGAGAAATTGCTCGTTTTGAGCAATTTCTCCCTTAGTCACTATGTTTTCAAAAATCGTCTGCTGCAGATGCGTCAACATACGTTTATAGGTGACGTGTGAACGGGTAAATATATCTCATATATTCAGCTGTTGCATGTTTAATTTGTAAACAAAACAAAACCAGTTTACATAGAAATACATGTACCTGTGAAAATAAAGGAACTGTGAGACTTAACCTCTAATGACACGATATTTAAATCAACCATTTTAAATTCAACAGAATAAATAATTATGTAATATAATGGTATGGCATTGCTTACACGTACTTTGTGAATAATTTGGCTGTCATCATAAGCACAATTTATGTCAAAATGCACGTTTTACCAAAGGTCACGTTTCACCTGTCAATATTGACCTATATAGTATATACATATTTAATTCGATGATTTGCCAATCACGTGACTTCGACTGTCCAATGTACAGGTGGAATTATTAAAACTCATACCTATTTCGAAAATCGCCACCTTGGTGGTCTAGCGGTTAGCGTCCACATCAAGGTACATGAGATCACGGGGTCGATCCCCGACCGGTTTACTACTTTATGATGGCTATCACATTTTTGACGCTCAGCATTTTTGGGTTAACAATAGGAATAACTCGCTGGTGTCAGTTAAAATGGACCAATAGTACTGTAAGCTTAACCAGTGTTTTGCCATTTACCGACCCATCCCCTTTTTAATGCCATGTTTTTCAACCAATCAGTATGGCTTGAACATTGTTTGTATTTTCACTTATGGAGCAATTCTTCTAAATTATCTTGAAATCAAACCAGTTCATAGAAGATTTATTAGTTTTGTATTTTTTCTCAACATTTCTGATAACGCAGCAAGTTTTGAATAGATTTGTTTTCTTTACATATTGGACAGTCTTTAAACAGGATCACCATAAGAATATTCCTGTGAAGTTTTAGCATTTTTAGCAAATGTTTGTAATGTCACTTATGGAACAATTCTGCCAACATATCTTTAAATCAAACAATCAGTTTCAGAGATTGAGAACTTTATAGGTTGTCATTTCCCCATCTTGGGTCGGAATAATTTGAAATGTCTTGTTAGAGTGTCACAAAGTGAATATCTGTGCAAAATAATTTTCAAATCGGGTTGTTCTAGTTAATGGTTTTGGTGAACCTCGGTTTGTTCTAGTTGTTGGCTTCGGTGTCCCTCGGGTTGTTCCAATTGATGGTATCGGTGACCCTCGGTTTGTTCTAGTTGTTGGCTTCGGTGTCCCTCGGGTTGTTCCAATTGATGGTATCGGTGACCCTCGGGTTGTTCTAGTTGATTGTTTCGGTGACCCTCCTGTGTTGTTACAGTTGGGGAATTCGGTGACACCCGGGTTGTTCCAGTTGTTGGTATTTGTGACCTTTGGGTTGTTTCGGTAGGGGGTCTGATAGTTGCTCGGGGATGGGGTTCTCATGTAGTTCTCCATGTACACATCCCGTTGGTCACTCTTTCTCCTCTGTGTGTTTCTCCCGTAACGGACATTCTGCTGATCATTGTCAGTGCACCTTTGATTTCTGCTTGCTTGTTCGGTAAAGATATGTTGTTTGTCAGTTTCATTTATAGTTGAAGGCTTGATTTTCAGCACAGACTGAATTGCTTTCCTTATATGAATGCCAAGAGCTTTACCTCCATTCATGCTCAGGTGAACGTTATCATGGTAAAGGGAAACATTCATTGTTCCATTCTCAACCATTATGTCATCATTATCCAGTAAATTGGAGTCAATTCTGTTACACACTATTGGGATAATTTGGTTTGTTTTTGTGCTTACATTGTTTACAAATTTCTCTGCATTCGTATGGAGGATACTTGAAACATCAACTCTAGCAATTGGTACAGACTTTTCTTACTTTGGACATTGCTGTTTCGAGTCTTTTGGCAACATTTTCAGGGTGATAGAATCTCTTGCTGAGTTTGGTTTTCTTATTGAATCTCCAGCATTCACCACATCTGTTCTCTGTATTTAATCTATTGTTCTGGTTTGATCCACTTGTTTGATTCACTGATGACAGGGGTTGGTTTGGCATTGATGCCATGGTGGTTTGGATACTGGTTTGGTTTTGTATTTTTATTTCAGCTAATTCTTTTAATAGACTGTTTTTAAGCTTGACATTTCAGATACTATTTGATCTCCATATCGTCTGTAACGCTCTGAATCTTAAAAGCTACAGTCTCTGAGTTCACCTGCATTTTTATAATTTGGATAACTAATTCTGATTTCTCTCTTGTGATCTGACCAATTGTGTTGTGATCTGACTAATTGTGTTTCTCAGTTAAGTGTTATCTTGCTTTGCTTTCTTATTGTTGATGACAATTCACACTTAAGTTCATCATTCCTTTCAGTATCAGTGCAATGTTAAGTCTAGTTACGTCTTTCTCGAGCTTTGCAGTTGTGTCGCCCTGCTCATTATATTTTTCACGTAATCATTTGAGAGATTTTTCAATTCTTGATTTCTTTATTTGCTTTCATGATTAATTATTTGCTTGACACTTACACTGATAAAAACATTTTGAAACATAGGGGGGAAAGGGAGAAAGTGCTCAATATGAATAACTTCTCCTTATTCATATTGAGCACTTTCTTTGCACAATTTTTTCAAAATTCATCTGCTGCAAAGGCGTCTGTATATGGGAATGGCAAATTAAGTCAAATTATTTTGATTTAAAGATAGTTTGAGCTGTATTCAGTTCGAATTAAAGTATTATACTAGAACATCAATACACAGGAAAAACACCCCAAACATATTAATAATAACTAAGTAGTGTTCAGTATTTGTTTCCATTCCTAAGCAGACAGATTTGTTGGCATCAAGCATGGATTGCATTTTAATTTGCAGCAGTTTTAGACTTTAGACATTAATTGTATGCTAACATTTAACTTCTATGACCATTTCCTACAAGCAGATGATACTGTTATAATGAAATATAGATTTGGGCAATTTGTGACCGCATCCCTTCACATGATGTACATGTTCTTTGTATGATGCAGGTCTTTGGATGTTCTAGTCATATAAATATTCCATTGCTCGAGTAATTTATATGTTTGGGTTTTGACCCAGAACATTCATCCCTTTTCCTCATAGATTAAAGAACCAACATGATTCAGTGTTGATATAAACAAGAGCAGGCCATATCCTACTGGATCGGCTCAATTTAAGCTCGACTGGTAAAACTATTTTAGTCACATACCGACATAGACTTAGATCTTACCTTATTTTAATTAAAATATAGTTTAAATCCTGTCTGAAAAGTTAATCCAGTTTTGATCACTGACATCAGGAAGGAAGGGCCTATTTGGGAATGTATAAAAAAAAAAGATATTGGGTTGTTGCGGTCTTTCTTCTCATATTATTAAAATTTAAAAACAAGCGATAAATTGTAGATACCTGGGCAGTAGCAACTCTATCTTCGAAAGATAAACAAGAAATTGTCTCTGTCGGCCCCTCGGCTGTCTTCACTTTATAACATAATGGATGAATTCGGTAACTTGATTACAGTGCTTTCATTAAAACACTTGTGAATAAACTATTATATAGTGAGTTGTGTTATAAAGACATTAAGTGCATTCAACTTACAAGTAAGAGAGAGTGGGAATAATTTCTTGGATAAAAGTTCTGATTTTCAGCAAATAAATAATACACGAAAACACATGAAATAATAAAGACACCTTACTTGTTTGTTTATTTCCTTCTTCAGTCTTCAATAATGTGTACCTTTTAAATAAAATAATTACTTCAATGGGGTAAAATTATTTTGTGTGTAAAGATTGACTCCAAATCATTTTTGACAGCTGACAAAACAGATCAGCATTTCATTGTTTGTTATTAAGTTGTTAATTGAAATTATTTATCGCAAATCTGCTTGAAATGAAAAAAGATTAATGATTCGTTAGGAGGCTTACAACTTACAAGTTGTCAAGTGTAAACATTGTGGTTGATAGCGACTTTGACTTGTTGGCGGTGTTGACCCTCGAGCTCGGCATTAATGCCGTTTGTGGTTGATAGCGTACGATATTCTCGTCGTTTTGTTGGGAGTCATTGTAGCCTGCGCTGTTGATAGACTCGAGTAACATTGCTAGTGGTGTAATATCTGATCAAGATGATATTCGTTTGTCCTTTCAAAGATCCGCGACAATTTAAAACTATTACAGCAATACGAAAAATAAAAAAAATGAAGTGAGAACTTACTTTTTTCATACGATAGTGTTACCCGGATATTCCAGACTGAAAGTCAGCCTGGTTATCACAAACAAGTCGCGAGATTCATTATATATCGCTGACGAAAAACAGTCTGTACGCTTTAAATAGCTTGCGAAAATGCGGATTCAGACCATCTTGTTGATTTCAAAGGAGGATAACGCTTACAATAAATGCTTATTTCAGACTACCTAGTTGAGATCAAAGGGGGATAAGGACGTTTTAACAATTTCCGACATAAAGCAAATGTTTTAAAATGCATCTGAAAATGGGAAAACGGGAAAGTGGATTAATGTAGACTGACAGTACAGGTTCTATATCGGAACTGTTCGTATGCACATGCTCACCCTAGTCTTTACAACTTACGAGATCTTCATTGCTTTACGCGGAAAATAAATAATAATACTATATTGGTGTATCCACACAGTCTCATCGGAATAAAGGCCTTCACAGTTCGCCGATACGTTACTTCAATACAAAAACAACCCAAAAGTGTAGCTGCACCAGTTTTACATCAAGGTGACATAAAATGATGCCAAACAGCAGAGTCAATAATACTCTGATGGCAGATGCTGCTGATAAAAATCAAAGCACTTAAAGTGCTGGCATCAAGGGGCTTACTGCAGATCACGGAAAACATTAGGACAAGGATTTACCGATCTTTTTTGTTATCACATACACTTCACCAGAAGACCTTATTTTGTCCGTTTATTGAATAATATTTTAGTTGAATGCACAATATTGTATACACAGAATGAGGGTCTATTTCAAAAATCGATGCATTAATCACATTGCATGCTATATCAAAATCAAAAGAACGCTGCATAACAATGAAAACTATATTGAAATTCCAATAAAAATATCAAAACAAAAAATAAACAATCTGTATCTACATTTTCTGGTTACTAAAAACAAAAAATGTTTTACCTTGTTTGAAATAACTTATATAATACTTTTAAAACTAACATGATTCATTTTATAAACAAAAGAATATTTACACCGTGCTATAAAAGAACAATAAAGAATGTTCCAAGCCTGGATATGACTTGACAGTAAACTACGTTAATAACAAACTAGAACTATCACTGATTGTGATTAATACCCCCGAACGCCGCCCTGATAGGAAAAGTAATGAAATATTAAGAATCCCCACCTTAAATTACATCTTGTAGTGTTAAAGATCAAAAATAAGAAAGGGCAATGAAAGTTATTCTACAGATAAGACAAAGTAACAAAGGGTGTAACTCTGTAATTATCTAAAATAGAGTTATGGTTCTTGTACACTGCACTCTCTCTCAATGTGTTGTATCATCGTATGAAGTTTTATTACATTTCATCTTGTACTTTTGAAGTTAATCTACGCACACAAAAGGGTAATAAAGGGGAATAACTCTGTAATCAGCTACATTGGAGTTATGGTTCTTGTATACTGTACTTCCTCTCCATGTGCCATCGTATGAAGTTTTATTAGATTCCATCTTGTAGTTTTAAAGTTATTCTACGCACAAGAAAAAGTAACAAAGGGCAATAACTCTGTAATTAGATAAATTAGAGTTATGGTTCCTGTACACTGCACTTCCACTCAATGTGTTGTATCATCGTATGAAGTTTTATTAAATTCCATCTTGTAGTTTTAAAGTTATTCTACACACAAGAAAAAGTAAGAAATGGCAATAACTATGTAATTAGCTAAATAAGGGTTATCGTTCTTCTACACTGCATTTCCTGTCATTGTGCTATACCATTGTATAAAGTTTTTTCAGATTCCATGCCGTACTTATTAGGTTATTCTCCGGACAAGAAAAAGTAACAAATGGCAATAACTCTGTAATTAGCTAAATTAGAGTTATGGTTTTTTGTGCACTGCACTTCCTCTCAATGTATTGTATCATCGTACAAAGGGCAATAACTCTGTAATAAGGTAAAATATAGTTATGGTTCCTGTACTCTGCACTTTCTCTTAATGTGTTGTTTCATAGAATGAAGTTTTATTAAATTCCATCTTGAAGTTTTAAAATTATTCTCCGGACAAAAAAAAAGTAACAAAGGGCAATAACTCTGTTATTAGTTAAATAAGAGTTATGGATCGTGTACACTACACTTCCTCTCAAGGTATTGTAACATCATAAGAAGTTTTATTAAATTCCTTTTTGTAGTTTTAAAGTTATTTTACGCACAAGAAAAAGGGATATAACTCTGTAATTTGCTAAATTATAGTTATGGTTACTGTACACTGCACTTTCTCTCAATGTGTTGTATCATCGTATAAAGTTATATTAAATTCCATCTTGTAGTTTTAAAGTTATTCTCTGGACAAGAAAAAGTAACTAAGGACAATAACTCTGTTATTAGCTAAATAAGAGTTATGTTTTTTATACACTGCACTTCCTGTCATTCTGGTCTACCATTGTATGAAGTTTTATTCGATTCCATCTCGTAGTTATTAAGTTATTCTCCAGTCAAGAAAAAGTAAAAAAGGGCAATAACTCTGTGATGAGGTAAAATAGAGTTATGGTTCCTGTACAATGCACTTCCTCTCAATATGTTGTTTCATGGTATGAAGTTTTATTAAATTACATATTGTAGTTTTAAAGTTATTCTCTGGACAAGAAAAAAGTAAGAAAGGGCAATGAAAGTTATTCTACGGACAAGAAAAGGTAACAAAGAGCAATAACACTGTATTTAGCTATATAACTGTTATGGTTATTGTACACTGCACTTCCTCTCATTGTGCTCTACCATTGTATGAAGTTTTATTAGATTCCATCCAGTAGTAATTAAATAATTCCCCGGACAAGAAAAAGTAACAAAGAGCAATAACTATGTAATTAGGTAAAATAGAGTTGTGGTTCCTGTACACTGCACTTCCACTCAATGTGTTGTATCATCGTATGAAGTTTTATTAAATTTCATCTTGTAGTTTTAAAGTAATTCTACGCACAAGAAAAAGTATGAAAGGGTAATAACTCTGTAATTAGCTAAATAAGAGTAATGGTTCTTATACACTGCACTTCCTCTCATTGTGCTCTACCATTGTATGAAATTTATCAAATTCAATCCCGTAGTTATTAGGTTATTCTCCGGACAAGAAAAAGTAACAAAGGGCAATAACTCTGTAATTAGCTAAATTAGAGTTATGTTTTTTTGTGCACTGCACTTCCTCTCAATGTGTTGTATCATCGTATGAAGATTTATTAAATTCCATCTTGTAGTTTTAAAGTTATTCTACGCAAAAGAAAAAGTAACAAAGGGATATAACTCTGTAATTAGCTAAATTAGAGTTATGGTTCTTGTACACTGCACTTCCACTCATTGTACTCTACCAGTGTATGAAGTTTTATTAGATTCCATCTAGTAGTTATAAGCTATTCTCCTGACAAGAAAAGTAACAAAGGGCAATAACTCTGTTATTAGGTAAAATATGGTTGTGGTTCCTGTACACTGCACTTTCTCTCAATAGGGTGTATCATCTTATGAAGTTTGATTAAATTCCATCTTGTAGTTTTAAAGTTATTCTCCGGACAAGAAAAAGAAGCAAAGGGCAATAATTCTGTAATTAGCTAAATTATAGTAATGTTTTTTGGGATAGGGGCGTCACGCCACTATCTCATTGCTAGCCTGCTTTCGAAAAGTCGAATAACGGCTGCAACCACAGTCCACAATTGAATTCCTACGCCAAAATCGAGCTTTGATTGGTTATAATCTGCCTTTCAATGATTTCATTGGTTCGACCGAATCACAAAAAAAAAACTCCGCTTGCATTAATTAATGAGACAAAATAGTTCCAACGCGTAAAACACAATCTGAACTATGATTGACCTCAATGTCAGTGGTGTTAGGTAACGTCGACCGTGCTGTGACCCCATTAGTTTACAACTGTCGACTTATATAGAGAAATGTGCAAATGACTGTAAATAAAATTATTGAAAGGAGTTGAAACCATTGTGGCAAAAGTAGAAATTGCCTACAATAAGCAATTTCTCCTTTTGTCACAATGTTTTCGATTGTCGTCTGCTGCACATGAGTCTGTAACCGTCTGTATGACCTACAGATTTACAGTGCACCATTACCATAACTTGAGCATGCTGCGTTTGGAAGGTGTATATTTTTGTCTTTCCATGTTCTCACTTATTATATGACTTTCAAATGCAACACATGTGTTCCGTGAAATGCCCGTGTTCGTTAATGAGTGCTTCCCCAAGCTGTGTACTTTGTCCGGAGCGACTGACTGTCTGTCCGTCTTTGTGTTTATCCATCCGTCCGTCTGTCCGTTACGGTTTGCATTAATGGGTCAAAACTTTGTTTCTGTTTCGAGGATCCATTTCAAAGTCGTCACACGTATACATTGGGATAAGGAGATCGATCCAATATTTTGAACACAAATCTGATCTGGTTTTTTAGGTGTAAACTCATTTTTTCATTTCTTCGGTTATTGTCTCAATAGACGTCAAATGTATTAATTTAAGACTTGGTGTATAGGGAACTCAGAGCTACAGATGTGCAGTGCAAAAAGAAACATAACTCTATCATGCTTTCGATTTCTTTCATTTATCAACATGATTACAAGAGTACAATATACATTGTGGTTCTTTAGTGATTTCTGAACTGGAAATATTTTAATTAAGGGTCGCGTCTCTTTTTTTTTTCAATCTTTTGTCCTTCCTGATTTTTTTTTTTTTATGTATACAAGAAAAGGGTCAAACTTTGATACATAAGGTATATGTTATTGGCAGGCAGTATGTGTTGCTTCACACATTTTTGGTTTGATTTGTTTTAAAGTTCATTGTTTATTGTTTCAACAATGTTTGTCCATATTACCTATGCCATATATTTTCAACTTACATATGCCCCTATACCCTTAGCGCTTTCAGCGCTTTAATTATACACTGCACTCCTTTATTGTGATCTACCATTGTATACAGTTGTATTAGATTCCATCTCGTAGTTATTAAGTTATTCTCAGGACCAGAAAAAGTAACAAAGGGCAATAACTATGTAATTAGGTAAAGTATAGTTGTGATTCCTGTAGAATGCACTTTCTCTCAATGGGTTTTATCATCGTATGAAGATTTATTAAATTCCATAACTATGTCATTAGCTTAAGTTATTCTACGGACAAGAAAATGTAACAAAGGGCAATCATTCTGTAATAAGCTAAATTACTATTATGGTTCTTGTACACTGCACCTCCTCTCATTG
Source organism: Serripes groenlandicus (assembly GCA_031761405.1). Lineage (NCBI taxonomy): Eukaryota > Metazoa > Mollusca > Bivalvia > Cardiida > Cardiidae > Serripes > Serripes groenlandicus. The sequence continues at coordinate 37,659,805 of JASEVX010000005.1, forward strand.
TGCTCTACCATTGTATGAAGTTTTATTAGATTCCATCTAGTAGTTATTAAGTTATTCCCCGAACAAGAAAAAGTAACAAAGGGTAATAACTCTGTAATTCGGTACAATATAGTTACGGTTCCTGTACACTGCACTTCCTCACTATGTGTTGTTTCATCGTAGCAAGTTTTATTAAATTCCATCCTGAAGTTTTAAAGTTATTCTCCGGTCAAGATTCTACGGACAAGAAAAAATGACAAAGGGCAATAGCTATGTCATTAGCTAAATGAGAGTTATGGTTCTTGTACACTGCACTTCATCTCATTATGCTCTACCAATGTATGAAGTTTAATAGATTCCATCTAGTAATTATTAAGTAATTCTCCGGACAAGAAAAAGTAACAAAGGGCAAAAACTCTGTAATAAGCTTAAGTGGAGTTATGGTTTCTGTGTACACTGCGATTCGTGTCAATGTGTTGTATCATCGTATGAAGTTTTAATAAATTCCATCCAGTAGTTTTAAAGTTGAGGTCTGGAAAAGGAAAATTACAACAGACCAACCGACCGACCAACCGACCGACCAACCGACCGACCAACCACAGGGTGACTGCAATATACCCCCTCTAAACTTCGTTCGGGTGGGGGGTGTGTGGGGGGGGGGGGGGGGGGGGGGGGGTTAATAATACAACATTTAGGGTCAGTCTTGCATGGCTTTATACAGTTGCAGCTGCCTCAAAACAACTGAACATGTTATTTTTCCATAACGAAGGTGACCAAAAACATGCCGTGCTTTTTATTCTTTCAAATTCTCAATAAGTGTGAATATCCAATGAGCAGGTTGTAGAAGTTGTTGATCCGAAGGCACTTATAGATCGGTCGGTGTTACTTTTTACTCTGTAGTGTTTTTCACGATGCACCATTTCTATCGATATTGTTAACGTCCTAGCGATTTGCACCACGATGCGAATGAATTTTGAAATTATAAACATAAGGGCCGTGTTGTGTATGTTTACAACATTAAATGAAGGAACAACTATATAGCTTAGTAGAATATTTAATACTTTAGGTCAAAGGGAAGTAAATCATTTTCCATAGGCGACCATTATAGCATTATGGGTTATAGTTCGTTACTAGCAAATGGATTAACACATATACCTGTATCAAACTAAAGTTCATTCTTAGAACTACCAGAAAAGCAAAACAAACTCACATGTTCACCGTTTCTTGAAAGATCTAGGAGGTCGAATCAAAGGTCACCCTTATCCCGCACTGAATTTTACTTTCAATTTCAGAAAATACAGCATGTTCTGAAAATGCCTATTAGAGTGTCAACATAGCTAGAAGCAAACACTATTTTGGTTATATATCAGTCAGAGGTTATTCAACTTTATGAAAATCACTTTCAACTTTCAACAAAATCATTATTGTCCAATGGGAGCCAACATCAGTCTTGTATATTCATCTGAAATTCCCTGGACAAAATTGTCTGCCCGGCAAGCCGATCCGATTTACTTCCCTTTGACCTACAAAGATTAACATGAAATGCATACGTTAAATAGATAGATGTTACACTAAGAGGCGTGGCTGTGAGTGGATACACTTTCATTCATGAGTTAATTAGTTAAGACAATATACACAGCACTCTCCCCTTTCGAATTTAAGTCATAAATTCAAATTAAATTTTGAAACCGCAATCATAATACACTTGATGAAAGTATGAACATACTCCTTTAATGTGTTCCGTGAATGCATTAGTCATTAAGTTCCAAAGTCCACGATGACCCCAATTAAAATAATCATTATCATTCAAAGCGGTACAAAATCCAACCCTCGTCGCGAAATTGTTGTGTATGTGTACAACATTAAATGAAGGAAAAACAATATAGCTTATCAGAATATTTAATACTACAAAGATATGAAATACACGGGTTATATAGAAATATGATACACTAGCTAAGAGGCTTGGCTTTGAGTGGATACACTTTCATTCATAAGTTAATTAGTTAAGACAATATACACAGCACTCTCCCCTTTCGAATTTAAGTCATCAATTCAATTTAAATCTAAAAATCGCAATCATAATTACATACTGCTTTAATTTGTTCGGTGTGTGAATGACACATGTAGAAAGTTTGCACATACTGCTTTAATTTGTCCATGCATGTCGCACGTGATCAAGTCATGTTACATTTTATTTTGTAATTCATATATTTTAACATAAAATTTCTTTCGAGATCTTTCTTGTGGGTAAGTGATGTCGAATCAAATCCATTTTTCGGCTGATATGCAAACCGCATTTTGATTTGTTGGCGCTTCGAAGGTACAACATGGGTATAAGCTGGCAACAGTCCATTCGTTTTATATTAAACAGATCATCCACTTTCATTGAAATTATATATATATACGATCTGCAACAACCAAGATATCTCTCTGAACCCTGTTGGTGTTCAGAAACGGAGAGCTGATATAGAAAGACAGATGTGAAGTAAGTAATGCCGATATTGTAAAAGGACTAGTCTAGATTCCAGTCTCAAAACGATGAGTGTCTTCGGATTTCGCCTACTAAAGCAATGGACTCTTATGAGTCCCTTGCTAAAAACCACTTATTTTTAACCATTTACCACATGCAGGTACACGTTGACATGCCATCTGCAGACGACATTTGAACAGAAATATATATATATATATAGATATATTTGCCACAATGCTTTCAATTTCAATTTTCAAATTTCAATGATAGAGGTTTTCCATAATTTTGCCTAGATCTACAGGTTTTCAAGTTGTCAGATGAATGTGTTGTATGTGCGAGGGTTAATCTATAAACTGTGTGATTTCGGAACGTGGTCCTTTATAAATTATTTTCTATCCGATTTTGGCTAACTCAAGGAGGGCATTAACTGATGACAAGACACGGTTGATTGATTGTTTTGTGTTTAACGCCGCTTTAAACAATATTTCAATTATATCACGGTGTTTCCTGGGTAAGTTACACTCCACTACTTTACAGTAAGTTATACTGGTCCATTTTAATATACTGACACCAGCCAGTCAGTCGTAATGCTAGCTCCGCAACCCTGTGTCATAGAACTAGAGCTACATGTTTTACGTAAACGCTGATAACATTGTACCTAAAATGGTTTGAATCTACATTTAATGTTGGCCCGTTGAAGAGCATCCTCGTTACCCAAGCTACTGTACATACACTATTGGTATGAATAACCGGGGTACCGAGGATGGTTGCATTGCTCATAGATCTCATCTCGTTATGCCATAATTCGCTCCAATATGACGTCAGACCTGACGTAATTTGATGACGTCATCTTTGTTTGTCGAAGGAAAAGATTACACTTTTCATTTTCAACTGAACTGCACGTAAGTAAATTCTGTCTTTTCAATATTTGAGTTGTAAATTTGTTTAACTTATTTCAGTGTTATTTGTGTTTTGATAAGCATGTGCTATTATTTTCAAAATACGTCCTAATATGACTTTGAAGACGGGATCTTGTTTTCTCCATCTACTTGTAGACTTTTGAGCAATGGCAAAATTCGACATTATCCCTCTGACATATAATATTTCGCTTTGTCGACCTACATATATTTGATCTCGAAAAGTATTCGGGTCGATATTATCGTGCTAATTTTAACTTGTCGATCTGAAATGTATCACTAAATTATAAATGACAAATGTCAAGGTGTCGACATAAAATTTCCCCTCGGCAAAGTTGAAGTTTAGAAAGTCAATAATAACGACTTGTCGACTTGGGACAGATCAGCCTGTTTATCCGTGCACACTGATCGAATATATGTAGTTGTACTGATAAACCATCGTCGTGTATACTTTCACTGATGTACACGGCTATATAATATTAATGTAATATTGGATATTTTGGAAAAAGAAATGGAAAGGTTCAAGTTTTTCTTTATAATTATATACAAGAGAAAGTTGATGCAACGCATCAATGTCGCCGGCTATCCATACGGCAGTTATGCATAACGCTAACATTATATCAACTGAGGGGCATATTGGAACATCAGGGGTGGGGTCAAGTGAAAATTTATCATAACTTGCATTGTTTTGTCAACGAAGTGAATGATAATTGAAGCTTTTCATTGTTTATGATCAATCTCCATTCCAAAGTAGGTTGACCATACACACAACCAACTAATTATTGATCATAAACCGTAATGGAAATGAGTAATCTTGCCAATCATTAGTCTTAGTACGTATACAGTGCTTTCATTAAGGAATAATTTTATTATTTTTCAATAAAACCACAAAGTTTTAAAGTCAACAGACTCAGTGGACACCTTTGCAGCAATCTACTTTTAAAACAATGAGATTGTTAAATCGTTGAAGACATGAGCTTTCTCTTTTTCTCAAAATGGTATTAGCTTGGCATCCTAATTATAACATACTTTAACAAATGTTGAAATGTAGTCCAATATTTATAAATTAGACCACCTTCGAAATATAATATCAACTAAACAGTTAAATCTCATTGAAATTGTTGTATAATTTAAACTTAATTTCGAACATAAACTTGGCCCTACATGTTAATTTATTTTAATTATTTCCTTCCTTTTTTATAATGAAAATAACAAACTACTCATGTTTTAAAATTATATTATGATGAGCGCCCTTGTGTCAATGATGCATAACAATATGCAGATCGGAAGCAATATACCTTTAGGGAATTAAAAGACACATTTAAAATTGTCAAGGACGAAATAATGTTGTACGAAAGACCCGATTCTTTCTTATTCGCAGAGGTGTCGTTCTTGAAACTCCCTTTATAGGCAGAGAGTGTTCGTCAAAGTCATTTTTCCATTAAAACCTGTTTGATCTCGGTTTGTTCTTTTCTTCATTTGTTTCGAACCAAATAAACATTTTAAATCACCTATAATTTACTATTTGTAAGTGAGTGTAAAGAGCGGCTCTCTGCAAAGGAGATTGATCTACGCAGTTGGTATTCGCGAGTCACGCAGGTGCGCGTAAGTAAACAAATTAGACTGTGCGACGTAAAGGTTTGTAGTTATCGCCTTTTGATTACATGTAGTATATAGTGTAAAATAAAGTATAATTAAGTATACCAGTCTAGCTAATAGGGACTGTTTTGTCTTCGTAAATAAAACAAAAAAACATAAATGCGAGTCAAAATAAATAAAGAAACTGAAAATACCTAAAACATCGGAATATTTATTTCATTTTAGATGTGTCATTACTTGGGTCATTCTAAGAAAATGTAGCAATTACTGTCCAGGGTTTATTTACCTAGTATAATTTCCCTTTTAATTTAAAAAACATAATAATTAATGCAAGGTTATGTAAAATATACCTTTGCTTACTAATAAATATATTAGTAAATATGTTTATTGAAGTTAAAACATATTGTTACAAGACCCCCCCTGAAGGAAGTTGTCTGAAATCAGTGTCCAAAACACTGAATCTGATTTTTAACTCATTTATATATATATTACTACCGTTTATTTAAATAACAGCAACATTTCTGTGTGGTTTTTGGTAAATATATGTTCGGAGATAATATACATAATTCAGTTTTGTTTGAAAATTATTATTTTCTAATTGAGAAACTTAGGTTTCTTTGTCCATAAATTGATGTCCCTGCCATTACCAGTGCCCCAAAATAAAATAATAACAGCTCCCTTAGGATTGTAGAACAATTTGGAGGTACTCCCTACTAGTTATTCATCCTATTTCTCCAATGGTGTCATGTGCAACAGATACAATTTAAGCTGAAGAATTTTAACATTTATGAGTTAAGTACACCTAGTGCAGTACCTTTTATATTTGTCCATGATCTTACCATTTATTTTTACAGAAAACATGTTAGGTTTCAAAACAACATTTGTCCATTCCTACAATTAACAGACCATATAAAATACCATGTAATATTTAGGTTGAAGGAAGAGCCCATTTCTACACAAAACCCAAGAGTGTGTGCAATCATCCCTGCTGTTACCGTCCATGCTGTTACCTTAAAACAAAGTAACATGAGGGACATAAAAAAGTTACAGCATGGACATTTAAGCCAATCGACTGTTTGTATCTAGATAATGGTATATGCCATCTGATTTATATAATAAACAGGGTACTAGTATTTTGTAATACTGACATGGAAAGGGAATACATTGATTTTTATATAAGGTTTATTTAAATTTTAAGATTCATACATCGTAGTAACACAAGGGACAATGCACAGTAACAGCAGGGATATATCAGCACCCTAAATGTTTGTAATGATATAGTGGTGTAAGCCATCAAGATTAACATGTTAAATCATTATTACTCTGATATTTTCAATGTAATACTTACACTCTAAAGGTTAATTTTAAATTTATATAAGATTAACCTACACTTTATTTTATTGTGGTAACACCAGGGACATTAACTACTTACAGTATAGACAATCAACCTAAATGCGCATATTGAGTAAAAGTGTTTTCTGTCATTTTGTTATAATTAGTTTTCCCATAATGCTTGTAAAAACACAAAATGTGATTAATTGTTTTATACTATATTAATATTCTTATAATGTTATTTTTTATGGTAACACCATGGACAATGCATAGAAATATCATACTAATAGAGGTAACTTATATTTGTACTATAACTTAATTTCCATATTATTAAGACCGCCTTGGTGGTGTGGTAAACTTACAAACCCAGTAAGGATCACAATAGCTTTTTTGGTTCATTAATAAGTCGTATACGCATCAATTTATTATATAAAGCTAAGATTCAAGGACAATGTCCTTGCTGTTACTTTACCGTCCATGATGTTACCAATCTCTATTACTTTGTATTAGTTTAATTATAGAAAGGATGCAAATAAAACTTGCCTTATTTATTAAGTATAACGAAATGTAGTAGCTGGATGGTTCTAATTGTAGAAATGCAGAAAAAAACAAATAAAGCTGCCTTTGTCTCAAGTTGTTAATGGTAACACCATGGACAGGTGACTTTGACCTCGTTATCATTTATCCCTACAACATCAAAATTACATGGAGTTGAGATGTCATTTTTTAACCCTTATTTTGTCTTTTCTAGTTTAATGAGTTGGATACAAATAAATCATAAAATATCGTATATTAATTTTGTCTTTTTACTTTTGCAAATTGCTACATATTTTGAGAATGACCTACTTAGTGTTTTTAAACAAACACAATTGTAATATGTTCAAGACATCTAAATGTGTTTCTTTCTAATAATAATCCCCCTTCCAATGTGATTTCAGAAAACCTATTAAAAATAGAAGTCGCAGGCTTCTGCCCGGCGACTAATAAAACTCATTTTTCCAACAATACGTTCACGAACCATTTCATCCATGTTCACATTTGTCTCCAGATATGGTTCACCCAATGCAATAGCCGATGAACTATGAATATTAATTATGTACTCATATATGTGTGTGCACTTCATGCTCTATTTTCTTATCTAATTGTCTTTATAAATATATAAATAATTAAATACATAATGTATGTGTGAGCATATATTCTTCAATCCACCGACCCACCCATTTATCCATTCAGCTATTCACCCATCAACCAATCCATTCATCCATCCACGCATACATCCATTCATTCACCCTCTCACCAATTCATACATGTATTTCACGATTTGAAATATTAATGATGAACATGTCGACATTTCGTTTCGGTAGATGGGTGCTACATTTAATAGTTTCCGTTTGTGTATTATATGCATTTTTATCTCCAGACAATGCTTGTATCGATCTTATATACCCATTACGTATTTCTTTGTATATATGTAACATGTGTAATATAACATGACCGAATCACTATTTTTGTATTCATACGCGAATGTTTTCAAAATGGCTGAGAACGTGTTTCCGGTAAACACAAACGTCACGATAGATGGACGAGGTGAAGGGACCATTATCAGTCATAAAAATATTTGTTTGTGATTAGTTAATACCAGTTTGTTAAGTATTACATGTTGGGACTATTTTCCTACCGCGAAAACCCGATTTTCTTTTTGTGTTTTGTCATGTGATAAAAAAAATTGACATTCGTTGTCATTTCATAAAGTTTTATTAAACTTGTCCAAGAAATTTATTATTAACTCGCCAAAGACTCGCTTAATAACACATTTCTTGAACTCGTTTAATAAAACTTCATATGATACGACAACTCGTGTCAGATCCTATATATGGCAATGCTTTAACAATTTCGTTTCAATTAAGCTTTGCCCTCTGTAATACTCTCACTCATTCTGTCTATTTCGCTGTCCTGTCTTTCTTACGTTTACAATTTCATGTACATTCTGTAAAAAGTTGATAATACTTGCTTATATGGTATGGTATTGTATGTTTACAGTGAACCTTCTGTAAAGCCGTGGTCACATCTTACGGTCACGTAGTCGGGGGATGACCTCAGTTGACCGTAGTGGACCGTAGTTAAACATAGTTAGACGTAGTTAACGGTAGTCCAACGTAGATATAAACGTAGTTTTACCTTCAATAACCAATGATTTGGCCGTAGTTGGCACAACATTTTTCAACATGTTCAAAATATCTCTACGGTGAGCTTGGGTGCCAAAACCCTACTGTGACCGTAGTTTGAACGTAGTTGACCCTAGTTGACCGTAGTTTACCATAGTTGTGTGTACTTCGAACGTAGTTCACACGTAGTTCTACGTCGTTGTCCGTAGCTACACGTAGTGATACCCTAGTTCACTCTTAGTTCTACGTAGTTTTCCGTAGCTACACGTAGTAATACCCTAGTTAACCTTCTTCACCCTACTTCTACCTAGTTGACCGTAGTGGCACTACGGTGAACTACGTACACATGAACTACGGCCAACTACGTGCGTGACCGTAAGATGTGACCGCGGCTTAAAGGAGGATTACTAAAATGATATACCCTTTTCCATTGACGGGCTCATATACAATCTAAACTTGGTTACCTTTTTTCCAGGTACAGGACTCAAGCATGTTTAGTTCCGTTTCATAATTTATTGTGAACAGTGTAAATTCTATATATGAGCCGTCCCGCGAGAAAAACAACATTGTGGACTCTGCGTAAAGCACCGACCCGGATCAGCCTAAGCATGCCGCCCAGACTCACCGGACGGAAAAATGTTCGCCTCCTTTGGATTTTCTGTTTCACGGATCATTACTCTATACCTCCATACCCCTGAGATGGAATGTATCGGCCCGGATTAGCCTACGTGGACTGCGCAGGCTAATCTTATTCTTGGTCGATACATTTCGCAGAGGCCATACTGTTGGTTTTCACGTGGGATGGCTCATATATATATATTATATATACTGTTCACAAAAACCAACATTTACATTTACTCAAGCACGGGCTCGTGTATGTTTCAGTGTATACGATATAGACGCGAATCATGAATCCGCAAGTTCAACCTGCGCCAGTTACAACTCAACCAGGAGCTTCAACAGGGCTAACCATACATGGGAACAGAGATTGGTCAAACTCGCTATTGTCATGCATGGAAGACAGGGGAACGTGTAAGTTTAGGATGTTTGCATCTAATGTATTCACATACCAGTTCAAAGGGCATTATAACTCCGCAATAACTCCACATATAGCCGTTTTTTCTCCTAATGATCTGGGCCCTAATCCACCAACCTTAATACGTAAAAGTATATATTTCATCAATTTTGTTGAACATGAATGATTGAATGTATTTAAGTAAATGACTAAGATGAACTTAATAGTTACCTTGATGACTAACAATACTTGTTATGAAATGAAATCTTTTGGAATTTTTATTATGGATACTATCGTACAAAAAAAAAAATAGAATTAAATATACCTTTTAGTATTTAAATATTACATTATAGCGCAAAGTAAGTTTGGTGGATTGAACCATATTCAAACATAATATTACTATGTTAATTTTGATTTAGCCTTGCATATATTTATCACCCAGACTTCCCGAAAATTGTGAGACTCCTGTCAGACATTTGGCCTGACTGACCAAACATTTCTGTCAGACCTCATGCTCAACTGTCAGACCAAATAATTTGTAACATCGGAAGTTTGATTTGAAGATAGTAGTTCTTGGTCATTTCGATTTATTAACAGCAATCAACTTTTGTCAGTAATTATACATTCAATTATAGAGATTTTCCATTTATTATTTAGTAGATATTTTTATATTATCAGTTGTGTACAGTTAATACAGGTCGGGTCGTTAGCAAACAAAATTTTAGGAAAATAACAAAAAGATCATTCAGCTATCTAAATCAAGAAATGCTCCTTATACTATACAAAAGCCTTGTCAGGCCCCATCTAGAATGTATACGCCAGCACAGTCTGTACCATAACAAATAAATAAAGAAAGGCTTGCTATCGATAACGTACAGCGACGAGCAAAAAATTACTACCATCAACAAAACAACTAAGTTACCCATTCCCTTTCAATAATTCTCAAACAAGAGGCCATAACCTGAACATACCGCACAAGTATACGGAAATACCACTTTTCCCAGTGTGTTGTTGACATATGGGACAATCTGCTTGAGGACTTAGTTACTGCCAGCAGTGTAAATAGTTTTAAAAACAAATTAAATGTGTTTTGGGAATATGATGGACCGGAAGCGAAAAATGTCAAAATAATAGAGATGGATCAAAGAGGCAGTAGCCTAGAAAGGATCTCAACACCAAGGTTAACCAAGGTAAAGGTATATGGGAACATCTGCGGCGGTAAGCGCCACTTTTTGAACGGTTAAACCGTTCTCTTAGTCAAACGGTTTTGATCCGAATTTCACAAAATTCGTTGAACATGTTGGTGGACATAATTTGTCGAGCCTTTTTTTATGCCCCCGGAATCATAGATTCGGTGGGCATATAGTTTTTGGCCTGTTTGCACGTCTGTCTGTCTGCACAAAAAAACCTTTAACCTTGACCACTACTTTTGAACCATAACAGGTACGGCTACCATATTTCACATGTGAATTCCTTGTGACATGAGCTTTCTGTCAGTACCAACATTTTTGACCTTGCGACCTTGACCTTTGACCTAGATGTTGCCATTCTCGAAAAAAAAAAAACCTTGGCCATTTCTTTTGAACCATAACAGGTATGGCTACCATATTTCACATGTGTATTCCTTGTGACATGACCTTTTTGTCAGTACCAACATTTTTGACCTTGCAACCTTGACCTTTGACCTAGATGTTGCCATTCTCGAAAAAAACTTTAACATTGGCCATTACTTTTGAACCATAACAGGTACGGCTACCATATGTCACATGTGTATTCCTTGTGACATGACCTTTCTGTCAGTACCAACATTTTTGACCTTGCGACCTTGACCTTTGACCTAGATGTTGCCATTCTCGAAAAAAACTTTAACCTTGGCCATTTCTTTTGAACCATAACAGGTAGGGCCACCATATTTTACATGTGTATTCCTTGTGACATGACCTTTCTGTCAGTACCAACATTTTTGAGCTTGCGACCTTGACCTTTGACCTAGATGTTGCCATTCTCAAAAAAAAAATTAACCTTGGCCATTACTTTTGAACCATAACAGGTACGGCTACCATATTTCACATGTGTATTCCTTGTGACATAACCTTTCTGTCAGTACCAACATTTTTAACCTTGCGACCTTGACCTTTGACCTAGATGTTGCCATTCTCAAAAAAACCTTTAACCTTGACCACTACTTTTGAACCATAACAGCTTATGACATGACCTTTCTGTCAGCACAAACAATTTTCACCTTGCGACCTTGACCTTTGACCTAGATGTTGCCATTCTCGAAAAAAACTTTAACCTTGACCACTTCTTTTGAACCATAACAGGTACGGCTACCATATTTCACATGTGTATACCTTGTGACATGACCTTTCTGTCAATACCAAAATTGTTCACCTTTCGACCTTGACCTTTGACCTAGATGTTGCCATTCTAGATTTTTTTTTTAACTTTGACCACTACTTTTGAACCATAACAGGTACGGCTACCATATTTCACATGTGTATTCCTTGTGACATGACCTTTCTGTCAGTACCAACATTTTTGACCTGGCGACCTTGACCTTTGACCTAGATGTTGCCATTCGGGGGCATCAGTGTTTCACAAACACATCTTGTTTTCTTTTGTTGTGTGCTTGAATTATAATTAAAAAATGGCCACATTAGCCTTACCCGCTCTCTAAGTCAAACAATGTTCGTCCTATCTCACCAAACTTCCTGAACATATTTGTGGGCATATTGTGTAGAACGTTCTATGAACTTTTTTGGATTATCACCCTTGAATAATCAAACATGAGTCAAACTGACCTTCTTTGCTTATTAACTTCAAAGGTTCTTATCCAATCTTCATCAAACTTGGTGTGACTGTTTATGCGCATAATACATGGGTTGTGATAAACGGCAGGCCCGATTACTTAAAGATGTGCCAGAGTTATGCCTCCTTGACGGGCGTATTTTGACAAAGCTTGGCAATCTTCTTGTTATTATGCCCCCTTCGAAGAAGAGGGGTATATTGCTTTGCACATGTCTGTCGGTCGGTCGGTCCGTCCGTCGGTCCGTCTGTAGACCAAAGCTTGTCCGAGTGATAACTCAACAATGCCTAGACCTATGGTCCTCAAACTTGACTTGGGGCTTGGGCTTGACCAGTAGATGAACCATATTTATTTTGAGGTCATTGGGTCAAAGGTCAAGGTCACAGTAGCCTTGAACACAAAAACCCTTTTTAAGCTCGTCCGAGTGATAACTCAACAATGCCTGGACCTATGGTCCTCAAACTTGATTTGAAGGTTGGGCCTGACCAGTAGATGAACCCTATTTATTTATAGGTCATTGGGTCAAAGGTCAAGGTCACAGTGACCTTGAACACAGAAACCCTTTTTAAGCTTGTCCGAGTGATAACTCAACAATGCCTGGACCTATGGTTCTCAAACTTGAATTGGAGGTTGGGCCTGACCAGTAGATGAACCATATCTATTTTGAGGTCATTGGGTCAAAGGTCAAGTTCTCAGTATCCTTGAACACAAAAACTCTTTTTAAGCTTGTCCGAGTGATAACTCAACAATGCCTGGACCTATGGTCCTCAAACTTCACTTGGAGGTTGGGCCTGACCAGTAGATGAACCCTATTTATTTGAGGTCATTGGGTCAAAGGTCAAGGTCACAGTGACCTTTTACACAAAACCCCTTTTAAAGCTTGTCCGAGTGATAACTCAAAAATGCCTTGACCTATGGTTCTCAAACTTTACTTGGAGGTTGGGCCTGACCAGTAGATAAACCCTATTTATTTTTAGGTCATAGGGTCAAAGGTCAAGGTCACAGTGACCTTGAACACAAAAACCTTTTTTAAGCTTGTCTGAGTGATGACTCGACAATGCCTGGACCTGGAGGATACATAAAATCTGCAAATATCAGTCATCATCACAATGGGATTAAGAACTGTACCTACCATCCTTAATCTTTGAATGAACATTGTTCATAATCTTAAAACTGACTCATAGACATCCAATATGAAATGACAAATCAACTGGCATTTCGGTCCATACAAATTTTACTCAATTGTCCTAATATTCCTGACAACATGTTTGACAAACATCTCTTGTTATTATTATTTTATTATCATGAGTAGTAGTGGTAGTATTATTGTTCTTGCCGTAGTCATTATTATTACTATTTACAAGCTATTTTTTTTTGCAGGTTTATTTGTGTTATTCTGCACACCATGTTCTTTGTGCAGTATGTCAAGACGCCTTGGGGATTCTTCAGCGATGCCACTGTGTGTTCCAGGTGCCGCCATAGCAATGAGGGCCAGGCTTAGGACCTTGGCAGGAATAAGGGTAAACATTGACATTTATATGCAATATTTGAACACATTTGAGAAATATGTAGACCAAAATCATCATACATATCAAATAGATGCAATCAAATTTAAATCTACATATATATAAAACATTTTGTTGAATCAGTGTTTTTAATTTTTTATCTGCGGCTGAAATGTTCTTAACGTAAGCTTATTTAACGTATATTTTATTTTGTTTGGTGCTTTACCCTGCTTTCGGTTATATCGTCGGCGTTTCCTAGGTAAGTTGCCAGTTCTTCTGGTCCATTTTAGTACTCGATCTAAATGTGTAGCGTATATATCTGGTTGAAGAGGGTGCATGTAGAATGTTCTATCGCAGAAGAAAGAATTCGATAGACGGTGAAGGTGTTCAGTGGGGGCGAAGGATTGTCTTTTGGAGTGGTGTTGTCTGTTTTCTACATGGAAGATTTGGCGGAATAAAAATGATGGAAGTTTTTCAGCGACCTCTCTACTGGTTTCATCCCATTCATTATATCGAACGTTGTCCAGCTCTTCTGTGAATATGGCTTGAAGGGATCTCACTGCATCTACGTAGCGCTTAGATACCTTATGCATAAACTGCCTGGCATCAACATTGGCCTGGTCTGCTGGGTGATTATGGTTCTGCCTTCCTTAACCTGTTTGCATAGTGTTGCAGGTTGACAAAGAAGCAGAGCAACCTGGTTTAATACATGTATCTCCGGACTGCTTTGTCTTCTCCTCTACGATTTATGGAAGTTTTTATACAATCATATATCAAATCTCATGTTGATACAATGTTTTCAAAAGTCATCTAAAAAGTTGTTTACAATTTTTATCTGCTGGAAAATGATAAAATTATAATAACATTATATATATAACTTCTATTCTAATTGTTATACAACTATATAAAGAGAGAGAAAGTGATTATTTAAAATTAATCAAGGCCCCTTAATCCTAATATATATCTTAAGTCGAGTAGGCGTTCCGGGAACACACCCACTATATGATAAACAAACACTGATATTCCAATTTGCCACAACTCGGACACTATCACTGGAAAACACCACTGTCACTTAAAAAGCATAATAAAAAAAGGAAAATCGGTCTTCCGACTTTATTATGATCATCATTTAAATCGTGTGTAGATTATGATAAGCCTACACATTCCTTATCGGCTGCCATAAATCCATATTTGACCCTCAAACCCTATACTGTGGGTACTCAAAAGAACCGTCTCACTGTCACATAAGAGAGATGTTGTCGGGAAAAGACCAGATTACTCCTCCTTATCTGGTCCTCTTTGACCTCTTAATTATAATGAGCCCGGTCGTGCAAAAAGGTACAAGTTGGTGTTTCTTCACAGTCTAGTGTAGTTTCAGATGATACTGTCCATCTGTACAGTTCTGTTAGAATATACACATTTCGACGCATGTTTAAAATATGGCTAAGTTGAAAACATTATGGCAAAAAAGGAGAAATTGTTCGCATGAGCAATTTGTCCTTTTGCCATAATGATTTCCAGTTTAATTCATAATTCAAACGTTTATTTATAGAGATTTTAAATGAGCCATTCCACGAGAAAACCAACATTATTTGATCTGCGTAATGTATCGACCCAGATCAGCCTGCGCTGTCCGCCGACACATTCCCTCTCAGGTGGATAGAGGTGTAAAGTAATGATTCCTGAAACAGAAAATCCACAGAAGGTGAAAAGTGTCTGTCCGGGTTAGCCTGCGCGGCATGCTTAGGCTGATCCGGGTCGATACTTTACGCAGAGTCAATAATGTTTTTTTTTTTCGTGGAACGGCTCAAATATATTCGCCTAGTTGTTTTCAAAGTCGGCTGCATGTGTATGTGGGAACGGGTTAAATTGTTCTACACACATGAATGTCTTCTCTGTCGTTTGTCTGTCTGTCATTCACATTTTTACTTTCTGACATATTGGCAGGCGGGCGTCTTTTTCTTCTAATACTCATTTTTCTTATTATCTGTTTATTTCAGGGAACAATCTGTAACGATTGTATAACTATGAGCTTATGCCAGGTATGTGCTATGTGTCAAATGGTCAGAGAGATGGATCAGATTGGATTGTAAACAGGGATCAGTTTGAACAAAATATTGTATAATGGAAATAGTATTATATACTTTCAAAAATGAATTATAGTTAAATTGGTTTTTTTTTCTGATGAAGGTTTTGACTCATGCAATACTTATTACTGACACAAATCAATAAATATCGATATCGTTATGTTCCAGCTGTAGCTACAAGTATTGTGTATTAAGATTGACCCAACAGACTGTTAGTGTTAGGTGTAACCGTGTCAAGTTATTAACCTAACAGTTGTTTTCTGTGACCATAAGATAAGACCGCTTTGTAAGGTTACTAGAGTGGTTAGCGTCAGGGATTTGAAACCGGGTCTCCCGGGTTCTATCCCCAGTCGCGACTAGACGGTCATGGTGGGGTGCTCTTGGGCAAGGCACATTTCCTAGCCTATTACTGGTTAGTTTACCCAGGTATCATGAATATGTGAACTGTCGCCGCGATATAACTGAAATAATGTTGAAAGCGGCGTAAAATCCCAATAAAACAAAACAAAGCAAGGTTACTAGATCGATCAGATAACTGGTAGAAAAGACAAGCACCTGACGACTTCTAAATCAATAAATCGGAATACATCGTGGGATTATTCGTTTACCTGTTATAACAATTCGAGGGTTGGCGTGAAACGGTTGTAACTAAAACCCAATTTTGAAAACTTAGTTTAGGGGCAATCAGTTTGACCCTTTTGTAAACAATGCAAATTTAGGTGCCATTGCTCAGAACGAGCAGAAAAAGGATTTAACGCTTATAAAGACTTTATGGCGAGATAATTAACCTTGGTAAACAAATACGAATTTTAGTTACAACCGTTTCACGCCAAGCCCTCGAATTGTGTGGTGGGGCTTGCCGATTTACGTATGAAGTCGTTAGAGATCCGTATTGTTCGTAGACTTGTCGTGTATTTACAGTACACGAACAATACCGATTTCTTACGACTGAACTCTCGGGCGGAAATCGGCGAGCCGATCTACTGTTTATAAATACCGACCTCGTGCGAAAATTGCCGAGCCAAATATAATTTGAAATGTGGACTGCTTTGAAAATATAATAGGAAAACAATGAGCATGATAATTCGCACCATATATAATTATTTGTCGATAAAACGTTGAAAGCATTGTTTGAAATGGAAAATATTCTCGTTTTTGACAATTTCTCCCCCTTTTTCCGCGATGTTTTCACAAATCGTCTGCCACAGAAGCCATATAAGTGTTGTGCATCCGAGTAAGTGATACTAGTTATAAATGTTATGTGTCCTCGATAAAAAGGAATTCCGCAGAATCCAAAGAATAGCTTAAGATGAAATGAGTTTTTAGGAACCTTGATTGATAGGGGTTTATATATATATATATATATATATATATATATGTGTGTGTGTGTGTGTGTGTATATCACGGTAGCCAGTTCTCCTTCTCATGTGTTTCTCGGCTTTCTCACACCAAAACTCCACACATCAGTCTTTCTAATCAACTTACTGCTTTAGCCCATTGGTGGAAGACGAATGATGCTTGTCACAGTGACTTGTCAAACATCGGAAAGAACTAGGTTTCGAACGTCAAACCCCTGGATTGACAGCCCGTGTCGCTATTGACTTAGCTACCGGGGCTCGGCCCGGAGCCATGAACATTCATCAGAGCCGAAACAAGACATAAAGTACTTAAATACGCCTGTCAAGCGAGAAAGCATTTAAAGACACAGCACTGGGTATTTTTAACAAGAAAAAGGCATTTTAGATATGGTGGGCAATGGAGCATTATTGCAATATCTCCTCTTCCTACAATGTTTTCAAATGCCATTTATTTCATTACATATTTGAAAAGGGAAAATGGCAGTAGCTGTTGTCAACGCAATACATATTCAAGATTTATTTCGTACGAGCAATCAGAACAGCTGCTGTGTCGTTTTCAAAAGACAGATCCGTTCTAGAAAATGATTCAACCTAAATGACATATGAGCCGTTCCACGAGATAACCAACATTATGGACTCAGCGTAATGTATCGACCCAGATCAACCTGCGCAGGCTAATCAGGGCCGACATATTCCGTCTCAATAGACGTATAGAATAACAATTCCTGAAGTAGAAAATCCACAGGATGAGAAAAGTGTCTGCCCGGATTAGCCTGCTCGGCATGTTTAGGCTGATCCGGGTCGATCATTTTCGTGGATTCCACAATTTTGGTTTTCTCGCGGAACGGTTCATATATATATTCCCATGTTTGAGTTATCGCAAGTTCATTATACTTCATATTCAGTCAAGGACTTGACTGATCTAAAGAGTCTTCCAAGATGTCAGCACGACTAGAAAGCTAACTGGAAATATCCTAACTAGACTACAGTGATTCATAAGATGGTGCTTAAGCTTCGTCCGTCGAAAGGTCCCGAAGGTTGGCTTGATTATGACGTGACGTTATATAATGGTCTAGCTATTTTGAGAACTGTATTTGTAAATGTTTGGCATAGCCGAATTACGAAAACCATCTATAGGCTACGTGTGGTGTTATCTTTACTTCTCTCTTGCCCGTTTTCGTACGTACTTGATTGTTTACATATGTGTGATGGTTGGGAAGGGCTGTATAACGTTTGAATGCAATGCAGCAAGTAGTTACTAAGATATGGTCTTTTAATGTAGTAACATGCAAAACTTTAACCAGAATTTATAAGTCCAAAAAGGGCCGTAACTGGCGAAAGTTGGGTAGGGTTGTAGAAAATGTCAATGCAATGCATCAAGTAAATACTGAGATATGGACTCTTTAATTTAGTTGCACGCAAAACTTTAACCAGAATTTCTAAGTAAAAAATGGGCCGTAACTTGCATGAAATGCAAGATAGAGTTATTTAAGGTCAAAGGGAAGTAAATCGGATCGGCTTGCCGGGAAGACAATTTTGTCCAGGGGATTTCAGATGAATATGTAAGACTGAAATTGTCACCCATTGGACAATAATGATTTTGCTGAAAGTTGAATACTTTTTTTGAAAACTATATTATCCTGTGAGTGATTTATAACCAAACCCTGGTTTGCTTTTGACTGTATTGACACCTTCAGAGTATTTTTTAGAACATCCTGTATTTCCTGAACTTTAAAGTGAAATTCAGTGCGGGGTAAGGGTGACCTATCATTTGACGTCATAGCTAAAAAAATGGTAGCATGAGCCCTGAGTTTCTGGTGCTGTAATGGTAGATAAAAGAATGGACTTTGATTTAATACAGGTTTGTGGCTTCATCGAGATGTTGGGAAAGAACCATAACCCATAACGCTACAATGGTCGCCTATGTAAAACGAATTGCTTCCCTTTTGACCTAAACAGGCATTCATTTTTAGTAGGTTTTCACCCCTTTTTGCTCATTTTAGTCCGTTGTACTCATACTAAACAGACGAAATTTTCAGACAAGCTCATTTAACCTGTCAGCAATAAAATGCTGAGGGAAATGACAGAAACCAACCCCCAGAAAGTTCCCAGAGGCTCAGATTAAGTAAGCAGGGGTTAGATCAATGTTATTGTTTTTGTTGTTCTCTGTCAGGCTTGGGGTAGAATGCTATACTGATTACCTGGGACTTCACTTATTCATGATCCCTGGGTAAACAAACTAACTAGTACTAGTCAAGGTTATATCATGGCAACAATTCACTTATTCATGCTCCCTGGGTAAACAAACTAGTTCTAGGCTAGGTTATATCACGGCAACAGTTCACTTATTCATGATCCCTGGGTAAAAAACTAGTACTAGGCAAGGTTATATCACGGCAACAGATCACTTATTCATTATCCCTGGGTAAACAAACAAACTAGTACTAGTCTAGGTTATATCACGGCAACAGTTCACTTATTCATGATCCCTGGGTAAGCAAACTAGTACTAGTCTAGGTTATATCACGGCAACAGTTCACTTATTCATGATCCCTGGGTAAAAAACTAGTACTAGGCAAGGTTATATCACGGCAACAATTCACTTATTCATGATCCCTGGGTAAACAAACTAGTACTAGTCTAGGTTATATCACGGCAACAGTTCACTTATTCATGATCCCTGGGTAAAAAACTAGTACTAGGCAAGGTTATATCACGGCAACAATTCACTTATTCATGATCCCTGGGTAAACAAACTAGTTCTAGTCTAGGTTATATCACGGCAACAGTTCACTTATTCATGATCCCTGGGTAAACAAACTAGTACTAGGCAAGGTTATATCACGGCAACAGATCACTTATTCATTATCCCTGGGTAAACAAACAAACAAGTACTAGTCTAGGTTATATCACGGCAACAGTTCACTTATTCATGATCCCTGGGTAAAAAACTAGTACTAGGCAAGGTTATATCACGGCAACAGTTCACTTATTCATGATCCCTGGGTAAAAAACTAGTACTAGTCTAGGTTATATCACGGCAACAGTTCACTTATGCATGATCCCTGGGTAAACAAACTAGTACTAGGCAAGGTTATATCACGGCAACAGTTCACTTATTCATGATTCCTTGGTAAACAAACTAGTTCTAGGCTAGGTTATATCACGGCAACAATTCACATATTCATGATCCCTGGGTAAACAAACTAGTACTAGGCTAGGTTATGTTACGGCAACAGTTCACTTATTCATGATCCCTGGGTAAAAAACTAGTACTAGGCAAGGTTATATCACGGCAACAGATCACTTATTCATTATCCCTGGGTAAACAAACTAACTAGTACTAGTCAAGGTTATATCACGGCAACAATTCACTTATTCATGCTCCCTGGGTAAACAAACTAGTACTAGTCAAGGTTATATCACGGCAACAGTTCACTTATTCATGATTCCTTGGTAAACAAACTAGTACTAGTCAAGGCTATATCACGGCAACAATTCACTTATTCATTATTCCTGGGTAAAGAAACTAGTTTTAGGCTAGGTAATATCACGGCAACAGTTCACTTATTCATGATTCCTGGGTAAACAAACTAGTTCTAGGCTAGGTTATATCACGGCAACAATTCACATATTCATGATCCCTGGGTAAACAAACTAGTACTAGGCTAGGTTATGTTACGGCAACAGTTCACTTATTCATGATCCCTGGGTAAACAAACTAGTACTAGGCTAGAAAATGTGCCTTGACCAAGGCGACTCTACTCTGGCCGACGTGGATCCAGCCCGCGGTTCCAAACCCCTGACACTATTTGCTCGGCCACGGCGGATTCCTGATACATCGATAAAGTATACCAGACACTCAGTGAATGTTGATCAGATTATTTGATGGTCGATGGGCGATTATTCAGGTGGAAATCTCCGTTTGAGTCCGCCCATAAAAATAAGTACATGTTGGCTTTTGGGAACAGAATATATCTAGATCAGCATGTGTATACGCAGTCTGATCAAGACATCCACTTTTCACATATAAATTACATAGACTGATCCAGAAAATTATGTCAACTTGAGTAGATTCTAATAAGACTGAACAGATATTCAGGCTGATCTGAATCTACACTATTCAGAAATGCCAACTTGTTTATTTTCCAAGGTGTGCGAACTTTTTCTTTTCTTCACAGAAGACGTACGTTTTCAAAAACTTGCCTGTACCTTTAGGGAATGTTGATTTAGTCATTCATGGAGCCTTTGAACTGTTAGTTGCGCTCAAAGACGACGATAGCGTGTTGGGTTGTGTGGATCTTAAATTATGTGTTAAGTATGTAACTTTTATTCTTTCATGCCAATTAAATCAGCCCGTCTGTGAAAAGGTAAACGTTGGCATTTCTGACCAGCATAGATTCAGCTCACCTTGTCCATCTTCTCAGTCTTATCAGAATGAACACACATTTGAATGAATCTTCTGATAAGCCAATGTAAGTAATATGTGAAGAGTGTACCCAACTCTACTAGTACCGTTATCCAAGGACGGACTTTATCAACTGATATTTTGATGTAAAGTTGTTTTTCATACGCTCACCTGATGTTTTGATTGTCTCCGTCACTTAGTGTTTTGATGTAACGCTTCCTTTCATACACTCAACTGATACTTTGATATAACGCTTCCTTTCATACATTTAACATATATTATGATGTAACACTTCCTTTCATACACTTAATTTATATTTTGATGTAACACTTCTTTTCATAAAATCAAATGATAGTTTATGTAATACTTCCTTTCATACACTTAACTTATATTTTGATGTAACGCTTCCTTTCTTCATACACTTAACTTATATTTTGATGTAACGCTTCCTTTCATACACTTAACTTATATTATGATGTAACACTTCCTTTCATACACTTAACTTATATTTTGATGTAACGCTTCCTTTCATACACTTAACTTATATTATGATGTAACACATCCTTTCAGACACTTAACTTATATTTTGATGTGACGCTTCCTTTCATACACTTAACTTATATTTTGATGTCATGCTTCCTTTCATACACTTAACTTATATTTTGATGTAACGCTTCCTTTCATACACTTAACTTATATTATGATGTAACACTTCCTTTCATACACTTAACTTATATTTTGATGTAACGCTTCCTTTCATACACTTAACTTATATTTTGATGTAACGCTTCCTTTCATACACTTAACTTATATTATGATGTAACACTTCCTTTCATACACTTAACTTATATTTTGATGTGACGCTTCCTTTCATACACTTAACTTATATTTTGATGTAACGCTTCCTTTCATACACTTACCTGGTATTTTGATGTAACGCTTCCTTTCATACACTCACTTTTATAGTTTGATGTAACGCTTCCTTTCATACACTCAACTGATATGTTGATGTAACGCTTCCTTTCATACACTCCACTGATATTTTGATGTGCCGCTTCCTTTCATACACTCAACTGATATTTTGATGTAACGTTTTCGTCTAAAAAACTCACCTTATATTTTGATGTAACGCTTCCTTTTATTCATTTAACTGCTGTGTTGATGTAACGCTTCTTTTCATACACTCAGCTGATAGTTTGATATAGCGCTTCCTTTCATACACTCATTTGGTATTTTGAATTAATGCTTCCTTTTTTATTCACTCAACTGATATTTTGATGTTACGCTTCCTTTCATTCACTAAACTTCTAAACTTATATTGTGAAGAAATGCTTCCTTTCGTACACTCAACTGATATGTTGATGTATTGTTTCCTTTCATACAGTCAATTTTCCTTTAATACTCTCAACTTAAATTGTGATGTAAAGCGTCCTTTCATACCCACAACTGATATTTTGATGTAACGCTTCCTTTCATACACTCAACTTATATTTAAATGTTACACTTCCTTTCATACACTCAACTTATATTTTTTATGTAACGTTTCCTTTCATACACCCAACTTATATTTTTGATGCAATAATTCCTTTCATACACTCAACTTATATTTTGAAAAACACATCCTTTCAAATATACTCAACTGCTATTTTGATGTAACGCTTCCTTTCATACAAGTAACTAATATTTTGAATTAACTCTTACTTTTTCTTTATACACTAAACTGACATTTTGATGTTATGCTTCCTTTCTTGCACTCAACTGATATTTTGATGTAACGCTTCCTTTCATACAATCAACTTATATTTTGATGTAAAATTCTCTTTCATACTCTCATCTTATATTTTGATGTAATTCCTTTCATACACTCAACTGATATTTTGATGTAATGATTCTTTTCATACACTCAACTGATATTTAGATGCAACACTTTCTTTCATACACACTCAACTGCTATTTTGCTGTGACGCTTCGAATCATTCACATAAATATGCACTGTCTCTTTTTGTTCCCCGAACCCGTTTCAAATATGTGGCAAAATCATACTTCCAATGTTCGCAAATTTCAGAAACATTTGTGTGAAGAGTGTATAATCACCACTTTCAACTACAACTGCGAACATGGAATACCAATATCAGCATACGCATTCGCACAGTCGAATATTGGTCTACATTATTTCTAACTCATTTATCAATTTGTTTCAAAATCTTTACATTTTGAAAACCAATTATGATGATACCGGTCAGAGCGTGTTGAGTGGGCTAAACGTAAATTAAATTAGCGGCGCTCTGCAAAATAAACCTTAAGACTTTTGCAACCAGTATGTGTACCAGATCAGCCAGCGCGTGCATCTGGCTCTGCAGTGTTCGCTAATTATTTATAGCAGGTTTCAAGAAAACTCTGTAAAGCAGTATTCATTTGTTTGCCGATAGGAGAAATTGATTGGTCTACGTGTATCGCGACTCATTTTACCTGTTCATCTTTTTCAGTACATGTTGGGCGGTAACAGTTGATGCTCATCATGCCGGTGTTCTTTGTCAATCATAGAAAAACATAATGCACAGGGATATGAACTGTATTAGCCCCACTTCCCACATACGGCAAATCTGCAGCAGACGACTTTGAAATATGTCTACTCAAAAATATGGAAATTCTCTATAATTAGCGGTATAATTACTAAAAAAAAAAAAAGATGAAAACATTGTGGCAAAAGGAGAAATTGCTCGTTTTGAGCAATTTCTCCTTTTGTCACGATGTTTTCAAAGGTCGTCTGCTGCAGATACGTCAAAATGCGTCTATAGGTGGGAAAGGGTTAATGTGAAACTCAATTATTATGGCAAAAGGAGAAATTGCTCGTTTTGAGCAATTTCTCCTTTTGTCACGATGTTTTCAAAGGTCGTCTGCTGCAGATACGTCAAAATGCGTCTATAGGTGGGAAAGGGTTAATGTGAAACTCAATTATTTAACCCTTTCCCATGTACCAAAAATTTGCAGCAGAATGCTTATATTAATTAATTATAAATTTTGGAAATTCTTTTTAAATAAAACATCATTTATTTAATATTTAGTAAAAACATTGTGACAAAAGGATAATCTGATCACCATGTCGATATTTCCGGACAGTCATTGACTAACCAAATATACCAGGATACGGACTCTATTCCTGATACACCGCCTCGGTGCTGTAGTAACATACCATCTGCCTGCAGTGCGGGAGGTCGCGGGTTCGATCCCCGTCTGGGTCATACCAACTACTTTAAATATGGTTGTCATGACTTTGTTTCCTTGGCGCTCAGAGATGCTGTCGGGTTAGCATAACGACTGACTCACTGGTGTCATGATAAATGGACCAGTAGTTCTGGTAACTGACCCAGGAAACGTCGTGATATAACTGAGAAATTGTTGAAAGCGGCGTCAACTGAATACCATGTACAAACAAACTATTCCTGATAAACCTAATTATTCAAAAGAACTGCATCTAAAACCCCACCCTGTGGTATGTTGGCAAAGGAAAAGAAATAGTCATAAACGTGTTCTTTCATTTTCTTCGTTGACTTGGTAACGTGTTCAGCATTCGAGCCAGGTTACACGAAATCTGACCATCGGTATTTGGAAACATTCAATGTCATTTTCAAAACTGGTTGCTGTATGTTTTGTTTGTGGTTGGAGGCATTCCGGATGCTTGAACGATAGTTGCGAACATGCTTTCAACAATATTTCAGTTATATCACGGCGACAGTTCACTTATTCATGATCCCTGGGTAAACAAACCAGTACTAGGCTAGAAAATGTGCCTTGCCCAAGGGCACTCCACCATGACCGTAGTGCCGCGACTGGGGACTGACCCGGTTTCGAAATCCCCGACACTAACCACTCGACCAAAGCGGATTCCGCGAACATGGAATATCCTCATCAGGCTGTCCAGAAATGAAAAGCTGATATTCCTGGTCCCGAAGGTAGATTCTCATGTACCATGGCCGAATTTCTTTTTTCTTTCTTATTCGATGTGTACTAATTGTCTTTGGTATTAGTCAACTATGTTCTATGATGTTTCGTTAATATAACACCTTATTTAAAACGTGTTTTCAGTTGTTGTATTTATGTTCGTAAACCGATATCTAAAAATCTGTTTAAGTAATCACATATCATAACATCTGTAATAGTGATCACATTTTTGAAAATATGTTATAGTTATCGCATTATCTCAAATATGTGATAGTGATCACACATCCTAATATCTGTGATCGTGATCAGACAACCTTATAAATGTGTGATAGTGATCTTAAGCAGTCTGAACAAAGCAGTCAACTTTAGATTCAAGTGAGCGTGTTCTTTACCCTAACCCTTTCCCCCTTGCGGAAGGATTTTGACGTGTCTGCAGAAGACGATTTTTGAAAATAGTATGACAAAAGGAAAAATAAAAAAAAATGAAAACAAAAATCATTTTGCCGCAATGTTTCAATTCTTTTCAATAATAATCCTATCATTTATAGAGATTTTCCATTTGTTTTGCCTACATGTACATGTTTCCGAATTCGTCTGCTGCAGATTTATTGTATGTGTGAAAGGGTACAGCACTCTGGACTCAGTGACCGCTTTGAAATAAACCAGCTATATCGCCATTCTCACAATGGTAGACAAGACTGATTGATTGGGGTTTAAAGCCGTTTTCAACAATTTTGCAGTCATATCACGGCAACCAGTTCACCTACTCATGCGTTTCCAGGCTTTCTCATACCAATACTAAACACAACATATTTTCTAAGCAACTGGCTGCTTTTCCACATAGACTGTTAGCCCATTGGTGAAAGACGAATGACGCATGTCACAGTGACTTTTGTCAAACGTCAGAAAGAATGTTGGCCGAGCTGAGATTCGAACTCACAACCCCTGGATTGACAGCCCGCGTCGCTACCGGGGCTCGGCTGGTAGAAAGACCCGAGTGTGCATCTGTACCAACTGATCTTAGGAAAAGTAAAACAAAGAATCAACTTTGCAGATGTACAGATTGATCTTGATCCATTGTGGTCGACAGTGTTCACAGGGTGGATTTCTCCCTCAGATATTTCTACTCTTAAAATTTAAAAGTAAGTTTTTCAATTCATTTATGCGAATGTTAGTTTTAGATCATAACTAAATATTTATTATAACATTTCGTGATATGTCGTTTTCTCGAATTCTGTGCTGTCTTAGAATTTATCCGGTATGCGTCATGACGTTTTTATCTGTCTTCAATAAATATAAATAAAACATTAAATCACACATAAGTGTTGTTTATGTTAAGTCTGGGTCACAACGAATCCACAACGCATTTATGCCAGTGGACACTTATTGAAACGATGAAATAGTACTTATCTAGAATATATTTTCTATTATACATTTGAAAAACTTTCCAGGCCACATAAAGCTGAGTTCGAGTGTAAAGTGACAAAAACCATTTTGTTTTAAAGAATTCAGAACACTTTTGGCATTTTCTTCAGTTTATTGCTATTTTCTGATAATTAATTTGAAACACCATTGTATATACGATTTTTACATAAAAAAATCCGACCCATTTCTTGTTCATATTTGAGAGTATGTTACAGTGCTGGTGAATTGTAAATAAGTGAGATCACGCGAAAAGTGGTCTTACGGCATTCGCTTGTTATACCATAGACAGTGATTTGGAGGGAAACAAGTCTGGCAACAGTTCTGGACTTTTGTCCAACAATTCACGTATAAGCTGTCCAACGAGAAAACCAACATTGTGGATTCTGCGGAAAGTATCGACACGGATCAGCCTAAGCATGCCACGCAGACATTCAGACAACAATGTTCACTTCCTGTGGATTTTCTGTTTCAGGAATCATTACTCTATACATCTATCCTCCTGAGACGGAAAGTGTCGGGCCGGATTAGCCTGCGCGGACTGTACATGCTGATATGATCAGTCCATAATGGTGGTTTTCTCGTGAAACGGCTCATAAGACAAGTGCTTCTAAAATAAGGCGGACAATGACGGCTATGGCGATAAACTGTCTTCACATGTGTGGCAGGCTCGCACGAGACTTAACTGTTCGCTTTTATGCTATAAGAATCGGACTCAATTGAAATAGATTACAATACTAAACAAATGATTAAAATCTGGCGATTTGGGGTCTTAATGCATATACAAAGAGTAATGTCTCAGGCGAGACTGTGCAATATCGCTGTCCTCCTTTATGCAGACCATAACCATTTCCGACTTACAGCTAATCTGCAGCAATTGACTTTGAAAACGTAAAGGCAAACATATAGACAATCTTGATAAATGAACATATTATTATTAAATACATGTAGAGTTGGAATTATTATGGCAAAAGGAAAATATGCTCATAATGAGCAATTTCTCATTGCCACAATGATTTCATATTTCGTCAGAAAGCATCTTTATGCGGGAAAGTGTTAATAAATCATCTGAAGAAAAAAATGTTAGAATTGTAACCCCCACTAGTATTATAAGCACCACTGCCACTTTACATATTGGAAGACAGTGGTACAGAGATAGAGCGTCGGCCTCTTGTACCAAAGGTCCCGGGTTCGAATCCCATTATGAGCATTCTGCTTTTGGGATTTTTCCACACGAACGCGAGTACTGGTTATGTATCCAAGAAGCAGACCATCGAGCGTGATTAATATAAGCTAAAAGCTTGTTTCGCCATCGATGTAAAATAAATAAGTTTAAACTAAATGTTGCCAGACCGAAGAGTTACCGATACGCCAAATCGTAAGATGCGGCTTATATGATTAGTTTAGTTTAAACATATTTTATTGCCATATAAAATTATTTAACATTATACATTGTACAGGTATATCATATACTAATATAGGCAAAAGTGTCTGGCCACAAGATCTCACAACATTACATACATACAAACATATATACACATATACTTACTCACACACATACATACGCCCACACACATACATAAACACATGCATATATGTATAAAATCAAGTATTTTCTGGTTGGTCATTGCTGTTCGCGCGATCGCTCTGAGGTTATAAATATGACAGAGATAGGGGACAGAAACAAATCACTATTTTAAAGTTAATTATTGGAAACTTCGGATCGTCTTGATTCATGAATGAAAATGTGAACACTTTCGAAAAGGTTCATGTTTTTGTCATCTAAATAATGTTCTGATTCATATAAAACCTTTTTTACATTAAGTGGATGGAACATTCTTGTATTTTAAAACAGTTTAGTTCTTTGTTGTACAAAGCGATCGCATTAAAAAAAGTAATGTTCTGCATCTTCTACTAGGTGTGTGCAGATTCATGTTGGGCTATTCTCTATATGGTTAATGTAAAGATCATGTTCTAAGTTACTACAACTATTTCTTAGTCGTGTATGCAGTGCAGATAATGTTCGTTTACCGTACTTTAAGTATATTAGGTACCACAATTCGTTGAAAATAAGTGTTCAAGAGATTTCGTTTATATATTAATAATGACAGTGCTTCCCTTAAAGCAACTGGTAGTTGATTCCATAATGTGACTATCGATGTAATGGAGGAGTTTGCAAATAGTTCAGTTCGTCTGGATAGGATATCCAGATCTTGCGAGTTTCTAAGATTGCAAGTCGTTCTGTTACTAACCGTATCGGGAGTTATATCAAATAAATAATTTGGGGTCCTACCCTGATTGATTTTGAATGCCAATACTAATGTTTGGTCTGAAAGAGAAAACCAGCCAATCTCTTTGTATCATTTTGATAGAGATATTGATCTAGTTGTGCCTGTAGCTATTCGTGAGGCTTCGTTTTGAAGTTTTCTAAATTTTCGTTTTCGGTACAAGTACAGTTGTCGCACACTTCCGAAGCGTATTCTAAGATTGGAAGAAAAAATGAAATTTAAATTCAATATGAGCATGCCATTTACCATTATTACTGATTGTAAGGCCCAAGTGTTTGTGGTTTTGAACAAATGATATAGGAATATTTTCAAAATACAGTGAAGGATAATGAACATTTTGGGTTGTAAATAATATTGCTTCCGTTTTCAAGGGATTATATGTGACTAACCATTGTCTTGACCAGGTACATAACATAACTAAATCATGATTCATAATGTCTTCCAGATCTGAAATATTTGTAGCAGAGCTTGCTAAGGAGGTGTCATCTGC
This sequence comes from Serripes groenlandicus, assembly GCA_031761405.1. NCBI lineage: Eukaryota > Metazoa > Mollusca > Bivalvia > Cardiida > Cardiidae > Serripes > Serripes groenlandicus. The sequence goes on from JASEVX010000005.1 coordinate 37,689,591, forward strand.
AAACAAACGAGCAAGACTTAGAAAATTGTCGGCTATATCATTAAAGTAGATTAAAATGAGTAAGGACCCAGGACATATCCCTGCGGTATACCTGCGTTGGTGGACTTTGTACGGGAAGATGATGAGCCGACAGATACTGTTTGGTTCCTACCAGAAAGATAGTTATGTAAGCAATTCAGGACTTTACCATTTATGCCGTGTTGTTGCAGTGTGTATATGTATAGAAGACCTTTGTGCCAGACGCGGTCAAATGCTTTAGAAATATCACAGAAGACCATACACGTGTTTAGCTTTGAATCAAGGGAATGAATAATTTGGTGATATATATCGTTTAGTTGGTATACAGTTGAGTTACCAGTCAAAACTCCTTATTGTCTTGAATATATAAGACTCTCATAACTAAGGTGATTATATATATACTTATACACACATCTAATCGTTCCATAAGTTTACCAATACAACTCAGCAGAGAAATGGGTCTGTAATAATTAACACAAGACAAGTCACCTTTCTTGTAAAGAGGCATAAGTGCATGTTTCCAATTGCATGGAAATGATTCCTCATAAATAAACTTATTAAATAAAATACGTAAAGGTTTCGAGATTGATCTCTTAGTTAGTTGTATATATACAACTATCAAAGTTATCTATAGCTAAATCGTCAGAAGATATTGTATTGTTAAGATGAGTTTCAGTAAAGCACAAAATATCAAAATTTGAAAAAGTTTAAGCAACAAAATCAAGTTCATGGATAATACTCAGTATGTTTAAATGAATAATTGAAATGTAACCTAGTATGTTAGAAGTATCATGAGGGTCGGGACCGGAATCTCAACATCTCCCGACATCAACATTAACACAGAATGGCCAAGGCACAGTGGCTATTATTTAAAAAAGCAATGACAATTCTTTTAGAAGGTAACAGTTTAAAGTCAGTCTCCCGAATACCCCGCTTGTGCAATTGTGGAAAAAATCGATTGACACACGCCATGAATTTATATCGTTACCAATTGTGATATTGTCTCATTTGAAAAGCAAATTGAAGTGTCAATCGTTTTGTTCCTGCATAGATGGAGTATACGCCGTGCCAATGACCAACAGCGCAAACAACGACCACGCCAGATAACAGTTTAATATTTGCAAGTAACATGAAAAACAAAAAAAAACACTAAGAAATGGAACATGCGCATGTTATTTGACTTGAATATCAAAAAGGTTGTTAATAATCAAAACAATCAGTAATTTTCCATCAATTATAAAATTTGCGCAATAATGTTGTATATCTAAGAATTCGACAGCTCCTTGAATTGGTAATGCATTATAATCGTGCACCAGTTGGAACATTGTTTTTTAAAAGATGTAGAATCGGTTCACAGCAATCATTTTAGATATTGGATATTAATGGTTTACTTAAAGAAATATATTACTGCTGAAATGCTGGCCTGCTCATCTGTATGTTTGTCTGTCGTCCTTGATTTGGCCCACCTCGGACATTTATGCTTCTGTGTGAAAATCTGATTAGACCAACATGTCAGTATGTTGTATATTTCTGTTTCCAATTCCAACTGGTTACCATTCAAGGAGACATCTTTTGTCAATTTGAGGAGACATTTTCATTTTGGGCTGGATGTTGTATATCTAAGAATTCGACATTTCCTTGAATTGGTAATGCATTATATAATCGTTAAACAGTTGGAACATTTTTCGATTAGAACATTGTTCTTTAAAAGATATATAATCGATAATAGAGTATGGTTTGCGCGTTTTATGTTTATCTCTTTTTCTTTTTAGAACCACGTGTCAGCCAAAGTTATGTAAACTCTCAGAAATTATTAAATAGTAAACGGAAACGATGGAATCAACTTGTTTATATCTTTATCCCAGTATCAACTACTAAATCGTAACAATACGCTATGTGTAAAGGCTAATCGGCTTCAGTTTCTATAAAGATTTACGCCACATGACTGGAGATAACGCGAGGCTCCCAAGAGTTGTATAAGTTTCAATTGACGATAAATAACTGAAAACTTTTATCATGTTTCAAAAATAATTATTATTTTGCTCTTAAATATTATATTTCATACGTTTTCACTGATTTTTACACTGAAATTTATTTTTTTAAGGAAAACAATTAAAAGTTAGTATGCAGAACATTTAATTTAAAAACTTCACCTTATTAAACTAGTGCCTCTCATAGGATCGCCAACTTAACTATGAACCAATCAAAACGTTTCATTTCCTTTATTTCTTCGACATTATTCATTAAATACAACATTTGATTGGTCTACAATCCAGATCATTTGTTTAACATCTAGGTCAAAACTTACGTTACTCAGCTATCGCCGAATAAGAGCAATGAAATAACGAGTTTAGGGGATAATATAAACATATTCGTACTAAATGAAATGTCTAAACGGATCCAATGGGAAAGATGATGAATAAACCTGTTTTTAATTGTATGACATGTTTTACTTACATAAGAAGTAGTAATAAGAACTCTAAGACTTTGTTAAAGTGGAATTTACATAACGTGACAGTAGTGGGTATCATTATACACAACATGCACACAATCAGGTAGGCGTGACACCGCCGAACCTTCGAAATGGACTCTCCAAAGTCCATCACAGAGGGGACCAAATAACACATCATGGACGTTCTTTATTGTCACTAATTAGAGTGGAAAGCAATGAAGATCCAGATGAGATATCTCGTTAGGAGCCGTCTCATCTGCATCTACACTTATTTCAAAGGGCCTCAATTGCAGCATCCAGCAGTGAAAGGACTCGGGTTTTATAAATGCAGGACATGTACATAAAACCAGGTAAGCATGACAAACTAACATGAACAACTAATCTAAATCAGGTAAGCATGAAAAACAATCCAAAATGATCAAAGTGCTATACATGCAGGACATGTACACAAGATAAGGTAAGCACGACAGACTAGCATAACAAAAACAATACATTGTATTGCTTATAGGATTCCCACAGCGGTTAAACAAACAGATGCAATATACTGTATGCTGTATCCCTGATGTATCCCTGGTGCAGCTACAGTCAGTTACATTTGCTGAAAAACACAAACAATTGTGTATTAACCATCCCTGCTGTCTCCCCCGCTAATGCATTGTGACGCATTTAAAGCAGACGGCGTTTGAAAACATTGTTGCAAAAGGAGAAAGTGTTCATGATGAGTATTTTGTTCCATTTGTCACTATGATTTTTAACTATACAGTAATTATATTTTTATTTCTGGAAATTTTCTACAGTTTTGCTTATTTGTTTTTAAAGTAATCTGCTGTAGACTTTAATGCATGTGGGGAAAAGGGTCAAACCTGAGGTGTTTTGTCATTTCATATACAAATACAAATGTTGTATATAGTAATGTAAAGCTTCCGGCCCATTATAAATAATTTACATGTACATAATAAATTCATTTGTGTGACATCATTAACATTTTAAAGATATTCAAATATAGAAATAATTAGTATATATGACACATACTTTATGATTCAATTAGAGACCTGTTCATCTGAAAGTAATTTTCTGATTTTAAATGCCCCAATAAGATATTTCATCAGTGATTTTACATATGCGGGTCTACATTCACTCATTATGTCATAATACAACCTTGTAGTGTGATATCAATTTGTAAAGCCGAAGGTCATTGTGAACTGAACATACTTACACAAAGTGTAATTCAACAACATAGCAGTTTCTACTAAGACAAATATTACAGAATCTTAAACAATATTCAATATGTTGTTGTCTACTCTTTTTTACTAACAGTTAAACAATGACTAGAACATCTAACATTTGTTGATAACATTTTGATCTTGGTGAATCTCCGATCCTGTGCTGAAGATTTTAGAGAGAGCAATCTATAAGACGTTGTTTAAATCAGGTTTGCTGTTCATAATTTATCGTAAGTATTTTCTGATGAAAATGAAATAAAAAAACTTATAAAAGGCACTACTTACTTGATGCAGAACTTCAAATCGAAACAAGCGAGTTCTTTGACTTTGTCCTTAAGACTAAATGAGAAGTCAAACGAGCCTACCATCTTAAATTGCAACTTAGCTAGAACGATCGTCCAATCTTTTATTCCGTACATGTTCTGAATTGATATCAACAGTTAGAAAAAAAAAAGAACAATGGAAACGATTTCTTTGATGGAATAGATTGTATAAAGACATATGAGCCGTCCTGCGAGAAAACCAACATTGTGGACTTTGCGTAAAGTATCGACCCGGATCAGCCTAAGCATGCCACACAGGCGTACCCGGATAGACACTTTTCGCATCCTGTGGATTTTCTGTTTCAGGAATCGCTACTCTATCTATCCCCCTTTAGACGGAATGTGTCGGCCGGATCAGTCTGCGCGGACTGCGCAGGCTGATCTGGTCGATACATTACGCAGATGTGTATATATATGAGCCATCCCGCGAGAAAACCAACATTGTGAACTCTGCGTAAAGTATAAACCCGGATCAGTTAAAGCATGCCGCGAAGGCTTATCCGGACAGACACTTTTCGCCTCCTGTGAATTTTCTGTTTCAGGATTTATTACTTTTTACCTCTTTCCCTTTAAGGCGGAATGTGTCGTCCCGGATTAGCCTTCGCAGGCTGATCTGGCTAGAAACATTACGCAGAGTCCATAATGTTGGTTTTCTCGCGGGACGGCTCATATAGGCAACTGTTGTTAACAGTATATACACATATATTAGAGACATAAGCCATGTGTATGGTTTGGTAGTACATTTATTGTGAATGTATATTACTTGTAATTACGTGTCACTTTAATAAATATAAAACTACTACTACCACACAACTTGTTACCCATTTTAACGAACAATATAGACCAACATCAGCCTGCACATTCTAGCCAACACTGTTCGCTTTCCATGAATCAATATTTATAAAACATAGTCATTTATAATGCAAAAACAATGTGGTGTAGATACTAGTTTTCATGAATTCCGCATGATTGGGGTTATTTTGTCTACGTGAAACGCAAGCCGACATTCGGGGGGGGGGGGGGGGGGGCTGGGCAACGAGCGACGATTAAAATCACCCAGTATCGACATGCAGTCTGACAAGGATCTATCCATGTTGGTAGCTAGTTGGACGAATATCACTTGAAACCGTCTCGGTGGTGTAGTGGAAGAGCGTCCGGCTCGGGTCGCGGGTTCGATCCAAGTCCGGGGTCATACTAAGTACTTTAATAATGATTGTAATGGCTGCCGTCCTTGGCGCTCAGGGTTGCGGAGTTAGCATTACGACTGACTGGTAACTTACCAAGGAAACGCATTGATATAAATGAATTTCTTTTGAAGGCGGCGTAGAACACCAAACAATGACTAAACACTGGTTACCATTTTGAAGTATTAATCATAGAAGTTTTCAATGTAATCGTAATTGCCATTAATTTACCATAGAAGTATGCAATGTAATCGTAATTGCCATTAATTTATCATAGAAGTATGCAATGTAATCGTAATTACCATTAATTTATCATATAAGTATGCAATGTAATCGTAATTGCCATTACTTTATCATATAAGTATGCAATGTAATCGTAATTGCCATTAATTTACCATAGAAGTATGCAATGTAATCGTAATTGCCATTAATTTATCATATAAGTATGCAATGTAATCGTAAGTGCCATTAATTTACCATAGAAGTATGCAATGCAATCGTAATTGCCATTAATTAACCATAGAAGTATGCAATGTAATCGTTATTGCCATTAATTTACCATAGAAGTATGCAATGTAATCGTAATTGCCATTAATTTACCATAGAAGTATGCAATGTCATCGTAATTACCATTAATGTGTCATAGAAGTATGCAATGTAATCGTAATTACCATTAATTTATCATAGAAGTATGCAATGTAATCGTAATTGCCATTAATTTACCATAGAAGTATGCAATGTAATCGTAATTACCATTAATTTATCATAGAAGTATGCAATGTAATCGTAATTACCATTAATTTATCATAGAAGTATGCAATGTAATCGTAATTACCATAAATTATCATAGAAGAATGCAATGTAATCGTAATTGCCATTAATTTACCATAGAAGTATGCAATGTAATCGTAATTGCCATTAATTTACCAAAGAAGTATGCAATGTAATCGTAATTGCCATTAAGTTACCATAGAAGTATGCAATGTAATCGTAATTACCATTAATTTACCATAGAAGTATGCAATGTAATCGTAATTGCCATTAATTTACCATAGAAGTATGCAATGTAATCGTAATTGCCATTAATTTACCATAGAAGTATGCAATGTAATCGTAATTGCCATTAATTTATCATAGAAGTATGCAATGTAATCGTAATTGCCATTAATTTACCATAGAAGTATGCAATGTAATCGTAATTACCATTACTTTATCAAAAAAGTAAGAAATGTAATTGTAATTACCATTACTTTTCAAAATCTCCAATGAAAGATTTTTTTCTGCGTGACGTTACTCACCTGTGAATATATTAACTCTTTCCAACAAACAATATATCTACAGCAAACCATGATCCGACCTGACCAGGCCTAGAATATTGCACCTTTTGATCCGAAGATGAAAGCTCCAATGTGTTGCTTTAAAAGCTAGCTCCAATAAAGGCAGTATAAGTGGCCTCCATATACCTATACATTGGCTATATATAACCCCTTCCACTTTAAAATTTATGCTCGAATTTCCGGAGTCTGAGAATGTTGTGAAACATTCTTAGATACTTTTCCTATGTAGTCCCTTATTGGGCGCTCTTGTTACAGTCGTACACAATGCGATCTGACCAAGGCTCGAACCTAGGACCTTTTATTCGAAGGCGAACGCTCTACCAGATCGTTACAAAAGCAAGCTGTTTAGCAATGCAGTATAAGTTTCACCTTATACATATACATTGGTTACATCTAACCCCTCCTTATTTGAATAACCTATCTTGTATGCCTATTGATATTTAGCAATATTGACTAAGTGAAAACTAGAGATATATATGTTTGTATTTTCTCATTCCCATTTATTTGCATCAGTTTGTATATTGATGGGTAGTCCACCAGACAGTAAGGTAGCCAAGGGGGATTCGATAGAGGAGAAGATGATACCTATTTTACGGAGGAAGTATTGTCTTGAACCGTTGACCTAGCAGACTGAAGACTGTGACAGATGCTTTAACATTTTTTGCATGAGAGCACAGTTATTTCCATACACTTTCTTCATAAATTCCTAAAATACTAAGGTTTTTTAGGTGATGATCAACCAGCGAAGGTTGATGTTTCTTTCAGTGAATTGAGATTAAAAGTCAATTGTCTAAATCAGTACAATGAGCAGACGATGAGGCGTTCCCTTAGAGGTACATCTAGGAAGATGCTTGTCTATTTGAAAGAGAAGGCTACCGTAAATGATATACTACCTACGCTTGATGATATGTTTGGCGATGTATCTTCCGAAAAAAAGGTAATGCACGAGTCCTTTAACTAAACGCAGAAATTATCGGAAAGCCTGCCTTCTCTTGTGTGTTGTCTTAAAGGCATTCTGCAGACTGCTATTGAAAATGGACATGTACATCGAAATGCCAAAAACGATCTATTTATTTATTAAACAATTAGATACGAGCCGTGTTTTCCACAAGAAATCAAACATTGTGGACTCTGCGTAAAAGTATCGATCCGGATCAGCCTAAGCATGCGGCGCAGGCTAAACCGGACAAACACGTTTCGCCTACTGTGGATTTTCTGTTTCAGGAATCATTACTCTATACCTCTATACCCCGAGACGGAATGTGTCGGCTGATCTGGGTCGATACATTACGCAGAGACCATAATGTTTGTTCTTTCGTGGAACGGCTCATATAGCGAGTTTCCATATTTCAAAGTGATCTGGTGCAGATTGTTATGTATGTGGGAAAGGGTTATATCAGTTGACATACACGAGTTGCACAATAGCTGATATGTCAATAAATGTGTATCGGTTTTAAGTTTACTCCTCACCTTTTTGATCGGACAGGTGCAATTATTGCCCTGTACCTTCACTATTGCCGGACACTCTTTGGACACCGTCTTCAGAAAACCACACATGTCAGGTTTGTGGCATATGTTTGGCCCAACTAACGAACAAAGGTCCATGTATTCGGTTCCTACCTTCATCTTCAATGCCATATCACCCTGATAATATAACGAAAAATAAGACTAGATAATATGTTTGTAATGTACGGTAACCCCACTCCCTTCAAACCGAGACCTGCCCTATAGTATCATTCGCTCGTACAGAGACAGGTCGTCTCAGATTGACCTATAGTCAATCAAAGTGTCGCCTATAAAATCGTTTAGTATTAAATGGGGCGATAACACTAATATATAAACGAGAAAAAGAAGCGATTTTGACCGAGTGCTCCTGTTGAATAGTCACCATTTTGATAGCTGAATTGAGATTTTTTTTTTTTTATATAGAATTGCGATAGCAAGGCTACCATAGTTACAAATGAGATTTTGAAGTTACGTGATGAAAATGACTGAGAACACCATTTTTATCATATCGGTACGCCAAAAAATAGTGCAAACAATTCTTGACTGAATTACGAATGCAAACATAAGCAAAAGTAAAAAAAAAAAAAAATCAACTTATTCTAGGTAATCAAATAAAATTACAAGTCTTTGAATGTGTAAATATCATTAGTCGCCGGGCAGAAGCCCGCGACTTCTATTTTTAATAGGTTTTCGGAAATCACATGGGAGGGGGGATTATTATTAGAAAGAAACACATTTAGTCTTGAACATATTACAATTGTGTTTGCTTAAAAACACTAAGTAATGACACATCTAAAATGAAATAAATATTCCGATGTTTTAGGTATTTTCAGTTTCTTTATTTTGACTCGCATTTATGTTTTTTTGTTTTATTTACGAAGACAAAACAGTCCCTATTAGCTAGACTGGTATACTTTATTTAACACTATATACTACATGTAATCAAAAGGCGATAACTACAAACCTTTACATCGCACAGTCTAATTTATTTGTTTACATACTCGCGAATACCAACTGCGTTGATCAATCTCCTTTGCAAAGAGCCGCTTTTTACACTCACTTACAAATAGTAAATCATAGGTGATTTAAAATGTTTATTTGGTTCGAAACAAATGAAGAAAAGAACAAACCGAGATAAAACTGGTTTTAATAGAAAAATCACTTTGAACGAACACTCTCTGCCTATATAGAGAGTTTCAAGAACGACACCTCTGCGAATATGAAAGAATCGGGTCTTTCGTACAAAACTATTTCGTCCTTGACAATTTTAAATGTGTCATTTAATTTCCTAAAGGCATATTGCTTCCGATCTGCATATTGTTATGCATCATTGACACAAGGGCGCTCATCATAATATAATTTTAAAACATGAGTAGTTTGTTATTTTCATTATAAAAAAGGAAGGAAAGAATTAAAATAAATTAACATGTTGTAGGGCTCAGTTTATGTTCGAAATTAAGTTTAAATTATACAACAATTTCAATGAGATTTAACTGTTTAGTTGATATTATATTTCGAAGGTGGTCTAATTTATAAATATTGGACTACATTTCAACATTTGTTGAAGTATGATATAATTAGGATGCCAGGCTAATATCATTTTGAGAAAAAGAGAAACTCATGTCTTCAGCGATTTAACCATTATCTCATTGTTTTAAAAGTAGATTGCTGCAAAGGTGTCCACTGTTGACTTTAATAGAGGAAAGGTAAAATGACGTGCTATTGCATGCAAATCCTAAATTGTCTGTTTTGTGGTTTTATTAAAAACAATAAAATTGAAATATTCTGACAAACATCTTGAAAAGTGTATGTGGAATTCATAAATCTTATAATTATTCCTTAATGAAAGCACTGTATACATACTAAGATTAATGATTGGCAAGATTAATCATTTCCATTACTGTTTATGATCAATAATTAGTTGGTTGTGTGTATGGTCAACCTACTTTGGAATGGAGGTTGATCATAAACAATGAAAGGCTTCAATTATCATTCACTTCGTTGACAAAACAATGCAAGTTATGATACATTTTCACTTGACCCCCACCCCTGATGTTCCAATATGCCCCTCAGTTGATAACTGTTTATTCAACTACTATAATGTTAGTGTTATGCATAACTGCACTATGGATATCCGGCGACATTGATGCGTTGCATCAACTTTCTCTTGTATGTAAGTGTAATAGAGGATAAGGATATCACTACGCCCCACTCCAGTTTGTACGACAGTCTGAAGAAATTACCCTTTGCAGATGGTAACCCTTTGTTCCCTCTAGTAACAGAAACAGTAATATTACTTCTGACAAAGTAGATTTACTCGTCATATTTAAATGGTCTTTTGTTTCCACTTTCAGATGCATTTGCTGCAGACAACTTTTGAACTTTGAAAACATTGTGGCAGAAAAGACTTAAAGAGCAATACCTCCTTTTGCCACAATGCTTTCTATGCTATTCTGAAATATTCAGGAAAATAAACCTGAGATATCAACCCTTACCCACATCCAGACCATTTGTGACGCCTCTGCAGCAGACGACCTTTGGAAATATTGTGGCAAATAAAGAATTTGCGCGGTATATTTATTTTCTACGGATAACTTGCTACGCACCAGAAAGGGTGAAACTTGCGAAAATGTTAAAACTATTCTCCTCTGAATTAGCTTGTCTGATACCAATATAATGTGGTATAATATTATCATTGGATAACTCTCTACAACTATAATCATACTGATTGGTTGTAAAATTTTAAAACTACATGTACATTTTTATGAAAGCGCTTGTCTGATTTCAAGATAATTTAGCAGAACTGTTCAATCAGTGACCCTCTACAAGTTTTAAGTCTTATTGATTTATTGAAAGTCGAAGAAACCAGATGGCATCTAAAATTGTGTAATATTGAACGATTAGCTTCAAATAACCTCTCATCCGTATCCACTGGACAAAAAAAGGAATATTCTTTTTGCGGTCCATTTCTTAATTATGTTAAAAGTAATGTGTAGAACTCTTGATTGTGCGGTATCTGAGGAAAGTAGTAAAATGCCTAATATTTAAAATTCTTGCCCGATTCCAATTATAAATAGAAATGTTCCTCTATACAAAAATTGTTCAAGCATTATCAGTTGGTTGAACAAAAGAGGAGCGAGGCGGCATCCGAAAAGGGCAATATGACAACATTTCAAAACTATATTCTTATGAAAGTGCTTGTAATATTTGTTCCCTTAGTGACCCTCTTCATAACTCTTAAAGCCATGAATGTTCCTGGTGGGATTTTCGTAGAGCTATTGGGTAATATGATAATTAAAAATGTATAATATGGACAGAATTATATATTCGGAGTTGGGGTCAATTAAGTTCAACAAGAATTTATGATCTTGGAAATATTTTATTCTGCCCTGATGCATCATTTCTTGTCTGTCATGGTGGAGATTTCTTTTAGATAAATATTTCTATATTCACTTTTGCATCTCCTCCTAACCGAACACAAATCTACCTTCAGTACTTTCAGTACTCAGTACGTTCAGTACTTTGATTTGTCCGTTGAAATCTCACGATACAACCAACGTTCGGTTCTACATTGTATTTAATCGGCGTGTCGCAGCATTGAACCCAATCTTGGTCAGGTTGGCATCAAACGAAACGTTTTTTAGTTGAACTTATGTTTTGCCATTACATTAAGATAAAAAGGCAAGAACCAAACGTGGCTATTTTTTGATGTCCCTAAATAACACCGAGGGCTAAACGTGTTTTGCTTATTTACAGACATTGGCTATGGGTTCTTCTGAGGAAATATAATCATATGGTCGAATCTTAATCTAATGGTTTTGCTGTAAATAATGTACATACAGGTTTATGCTTCTTTATAGATTTCTCGTGCGGATTATAAATGTCTTGGTAATATTGTGCATCTATCTGCACTGGTCTATCAAACTATTCCATTAATACACATACGTTAGAAGGCATTCCTAACATTTCATTTACTTTAATATTTCAACTTCAATCTGGAAAAATGTCTATACCGTGACAGGTAGTATCAGATGAACCATCAGCGATAACAATCACTTACCGACAACACCTCTCCGTCCACACCCACGTCTTGTGATACATTAATTGCACCAGAAATCGTAATGCTACCACCGATCCGAAAGATGTCGGGTTTCACGCTAAGGTAGGTTAGCGTTACAGCTTTCTTTGTTTGGTTGTTGCAGTTCGACCATTTTAACCCTAGTAATTGTACTGGAGCTTGGCTTTTCAGCTCATCGTAAGGAAGATAAGGGTTCACCTGGAATTGTAAACAACGTTTGTAAATGCATTATATATAAGTAAAAATGGCGGAAACAATAATGTTAACGTTTAAAAATGTCACAGCTTTTAGACAATAATATTGATCGGAGATCAACCGTTGAGTGAAGATACAGTCCACTCTCGTAAACTTAAAGTCCAAAGGACCAACGAAATTACTTCAATATATTCGTACTTCGAGTTATCCAAAGCTTGATACAAGGAAATCGATGTATCACACTATCTGTTTGAAGCATTGTTTTGAATTTTTGTTAATGAAGACCAACTTAAAAACAGTGTAGGAAAATCGTTCATAATGTGTTCAACGTCTTATACCAACAATGTTTCTTTTTTTCCATGCAATATTACAACTTTTCACTTACTGTTAAGCGATATATCGAGATAAGAGTCTCATACACGTCTACACCAAGTCCATTTAGAGAAATCAAAACAGAGAAACCGACAGCGAACAAAAACCACGACACCATGCTGTCAGCTATCCGTCCAAACAGTTCTTATAAAAACGTCGAATTTCGCTTTCACATAACTTGAAGAAGTAGATCTACTTGAAACAAAGTAAATTTAACCATTTCCTTTTTGCAACAAATTAGCGGCGGTCGACTTAAATCATTTTAAGGCAAACATATTAAACATCTCTACAAGAAACATACTTGGTATAATTGAATGGAGTTTAAAATATTGTGGGAAAATAGGTAACTGTTCATTTTGAGCAACTCCTCCTTTAGTCACAATGTTTTCAAAAGTCGTCTGCAGAGATGTCAACAAGCATCTGCATGCGGGACAGGATTTATATCTCCAAAACATAAGATTAAACAACTGTAGTTATCTTTATCTTCCTCATTGCTGATGGGTTGGTTTTCCTCCACTTACGTTAATGACTCACTCCACACTTTATACACTCAAACTTGTCTTAAGCAGCCACCAAGGGGAGAGTAAAAATGTTGATGCGGAACACAGGTGGCTGCTTTATACAAGTCAAATAAAGACGAAAACAATGTTTTGTACTTAGTACAAGTTGTGTGGTTAACAGAGTGACCGCTAACATTATAAATGCCCTAATTGAAAACATTTGCAAAGTACAAATGCAGTTAATTAAAATAACAATCATATTTATTTAATACAAAGTTACATAACAAAGGCGTAATCATGCCACAGCTTCTTAACATAAAAAGTATATGTGTACGCAACAGATGACGAGTCCTGGTGGCAGAGACTCGCACTGTTAGTGTAAAAACATAGAAACACAGTCAACCCTGATGGAGGTAATTCCCAGCATTCCAGTCATTATCGAAGCTTTGAGTTGTAGAACATTACTGTTCTGTAGTGGAACTATAGAAGAAAAGTAGTGCGCTGAAACGAGACTAAATATTGGCTTGAATGACACATACAATGATAAAAGCGGTGGGAAGGGTGTGTGGTTTTTTTAATGATGACACGTGATGTAAAGGATATATGCAGATGCAAGGTCACTCGCTTGCGTTTATTAGGAAAAGGAAGTTTATACAATGAACCTAACAAATAACAATTGTACCAATTGAGAGCAATTAGCAATCAAAGCACTGAAAGTGCTGTGGGACGGTACCCATTGTATGAGGGGGGGAAATATAGTCAACTGTTCCATTTTTTGGAAAGTTACAACACAATTCACATAATTTCAAAAAATGTAAACAAAAAAGCAGAAATGCATACAGTTCAAATATTTATTTAAGACAGGGTTAACCTTATTTCCAGAGATCTATAATTAAACTCTTGAACTGTAGATGGTAGATACAGATAGATAAACAAACACATTTGTGATAGGTAATTTATCACATGGATAAACTCAGCAGATGATTTGAAAATGTTTAACTAAAGATATTGGTAAATCTGTATTGATGAAACTAAAAGTATTGACGTGTGAGGAAAACATTGAGAAAACTGTCGAAACTTCTCATACCATCCATCTGTTGAAGATTAGACAACATGTGTCTGTAGTGTAGAAAGGGTAAAATAGTACCAGTAGCAAAGCTATTTATTATCTATAGTATCTACAGAATCAACTTAATTTTAACACTCTTAGTAAAGAGTCACCCAAGGAACATTTGAGAGAAATGTGGTGACTAGAGTGTTTACAAGATATTTCTCAATATTGGCCTAGTGACCTAGTTTTTAACCAGACCATATTCGAACTTAGCCTAGATAGCATCAAGATAAACATTCTGGTAAAGTTTCATCATGCTAGAGTTTAAAAACATGGCTTCCAGAGCATTAACAAGATTTTTCTTAAATTTGATCACGGGACCTAATTTTTGACTCAACATGAATTGGCCTGTATATCGTCAAGAAAAACTGTCTGACAAAGTTTCAAGCCGCTAAAGTCAAAATTGTGGTCTCTTAAGTGTTAAATCAAGATTGTCCTACAATTTAGCATAGTGACCTAATTTTTTAACAAACATTACCCATATTCAAACTAAATATAATAAAAACAATCATTCTGACAAAGTTTCAGCATGCTCAAGCTAAACGTGCAGCTTCCAGAGTCTTAACAAGATTTTCCTCCAACTTGGCTTAGTGCCCTAATGTTTTATCCAAAATAACCAATATTTGAAATTGGCCTATCATCAAGACAAACTTTCTGACAAGGTTTAAAACTGCTCAATACAAAAATGCAGTGTCTATAGTGTTAACAAGATTGTTCTACAGTGTTTGGCTAAGTGACCTAGTTATTTACTGGATCCGACACATATTCGAACTTAGGCTAGATATCATACAAGCAAATACTCTGAGGAAGTTTTAACATGCTCAAGTAAAACATGCGGCTTCCAGAGTGTTAACCCTTTCCCTCATGTACACGCTTTCTGACGCCTCTGCAGCAGACGGCTTTTTGAAAACATAGTGACAAAAGAACAAATTGCTCAAAACGAGCAATTTCTCCTTTTGCCACAATGTTTTCCACTTTTAGTCATAGGTTATCAATTCAATTAAAGAGATTTTCTATATGTTGACAAAATATTTTTAAAGTCATCTGCTGCAGAATTGTCGTATGAGGGAAAGGGTTAACTAGATTTTCCTTTAATTTAAGCAGTCCTGTGAGCAAACCAACAATGTGGACTCTGCTTAAAGTATTGATCCAGATCAGCCTAAGAATGCCACACAGGCTTAAAAGGATAGACACATTTTACCTGTGGATTTTCTGTCAAATTGACCTGTAACTTAACCAACAATGTCCAATTCTTTTATACAACCAAAATACATCAAAATTTATACTTTTTACCCCCAATAATAGGCTACACTCAGCATATTTAGTATACAATGAGAAGAAGGGTATTAGATGAGGAAGTTTTCCAAGTCTCAAAGTATTAGGCAATAAAATAGTTTGATTGATTAATTGGGGTTTAACACCATTTTCATCAATCTTTCAGTCATATCACGGCAGCAAGTTCAACTACTCATATGTTTCTTGGCTTTCTCATACCAGTACTTCACACAACATTCTTTCCAAGCAACTGGCTGCTTTTCCACATAGTCTGAAAGCCCATTGGTGGTAGTCACGTCAAGCTGGGGTTCCAACTCACAACCCCTTGATTAACAGCCTGTATCTCTACTGACTGAGCTAAAGTAATAAAATAGGAAACATGCTGTACCAAAGTGAGCTTGCAAAGATATTTTAAAAGTTGTCTGCTGTAGATTGGTTTAGATTTGGGTAATTAAATTATTTTTTTTAAAAGAGCCTGTGATATTGTTTCCGTTCAAATATTTCTTCCAATCCTTGAAGTTTGCAAAAAAAAAATCAACAGGTCAAAATGTACAGTTTTAAAATATTCAATCTTTTCCCATTACTATGTTCAACAGTTGAAAAATTGGGGACATATTTTGTCAATGAAAATTCTGTTGCATGATGAGTACATATCAACTTGAATATACATAGAAAAATATAGCAAACTGACCTTTGAATGTATATAGGCTGCAGACAATAATGATGCAACAGAAAATCTTTAAACTTTATGTCAGAAGTTAAATATCATAATGTGCTTTTTCCTTTTGTGATCAATAAATTCATTGTGAAATTAATTCTTCTTATGTACATGTACCAGAACTCTCTGGAAGTCAAAATAGCCCCACCCTCTGACGGCCATGTTTTTCGACTAATCAACATGGCTTGAAGGAATCTGATAGAGGGTCTCCCAAGGAACATTTCTAAAAAAAAAAATGAAAATTTGCCAAACACTTTTTGAGGTAAAGATATTTTAAGTTTTCATTATAGCCATATAAGGCAAAATAGCCCTGCCAACCGGGCGACTATGTTTATCGTCCAATCAACTTGGCTTGAAGGAATCTGATAGAGGGTCACCCAAGGAACACTTCTACAAAATTATTTGAAAATCGGCCGGACACTTTCGGAGGAGAAGATTTTTTAAGTTTTCACTATAGCCATATAAGGCAAAATAGCCCCGTCCCCCTGGCGACCATGTTTTTCGACCAATCAACTTGGTTTGAAGGAATCTGATAGAGGGTCACCAAAGAAACATTTTTACAAAATTATTTGAAAATCGACCTGACACTTTCTTCAGAGAAGATTTTTTTATTTTTTCCCATGGAAATCAGATTTGCATGGATCCAAATAAAATTGAAGGAATTTAGGTGAGGACATTGAAAGGCTGCTTCCTAGGAAGTTTCATTCCAATTAGCCAAGTAGTTAGGGAGAAGAAGTGGTTTGAAGCAAAAAGTTAACGCATGCACGACGGACAATTCGCCATGACATAAGCTCGAGTGGAGCTAATTATAATATTTCAATCACCCTTTCCCTCAAATAGACACTTTCTGACGCCTCTGCAGCAGACGGCTTTTTGAAAACATGGAAGCAGAGGAAGAAATTGCTCCATACAAGCAATTTCTCCTTTTGTCACAATGCTTTTTACTCATGCCTCTTACTGTTGACAAATGCTAGTTAACTTACAGTTTTACTTTTAAATTTTACATCTTTGGTCATTTAACAAAACACAATATGTAGTTCAAAATGATCTACTTAATGTTAGTTATCATGTAGAAGTGTCATCTCTGTATTATAGCTCAAAATTATTTACTTGAATGTCTTGTTCATAGTAATTAGTTAATTACACAGTTATCTTCCTGTATTATAGTAAACAAAAACAGATCACATTGTGCATCCTTGATTCATATTTGTGTCGTTTACCTCTGGCCTAGATATTTGTTCTTCCATTCCGTTATTATTTTCCGAGTTACCTTTACAGAATAAACACTTTCATCCAGAATACTTGTCACAACGACTCGCTGCCGTTACCAGCTTTGAAGAATGTCATTAACGTCGTTTTGTTTTCGTTGTCTACCCGTCTTGTTGCGTCCACGACTTGCCATTTGTCTTTTACTTCTCTGATTCAACTAAAAACCAAACCGGAAATAACAGTTGATATACCCCAACTTTTCCAATACATAAAGGTTGGTTGTAAAAATGTCTCATACACTGACATTATGAATCTTCTTCACAAGTAATGTTGCGTATTGTGCATTATATAATCTGTCAACATTTCCATGATCTGAAACGAAACAAAAATACATACAGTTACTGATTGCACAATAAAAATAAAATCAAGATGTGTATACATGTCTGCGCAAAACCATTTTTTATCAATATATACGTATGCTATGATTTGAATAATAAAATATTCCGTTTATAATAGATACTTTACAATTATTGATCTGCATTAAGTTATTTGGGGTTATAATGCATCTGTATCCAGTGAAGACTCAGAGGAGCCTATGTATCATATTATGCAGTCTCACCAGTCTTAACTGACCATATACATGTAATTTAGACCTAGAAACAGTGTAGCCTCACTACTTTTATGTCAATATAACATTATAAATGACGCCAAGGCAGAGTGTCAGTTGATCATGGATTCACTAGACAAATTATAACATAGCGTACACAAACTTGATACAAATATACATATGTTTGTGTGTGTTAATTCAGGGTCTTTCAAATCTTACTATTTGAAAGACCCTGGTTAATTGAATAACATTTTTGGCAAAGCATCATGCATATGCTCAATCTAAGTATAGACACAATCTGGAAAATTCATTTATAAATATATATTGTATTTCTTCATTCTTTTCAATAATAAAATGTGTATACATAATATCATCATTCAATACAAATAATTGTACACACTTAAGTTTGAAAGCAGTTTTCACATCACTTAACCACTTTTGTCTCCTAAGTCCTTAAATGAGCCTAAATAGTGTATACATATAAGAACGATTATACACTTGTACAATATATCAGAGACCTAAATAGAAATATATAATGTATACATATGTCTCTGAATATATGTACGAAGTCTCCGAAGTCCTTCATTTTTTATTTTTTATTTTCCTTCATATGCCACCCTTTTTATAATTAACAGATGTCAGATGATAAAACGGACTAGCGAATGTCTACAGGAATTGGGCTATTTTCAGACATACGTGTACATGAAATACATGTGAGCTTATTTGTATACCCGGTTTTACGGATTGATGACTTAATGAACATTTTGACCTGCATACATTTCTTTCCTGTCAGTCTTCCTCAATATAAAACTTCATGTGTCTTTTCTCCACAAAAACAATAACAATCTATCGTCAGCGCAGCTTGTCAGATTTCTACTTTCATTACTTTTTCAAAATTCAGATATCTTGATTCACTAACGTTTTCGAAAATGCAGTTATATTGCCTGATAATTGACTCTACCTTTTTGTTGAGGGTTGAAAAAAGCCATTTCGATTTTTGGTTCCCAGCTTTAAGCTACCCTGACACTGGTACGACTTCTGTTCACGCAATGCCACGCAATGTGTCGTGTCAATGATTGAAGTCCTCGTGAACGAGTGTGAGGAGTGTGTGAAGGGTGCGGGGGTGCGTGCCATGTCGCAAAAAATTGGCACGCATCAATTTCTTACAATGTGCGTGCCACTCGCGTGAACCATGCGTGAACACTGCGGGAACTCGGCGCGAACACTGCCGACGGTGCGTGTCATTGCGTGTCAATGCGTGCCATCGGAATCCACTACACGCCATGCCACGTATTGTTCACGAACTGTTCACGTTGTAGATGCGCAAGTCTGAGCCGCGTTCACGAATTTGAGCGTGTCGCGGAGTGGTCGTGCGGTCGTTAGTGTGTTGTTACGAGTTGTTCACGTCATCATGGCACGCCCAGTTCACACATAGTTCGCGCACGTCACGAACTGTTCGCGCATTGCACGAACTGCTCACGAAGTGTTCATGCATAGTTCACGACCAATGACAGACGCCGGCGCTAACGTCAGTGCGTATACAAGCGGGCCACAACGCAACTCGCCATCGAACAGACAAAATGCCTTCCAAGAAGAATGCCATGGGAAGGCGAAGACCATAAAGAAAAGACAAAAAGAGGACAGGCCAGAGAGAGAGAGATACTAGAGAAAGAGAGGGATGTTCCTTCTTCTTCCTCCTCCTCAAGTGTGGATGTTGTTTCTTGGCATCATGCAACGTTCAGTTCTTCCATGTTCCTCCATCTGAGGCACCATCCTCTGCCCCAACATCAACATACAAGAACTTATACCCAGCATCTGCAACTGCCATAAGTACAATGCTGTTGAAGCCCTTGTAATTATAATAGAAGGAGCCTCCTTTTGGTGGCTTCTTCATAGCAACGTGCTTGCCGTCCAGTGCCCCCAGACAGTTGTGGTAGTTTCATCTGGTGCTGAACTTTTCAGCAACCTCCTTCCACTCTTCTTCAGTTTTGGGGCAGCTGAGCACTTCGTCCTTGTAGATCGCAATGATGGCTTCGCAGACCTCTAGTAAGAACTTGCAGATTGTACTTCCTTCAACTCTAAAGCTGTACTGTAGACTTGCATAGGAATTTCCAGTGGCTAAGAAGCGGAGGGTGGCAGCCAACTTGAGTCCAATTTCAAACGGTCGTCTAAATGGTGTAGTCTGTTTCTGAAGGTGAGGGGCTAACTTATCCACCATCTCTTGGAACAAGTCAGGTGTAATTCTCAGGTAATTCCTGTAACCAATGGGGTTTTCCTTGTGGAGTTCTGTCAATAGCTGGTCATAATGTCCAAAATCATATCTTCTAGTCAACCATTTCCTAACCCACACTGACCTTGCTTTCCTTGTTCTAGTTGGAGTCGTCTCTTCTTATTTCTCATGCTCTTCCTCTTGCTTCCTTTTGTCCAGCTCTTCAAGAAGTAGCAGTCCTGCAGCTGCCAGATATAGGCACTTTTTTGTTTTGCAATAGCAGTGTCTCTGGTATTCTGCATCATGTATCGTCTGCAGCAGGTCGAGGAATGAAGTTAAATGTGTGAAACTACACGCTATATATATAGCGTGCCGCTGAGCGGGACAAAGCGTGACTAAAACTTGCCCCGACGACTTCACGCATGCGCGAAATCGTCGGGGTAATGCGTTGCGATGCGGAAAGACAGCGGGAACTATGCGTGTCGTGCGTGACACTGCGGTATAATGCGGTACGGTAGACGTGAACAATGCGCGAACAATACTTAACCTATGCGTAAACAAGTAGTGTCATTGCGTGTCAATGTGTGCCAATGCGGCCCATTTTTGGCCACGCATTGCGTAGACAGTGCATAAATTATACGTGTACAGTGCGCTAACAGTCCGCTTCACGCTTCGCTGCGTAGCACCAAAATGACAAGCATTGCCACGACGCATTGCCTGGCATTGCTAGAACAAAAGTCGTGCCAGTGTCAGGGTGGCTTACTCTGTCATTCTGTTTATAATCAGGGAGCTAATTGTTGTACGATTTCTCAAAATGCACATGACTATAGACAGTACCCTTAGGGGTACCGTCCAAAAAGGATTATCATGCATTTCAAGGAAAAATTCTACATTATCCCTGTAAGCGGTTTCAAACTTTAATGTCCGATTATTATTAAAGTTACATAACAAAGGTGACACAATATATTCTCTTTTTGTTGGCGTAATCTGGCCACAGCTTCTTAACATAAAAAGTATATTTGTACGCAACAGATGACGAGCCCTGGTGACAGAGACTCGCACTTAATGGAAAAACATAAACTTTGAGGAAAGCATAGTAGAAATAACACAGAACTGCCAATAATGACGTTTCAATGTCAAATGTTCCAAGCTTTCTTGTTGCGTTTTAAAGATTAACAGGATCGCAAACTCTTTAACATTTATAACAAGCTTCCTTGCTTTAATAAACCTTTCCCACATACAAAAGATATGCAACAGACGTCTTTTGAAAACATCTATGGTTTTGAAAATCTCTAAAAAAGATAGTAATGTTATTGAATATAGTTATAAACTTGTTGGCAATAGGAGATATTCTTCATTATAAGCAATTTCCCCTTGTCACAACTTTTTCAAAAGTTGTCAGCTGAAAAGGTGTAAAAGTGCGTCTACAGGTTCGAAAGGGTTAAGTGTTTGATAATTAAATGAAGCCGTTCCAAGAGAAAACCAACAGTATGGCCTCTGCGTAATGTATCGACCCAGATCAGCCTGCACAGTCCGCGCAGCGTAATTCAGGCCGACACATGCCGTCCCAGGGAAATAGAGGTATAGAATAATGATTCCTAAAATAGAAAATCCAAACGAGGCGAAAAGTGTCTGTCCGGATAAGCCTTTCCTGCACCAAAAGGCCATAATGTTGATGCTCTCGTGAAACGGCTCATTTATTACAATGTCATCACTATCGAAAGGGTCGGTCATATCTTATTTGTGTGACACCTTCTTTCGGAACACATTTTACTTTCCGAAACCCTACATTTACCCAAGACATAAGGCAAACTGGCATTGTGTTCCTTTTTGACCTGGGGTTTTAGCCCATGGTCATAGTAGTAATAACGTTCAGCCTGCCAATTGCTGTTAAGACCCTACAAAGCATTTTAAGGTGAGACTGCGCGAGAAAAATGGCTCATCATGGGTTCAACAAAACTGCATTTAAAAGGTCAAAATCAGCCAGAAAAGATCATGATAATGTTGTTGGAACATCAGTGAAAAACTTAAGTACTCCAATATAAGTTTAACAAATGCTTAGAAATGAATGCGCCGAGAGGTTTTGACTATTGGCCTCGTGAAGTCCGACTGAAGATCATCAATGGCGAAAAATGCTTAAAGGAATGTGCCTTATATCTGCACATAGAGATATTGATAGTAACCTTTATAAAAGTCTTCTGCTGCAGATTAATGTTGTTTTCAAAAGCATATTCATGAATTAAAAATGTAGCCTACATAGTATCACTTAAACCCCAGTCACAATTACCTTGCGATAGGTTTGCGAGTAGTTTGCGGCGGATTTCTAGGCATTTTCGACCGGAACCCTTCGATACTCCTCGCGTCTATTGAGTTACTTTTAACTCGGACTTAAAACCTCATCGCAAACCGATCTCACATTGCTTGATGCATGGCCGGACATCACACATATCGGGCGAGCGCCGGGCCAAATTTGGACTTACCAGACAATCCAGCCGCTCAGAGCCCGGCTGGAAATCGGGCAGACATTGACCGAGGACAGGCTGGCGTCTGGTCGACACCCCACAAGATGCCCTAGAAAAGAAGGGAGGACCGAATGAGAAGGAGAGGGCAGTACCCACAAGAGAGGGAGAGTGGCAGTAAAGTGAATGAGACCATTTCTCTCCTTTTCAGCCACCAATGCACCAAGAACTAAGTTGTAGCGGTAGCGTGCAAAAACCAACCTCTCCCTCAACCGGGCGACCCAATCGCTCCGTGCAGATGCCCGCAAGCGCTGTGGAGATATTAACGGCATTCTCGTAAGAATATTTGTCTTAATGATATCTAAGTCAAGTTCGAATATGGGTCATATTGGGTCAGAAACTATATCACTAGGCCACATTGAAGGGAAATCTTTTAAACAATCTGGAGGCGGCATTTTTAATTTGAGCATGTTAAAACAATATCAGAATGTTTGTCTTGATGATATGTGGCCAAGTTCTTATAATGGTCATGTCTGTTCAAAGACTAGGTCACTAGACCAAATTGAAAGAAAATCTCGTTAACACTGTTGAAGCCGCATTTTTTGCTTCAGCAGTTTAAAATGAGGTCAGAATGTTTATCTTAATGATATCTAGGCCAAGTTCGATTATGTTTCGTGCCGGGTCAAAACTAGGTCACTAGGTCAAATTGAAGGAAACAATCTTGTTAACACTCTAGAGGTCGCATTTTTTACTTCAACATCTTTAAATTGTGTCTGAATGATATTTAGGTCAAGTTAGGATAGTGGTCATATTTGGTCAGAAACTAGGTTACTACGCCAGATTAAAGGTAATCTTGTTAACACTCTGGATGCTGCATTTTTAACATGAGCATGTTGATACTTGACCAGAATGTTTGTCTTGATGACATGTAGGCCAAGTTTGAATATTGGTCAGGTCTGCTCCAAAACTAGATCACAAAGCCAAATTGAAGGAAAATCTTGTTAACACTGTAAAGGCATTTTTTGCTTTACCATCTTCACATTTGGTCAGAATGTTTGTCTTAATGATATCAAGGCAAAGTTCGAATATGGGTCATATTGGGTTAAAAACAAGGTTACTAGGCCAACTGAAGGACAATCTTGTTAACACTCTGGAGGTTGCATTTTGAATCTTTGTCAGAATAGAATAATTGTCTTGATGTGTTTTCCATTATATATCACATTGCATAATTAAGGTGAGCGATCTAGGGCCATCATGGCCCTCTTGTTTATGTTTGTTTGCAAGTGGATGCTTATCTACTCCCATGTGCTTCTTTTCTATTATTTCGTTCACTATGTGCTGTTAATTGTTATCAATATATTTATTTGTTTACTTAGTGCTCAAGTTGAGATATTGTTATTACATTTTGTTCAGCGTCCGTCCTGTGACGTGCGTCATCAACAATTGTCTTGTTTACACGATACATCCTACATTTTAATCAGAACATTCACCTCATCAAATCTTGGACAAGTTCTAAAACTGGGCCATATGAGGTCAAAAACTGGGTCACTAGGTCAAATAGCTGGATAATCTTGTTAACACTCTGTAAGCTGCATTTTTATTTGTTTGGAACAAACAAATTTAGAGAGCTATAATTCTGAAGCCATACGTCTTATGGAGAATTCCCTATATTTCATACGCGTGAAAGTAGTACTCAATACTTGCTCTTACTTTTCAAATTTATCACGATTTTTGAAATAATGATATATTTATATCGTCTTTGTTTTCTTATGTGGTTTTTATATTCAAAGATAATTTGGAAATAAAATGAAACATTGTATTTCAAAACATGAACGCGGAGAGATTTATAAATCTCAATGAGTGAACTGCTACAGGGAGAACTATTTCCGATTTAAGCTCCAGATACGGTATTTGAATTTTCAATCACGCATTGAAAATGTAGATAAAAACAGAATTGAAAACATTTTCTTTGTGCCTTGTCGGCCATATAAATATAGTATAAAGAATTAAAAAAAAAATATGTGCGTCATAAAATGCATTTAAAATGAGAGTAACACATTTGCAGAGAAATCGTGATCGTCGAATTCTATTTATAAATACAACGGTATGGGGGAGGGTCTAAAGTGCGGACGCGATCTGCGGACAAATACATTATAGAGGGAAAATGCGGACAAATGCAATATAGAGGGAAAATGCGAACG
This sequence comes from Serripes groenlandicus, assembly GCA_031761405.1. NCBI lineage: Eukaryota > Metazoa > Mollusca > Bivalvia > Cardiida > Cardiidae > Serripes > Serripes groenlandicus. The sequence continues at coordinate 37,714,568 of JASEVX010000005.1, forward strand.
CTATAGAATATAGAGCAAATCTGCGGACGCTATGATTTGTTGTAAAAAATGTTTAATTAAAGATGGGCAAATGTGTATAATTTGTTACATATGATCATATCCGGGGTTTTCTTTGTAAATATATAATGTGTTTGATTGCTTTTATCAGTGATATAGATTAAACCAAACATCGAGATCATGCTGAAATTGAATCTCTTTGTAAAGTGTTTTAACGACTTTCCTCTTTATATCATATCTATAGATATCAATAACGAGAATTGATGGATTGAGTTTCCGACAAGTAAATGTATTTTTACGCATCTGCAGCGGACGAATTTGAAAACATTGCAAGAATAGAATAGGTTGCTAGCCATAGGTTTTGCTTCAATTATATCCTCTCCTTTACAATCGATTGAAGGGTCATGGGTTTTAGTTATTGTTTTGCCTCTTCATTTTCTACTTTGTAACTTTCAACAGTTTTCCATGTGCCATACTACGAGGCAAATGATCCATGCAACATTCTATTCTGTAGGGTACTTGGAAGGGGCAGAACAATTTAAATAACAAATAAACAATAAGTATATATATATATACAACACTTTTAATCTTAATTTGTTTCTTGTAATTATATATATATACAACAATAATACTAATCTATAACAAATAAGTTAAATATTTGTTTCTTGCTGTGTAAATAGTAAAAAGCAACATATATTGAAAACATTGTGGGAAAAGGAGAATTTGCTTATTTAAACAATTTCTTAATTCCCATAACCTTTCTTTACCGTCGTATAAACCAAATTTGTATTTGAAGGCTGTTATAAGTAAAACACTTAAATGTTGCCAATTTAATCACATATCTTATCATTATAATAGCCAAATAATTAACAAAAGTTACAATTAAAGTCCGCATCTGTTGTCGAAATATCCACAGGTGCATTAACACAAGATTTGTGAAACCAATTTGTGCATATATCACATTGTACCATGACGGTATCGACACATCCCGGCAAGTTACAAATACATAAATGTATATGATAGGTTTATTGGGAAAAGGGGTTACATTTATAATTTGTTTGGAATGACACTCGTACACAATGGTAATTAACAGTGTATGGTCACGCACCCTTAATTGATTTGGCAAGCTTAAACACCCTTTAAAGGAAACAGCGGCCAGGTTAGGTGTATACTGTAGAGTAAAAAGCGGACGGCACAGGTATTGGTTTTCTCTGGAGCATTTAATCCTTTTATAATGCAAATGAATTCAAAAGCCTCTGAAGTCTGAAGCATGTTTCTTTTAAAGTGCTCATATAAATATTAGTACTGCCTTTTTCTCGATATTTTCTACATGAAATTCAATTACTCTTTCATTTGGATAGATGTTTCTTTTTTAGCTCACCTGAGCACGAAGTGCTGAAAGTTAGTTATTGTGATCTCCTTTTGTCCGGCGTCTGTCGTCCGTCAACATCTTCTCCTCAGTAACGAGTGGGTCAATTGGGATGAAACTTCACAGAAAGCATCCTCTCATTGACCTCACCAGAATTCCTTCAAATGTTTGTGATTCATGCAGAATTATGGTTTCCATGGCAACGAAAATAAAAACTTTAAAATTCTTCTTCTACCAAACTGGTTGGCAGATTTTCAAATTATTTTAAAGAAGTGTTTCTTGGCCGCCAGGGAGCGGGGCTTTTTTGCCTTATATGGCTATAGTGCAAACTCAAAAAAATATTCTCCTCCAAACGTGTTTGGCCAATTTTCAATCTTTTTGTAGAAATGTTCATTGGGAGACCATCTATCAGATTCCTCCAAGCCATGTTGATTGGTCGAAAAACATGGCCGCCAGGGGGCAGGGCTATTTGGCATTATATGGCTATAGTGAAAACTTGAAAAATCTCTTGTTAAACAGGAAGCTTTTGAGTAAGATTTTAGAAAACCTTTGGTCAATTGTGATTTTTTTTTGTAACAAAAATTGGTAAATACTTAGATGAGTGAGTCGGGGCCATAATGGTTATCCATTTGTTTTACATGTCTTTTGAAACTTGGAAATTAAATATAATATTCACATGTATGTCTCATGATTTATTTTTATAGACAACTAAAATGGCATTTAATTTTAACGGATGCGTCATTTATTCTTGTGCCCGAAGTTGTAATATTTATAAACAATGCATAGTTTAAAAATCACACATCTATGCAAAGGCAAATGTTTGAACAGTGGCTTCAGCGCTTTGATTAACTTTGAGCTTGTTGAAACTTTATCAGAATGTTATTTGTCATGATATGTAGGCCAAGTTTGAATATGGTATCGTTGGGTTAAAAAGTAGGTCACTAGTTCAAGTTGGAGGAAAATCATGTAAACACTGAAGAAGCCACAATTTTTAAAATTCCGTCAGAATGTTTATCTTTATGATATCTATGTGTAAGAATTATTTCACCGGCACTTACTATCGGGGATAATTTACCATATAGAAATAAAGAGTAGGTGTAACTTAAACGATCTTTAATACTTTCATTAATTAAGTTATCGCTTAGGTGCAAACGGCTCCACCAACAAATAAGTATCTATCATTAATATGTATATTTCTTTTTTCGAGAAAAATATGATTTAAATAGTATTTTTTTAGATTGAATAAACGTTGTCAATATCATATAGACAAAGAACAAAATAAAAGTACCCCTTTACTCATAATCAATGTATATCAAATATTATTATAGATATTTCTTAGGTGCAAACGGTCTCGGATGCGGCACTTCTACATCTACAATGTCTTTTTTTCAGATTTAGATGGTATTTTTTGTCGATATATTTGTAACTTCATATGATTTTAAATGTATTCGTGATAGTTCGGAAATGCTCCCGATTCGATCCGAAGTTTATGACCTCATAAAATAAATTTGTATCCTCAGAGGTCTTAATCCGAATTCCCTATCCCCAACGCTAAACACTCGGCCACAGATGATTCCTACAAACCATTGTCTGTCTCTTCAGAAATACAATGTGTGCATGGAGGAAAAATTGCCCGTTTTACTTTTCATAAACATGTTTCCTACATTTATCAAATTTGTCTTTCCTCTGTACATTTTTTAAAAATGTCATTTCTTAGTTTGAGGCAAAAAAGCCCATACCAGGTAATAGCCTATACTTGGTGTTTCTCTTGTGGATGTTATGTATAATTGGCCGGTGGCCTAAGTACTTTTGAAAAATAAAATGGCATTGTCATTGCCACTATGCTACTACTACTACTACAACTACTATTAACACTACTTCAACTACTTCTTCTACTTCTCAGTATCCGCCTTCCCCTTTTCAAATGTCAATCACGGCCTTTACACAAACTCTATTCCTATTCTCCTCCAATTTGAAACATACTTAAAACCACTTTTTTAAAAAAAATGATAATGTTCCGGTAGATATTAGAAGTACGTAAGTGGTACTTGAATATCACACGGAAAATAAGACACTCTGTTTCATGTTGAAACAATAGATAAACGAAACCGGACAAAATAGACAAAGTCAAGAGTTGATTTATATGTATATGCGCTCATTATTCATGCTGATATAATACTTTGTGAAACAGACAGCGTTTTTGAATAATCATTGCTGCACACATCTTTGGTAAAACTTTCAAAATAAGAACTTTCAACATGATTTAAGTAATATAACGGCAACATTTTCCATGTATACACGATCTCGATGTTGAACAACTTTGTTAGATTTTGTATAAAGTTTTTGAAATTTAAAAAAAGTAACGTTCGAAATATTTAGTGACAGAAAGTCATTTGGTGATTAAACATCCCTGATAAGATTCTTTCGAATAGTATATGTGTTTGTTTTTCTGTTTTCATTTTTTGTTGTTTCTGTCTTTTGTGGTTTTCTTTTATTATTATCATTTTATAAAAAATAATAAAAATAATACAGTTAATTTAGTGACAGAAAATAATTTGGTACTTGACTTCTTCTATTAAGCACTTCTGTAAAACTTCTTCAGTATAATTATATTTGATTTGTTTTTCTTTTTCTGATCGGGTTTATTGTATTTTGTAGCTCATGTACATTTGAAATGACGAAGAACATTAATACATTTCAAGTCAAATAATAAATTAATTGAAAATTTAATTTAATTTGAGTATCATGCAAAATATATGCACATATAATAACTCAGGTACATTTGAAATGACGAGGAACATTAACTAGGCCGTCCCGCGAAAAAAAACCCATCATTATGGCCTCTGCGTAATGTATCGACCTAGATTAGCCTGCGCAGTCTGCACATACTGATCCGGTCCGACACATTCTCAGGGGGATAGAGGTATAGTGTAATGATTCCTGAACCAGAAAATCCAGAGGAAGCGAAAATTGTCCGTCCGTATAAGCCTGCGCGGCATGCTTAGGCTGATCCGTGTCGATACTTTACGCAGAGACCACAATTTTAGTTTTCTCGCGGTACGGCTCAATTATTGTTCGAGTCAAATAATAAATTAATTGAAAATTTAAATTATTTTGAGTATCATGCAAAGTATATGCACATATAATAAGACAAAATATGATTAAGTTCATTGAATTTGGTCTATTTAATGTTGTCCACGTGTAAAATCCTAGAAAAAAATGTAAACTTGAAATAGAACTGTTGCTTTTTGTCCGGCTATCAGGGCAAAACAATGTTGCTTTGGATCCCGTCACTTTGTATTTAACTACCTTTTAATTGAGAACATAATATAATCATTTTGAATGGTTTTTAGTTTTACTCCACAGTCAAACTAAGCAGGTATCCTACTATTTTCATAACTAGTTTGTCTCATTTCGTATTTGTCTTATTCATTATATTTTAAAGTATCAATTTAGTCACGAGGAGAAAGGTTATAGCCAGGTCTGGTCTGACCTGTTCGCAACACGATCCAACTCGCGCACAGCAGGTTAAGGGTTACCGTGTGAAGCTTATGTAGTTATTTTGTTGTAAAAAACTGATTGAAAGTGTGGTTTTCATATACTGACCTCATTTTAGGACAAGGCTTTAAACAAAGAAATAAATTATTATGTGAATAGCCATTGTTTAATTTATTTCTATACATCAGTGTTCGTAGGATCGCCTTTTTTTGCTTATGGATATGCATAATATATCTATAGGTGCTACCTATTTACGAAAAAACGCAAGATAATTATAAACAAAAATTAAAGAACATACTTTGGCCATACAAAAAGGATTTATAAGTAATTGACTAGACAATAATAATGTTAATGCCATGTTTCTTGCATTATCAAAACATATTTGGAATTCGTATTGCTGTCGTCTATTATTACGAACAGAAAATAATAAAGTAAAAACTTTCAGAAAATCAAGGAATACATTTATAATGAACGAGGTTAAAACATGAGGGCCAAGATGATCCCTAATCGATCACCTGCATTATGGTAAAGAAGCAAATAGATCAGCCCTTTTCTGATGCCATCTGGCGACTACCTTTTTCAACCAGTCAATATGACTGGAACAAATTATGTAAGGGGCCACATTTCTGCTAAACCCTTTCCCTATTAGAGACAGTTTCTGAGGCCTATGCAACAGACTATTTAGGAAAAGATTGTCACCAAAAGAACAATTGCTCCTTATGAGAAAGTTATCCTTTTGCCACAATGTTTGATAAATAATTATACTTTGAATGAGTGTGGCAATAGCTCATGTATAGGAATTTGAGGTCTTTCATGTTGATACCACTTTTTTTGCGGGAAACGACGTCGCTCCATTGACGTTACGCCAAGTTGAAGTGTAACGGAAATGACGTCACGTCCTTCTTTGGCAACGATACAGTCAAAATTTAGGTTCGGGCGTAGAAGGCTAATGCTGTCGGTTTTTTAACGAACGGGAAAACATATTTATGTTATTATGTTTTAACTTTTCGTACAAATGTTTATTCCCACAAAACACAGCATTTTAATGATCTTAAATATCTATTAAAAAAATAAATGATTAAAAAGACGACAATAATTTTCAATCCGTGTTTTTCCTCTCATTTTATACATACCCAAAATACCGATTTTAAAAAAATTATTAAAAAGACGACAATAATTTTCAATCCGTGTTTTTCTGCTCATTTTATACATACCCAAAATACCGATTTAAAAAAATGATTAAAAAGACGACAATAATTTTCAATCCGTGTTTTTCCGCTCATTTTATACATACCCAAAATACCGATTTTAAAAAAAATGATTAAAAAGACGACAATAATTTTCAATCCTTGTTTTTCTGCTCATTTTATACATACCCAAAATACCGATTTAAAAAAATGATTAAAAAGACGACAATAATTTTCAATCTGTGTTTTACGTCTGCCTTTTATACATATCCAAAATGGCGGCCACCATGGATTTTTCCAGTTTCATTTCAGAAAGCTTCATGGGTTATTGAAAAAAAAAAAAAAAAAAAAAATCTCACACCTGTTAATATAAGCGAAAAAACCCATTCATGGTTTTTTTTCGTATTACTAGTTTATTTGCTGTTTTTCTCTCTTGAATATGAATATGTATATACTGATGTTATGTAATGTATTATTTCAGATGAATTTATACGATTCTATACATGATACATTTTCATCTACAAATGTTTGTATAATATATTTGTGTGTTTTATATGTTTTATATGTGAAATTCAAGTTTATGTGGAGCGTGTGTCACTAAATTACGATTGAAATCGGGTGTCCCGGGTTCGATCCACAATCGCGGCACTACGGTCATGTTGGAGCCTATTACTGGTTTGTTTGCCCAGGGATCATGAATAAGTGACCTGGCGCCGTGATATAACTGAAATAATGTTGAAAGCGGAGTAAAACCCCAATACAAGAAAGAAAGTATTGTTGCCCATGTCGTATGAGGGCAGGAAATCCTGATTTTGCCAATGTGTACTTGTTCGAACTTTTCTTTTTACTTTGTGTTGGTAGGGTTGTAGAAAGTTGCAATGCAATACAATGTAGTATTTTTAAAAGTTCTTGCATGCAAAATCTTAACCAAGGTGTGACGCGGACGCCAGGGTGATAGTATAGTTCTCATATTCTTCGAATAGTCGAACTAAAAAAAAAATAGAAATACTTATTTCATTTTAAAGTCTTTTTACCATCAATTGTAACTGTATTTTGATCAAAGTATTTAGAGTTAGTTTATCGTAATAATAACTCATCCTCTCGTGTTCAACTGTAGTGTAAAGTTCAAAGTAACATCATAAGCATAAGCCCGCTTAGCAATAAGGAAAAGAAGCACGGCCCCCTGTCGACAAAGTTTTTCCAACGAACCTTTCATCTTTATAATTTGAACAATCTTGGTAAAGGGTCACCCACGGATTGTTTGATTCATTGGTGTTTAACGCAACCATCAACATTTTTTATGGCATCTATCCCCCTAAGACGGAATGTGTCGGCCGGATCAGTCTGCGCAGGCCGATCTGGTCAAACATTACGCAGAAGTCTATCGCCGTGATATGACTGAGCGTCGTGATATTCCTTGGCAAGTTACCATTACAACTGGTCCATTCATCCGGACACCACTGACAGTCGTAATGCTGAAACCGCAATCCTGAGCGACAAGGAGGGTAACCACTATTACCATTTTTAAAGTAATTGGTCTTCGCTCAAGAAACATTTGTGCAAAAAAAAAAAAATCAAATCGGGCCAGTTCTTTAAAAACCTTTGGCATTTCTCCCTCTTTCTGATGCATCGGCAACTAAAGTTCTTCATGGACTAAATGTGTTGAAAACTGAACAACCCAATGATCATTCATGTAAAAAAAAATTTGAATTTGATTCATTAGTTAAGGAGGTAAATTTGTATATAGGAATATGTGAACAGACCTCTAGACGACCATGGACAACGATTCACCACAAAAGCTGACCCTGCAATTAGTGCTGGGGTGAGCTACAAACAAGCCCTGCCCCCTGGCCAATGCATGAAGATTTTTAAAACTTTGGAATTTTCACCTCTTTCTGATGCATCGACAACAAAAGTTCTCCTTGAATTAAATTATTTGAACAAATCTGAAAGAGGACCACATAAGGAACATTCCTGTGAAATTGGTCCATTGAGGAGGATAACATGTGAACGGACGAACGATGACAGACGACGAATGATCAGAATATACACGTCACTTAGGCGAGCTAAATATAAGACCCAAGTACAGACTTAAACCCTTAAGTCTCCTGCAGTGTCACACATAGCTCTGGAAAAACATTCAAAAACGTTTAAAGGTGAAACTTTTATTGAACATATGAAATACAAAATGGAAATACCATTTCCATTAAATAAAATGTATCAGTTTTTACATAATGATTATACCAAAGAAAGTATTTAACCCTTTCTCTGATAAAAAAAATACAGTTTAAAATAAACCCCTTTACCACAATCAACAAATCTGCAGCGGACGGCTGAAAACACCCAGGTAAAAACATGGTAAATTTCCATAAAATGGGAGTTTAATTATTGAGTAGAGTTCAAAGCATAACAGACAATTTCTCCTTTTGCCTCAATGTTTCTACTGCAGATGCATCAAATTGCATTGGCATGTGGAAAGTGATTAAAAACAGTAATCACATTTTCCTGCATTGGATCTTTTGACATTAGTCATCCTGACCTTGATAAAGACCAATTTTGATTCTCATGAAGTAGGCAGGCACAATTAAAAACAATGACAAGTATATTATCTTTCCAATATTTCAGATTTATATAGTTTATCAGGGATTGAGTTAATGCTCTGTCAATAGTTAAATTAAATGTCAAATTGCCTCCTTTTCCATTTTCCACAAATAAATTCTTTTTGATATATGTGCAGCCGACACAAATTGAAAACACTCTGAGTTTGAGTGAAGCACATGTATTGAAAATGTCCTATTTCTAAATGATTGTAACATCTAATTGAAACAAGAGAGATGGTGAAATTACTATTTCAATTACTTTTCCCAGGTTAATTTTCAAAATAATCTGCTGCAGAGATAAATTAATTTGTCTATGTCAGGTAAAGGGTCTGAAGGGTTTTTTTAAGTGGGAAGATTCAAACGGCTTCACATAAAACAAACTTTTTCACATCACATGCATGCATAAATATATATCTTATCAATAGCAGTACAATGTATTTCTATTGGTAAGATCGAAGCCAATGTTTACTTTTTTGAAAGACAGTATCAACTCCTTCGTATTTTTGTCTTACAAAAGAGAATGAGCGAATATAATGAGTCTATGATACAATGAATAAACATGAAGATACATCAAAACATGTGTGTTATTAACAACTGGCATTATAAACATGACAAACAAGTAATTAAAGGTGTCTCAACTTCTCTTTCCAGACCATTAAAACATAGCCGGTTTATTCAAATACAGCATTGTGCCATATGTGAATGTCAAAATAACTAAATGGCATATTTTGCATGGAGTAATTTGCACCATGTTTATTTATACGAAGGAGGTGTAAATTCTTTCCATAGATTAAATACATATAACTATATAAATCAAGGGAGACAAGCAACAAAGCTCCCTAGATTATCTATGATAAATTTCAACTAATTTGTGTCCCTTAAAATTATTTTAACCCTACTTTTTAGACATATAACAAATGCGCGGCAGATGATCTTTTAACTATCTAAGATTCCTTAAGTATCAAAAATCTCTATAAATTAAGTTTGATTATTGAATAGAGTTAAAAATAATGTGGCAAAGAGAGAAAAAACATTTTTTAAGTAAAATCCCTCTGCAGCGGACAGCTTTTTGAAAACTGACAAAAGAAATTGCTCAAAATGAGCAATTTCTCCTTTGGCCACAATGTTTTCCACTTTTAGTCATAATGGATAACCTATGTTTTAACAAAATATGTTCAAAGTCGTCTGCTGCAGAATTGTAGTATGAGGGAAAGGGATTACTTCATCAGCTGCATGTGTGTTTTCAAGAGGGAATGAGTTATGTCAATACCATTTTTAAGTCAATCTATGGCACTAAACTATACCTTATTTGCAACATACATGCCAATTTAACATATTCAAAAAGGAAATATTGGAATATCAACAAAGGTTCTATTTCAACTTGTGGTAGAAATCAGGAAAGGAACAGGAATAATTTGCTGAACGAGATATTTCTCCCTTTTCGTGAACTTGAAGCTTACTAGTTTTCTGCATCAGGGAAGGATTACTCATAAAACTGATTCTACTCTCATTAATAATCAAATCCCACGGTTCAATGACGATCTTCAAGACGTTCTTGTAACCTTACATTTTTTTGCACAGTAACATGTCAAACCATTCAAATACAGGACTAGTTATTGTGCAAAAAATTTCTTCCAAACACAAACTTTCTTTCAATATTTTGTATCTCTAAGTTAATTTGAAATATTATATGTTTGATTTAGAAATTAAAATCAAATCACCAATATCTACCATAGAAAAAGGCTGCTTTCTTAATAGACAATTTACTTGTTGTTTTTGTTATACAAAGTGCTGAAACTTATGAACATACATTTCTCTGTCACTTAAAATAATTATTCACTGTGTTAATGATATACATGTACATGTACCGTATCATGCACAGATTATCTATTGGATAAAGTAATATTTTCTTGTGTATATATATCTTTTTAATCTAAAGACTGCTTAATTAAGGCCTGAAGATTCATCCATTTATTGTCATTAAAATTTCGTTTCCACAGAAATATGTTAATGCATCAGGGGCATACATCTTTAGAAAACATTCTAGGTAGAGGAGAAATTGTTCATATTTAGAAATTTCTGCTTTTACCATGATGTTTTCAACTACCGGTATGTACATTAATCGTATTTTATAGATTTTTTCCTAAATTTCATAGTTTAACTTGGATAATTTATTAGTAGTCTACTGCTTAATTGTTGTTTGTAGGAAAGGGTAAAATTATTTAAATGTCATCCAAACAGAATTGTTTTTCACCCCGAATGTAGATGTTCCCAATTTTTTCTGACTTAAATCTTCCTCTATTATTTCTAAATTTCATAATAGTTTGTTTCGATTTCCACAAACATAATGCAAGAACTTTTATTTATACTGTATTTGAATAACACCAAACATTGCAAATAGTTTTAATTTAGAATTGTTTTCGGCTACAAAATGTTGCAAAAATAAATAAATGATTGCAGCTGATGTGGCTTAAAAAATAGTAAATGTTGTAAAACAATGAGGTAGTTAAAAGACGTTAACCCTTTCCCTCATACAACAATTCCGCAGCAGACGACTTTAAACATATTTTGTCAAAAAATAGAATATCTCTATAATTGAATGGATAACCTGTGACTAAAAGTGGAAAACATTGTGTCAAAAGGAGAAATTGCCCTTTTTGTGCAATTTCTTCTTTTGTCACTATGTTTTCAAAAAGCCCTATTGTTTCAAAAAGCGTCTATATGAGGGAAAGGGTTAAGGTCCATGAAAGACTTTGTATTGGCAAAGGCACTGGGTATGGAACAATGTTAGTTTCTTAGAACCATTATGATGAATAACAAATTCCAAACACTTTTTAAGTAAATCTAGTTTAGTTTCTATTCTATTTTAAGTGTTTTAACGTTTTTAAAATTCTTAAAATGTAATGGGAGAAATAAAAAAAACATCAAAGAACTTTAAGGATTGAATATAAATTGAGTTTTTCTTCAAGAGCAAGTCAAAATAACAGAGAAAAAACGCATGTTCATTTTTCAAACAGTAGAGAAAACAAAAACATTACCGACGACAAATTCTCAACTTTCCCCCACTTGTAGACACATTCACTTTTGTAGGGAAAGAAGAAATTGCTGTCTGCTATAGTTTTATTTTATGAAGTAAAAGCTTAATTGGACCAGGTCAGATCAAAACTCAACTGGAAAAGTTTTGAGAGTAAGGCAATTATGATCTAATTCATTATTGTAAAAGACATTTTTGCTTTCGATAGTAACCATTTTGGAAATGCTTAAGTGTATGACAATATTAACCATGTCACATGAAAACAACCTTCAGAGATTTACAAAGTAATGGCAACTACAAATGAGGCATCCATGAGACTAGAACCTGATCATATAGTACTGTGATGCAGCTTGATCTGTATCCTCTATGCTTGCAAAGTCCAAAGAGTGATTTTCAAATGACATGGCCCATATTATGGAGATTCTAATCAGAATGCTGGTTTGCAGACAGGTCAGTAAAACAATCAAGGTCGGTTTTCGTTTGGCCTAGAACCACATTCTACATTTGTCAAGTAAAATGACATAATTCCATTTCACCTCTTCCAAAATAAAAGCATTGGCTATTGTAGCTTATAGCTTACTGTAATGTCAGTTAATACCAAGTTTATATGATATAATGGTTTGCTTAATATACAATAAAGTTGCTTTTCTAATGTTGTTTTCATGTACGCTTGATAAAGAAGAAACTTTTACAAGCAAGAAAAGTATCTTTAAAAAGAGAGATAAAAAAGAGAGCACATGTATCGACTGCTAACAAATAGTCTAGACAAGTGGAGAGATAAGTCATCAGTAAATGTCCCCCTACAAGTTCAATGCATTTACTTTTTCATAAAAATGCAGAGTTTTATATGCATGTATATATATACTATCATGTTACAGGAAACATAAAGGCCTTATCAATTCTTAGAGCTAATAAATAAATCTGACATATTGAAACTTTCTTAAACTAAGCACATAAATGTTCTTAGTAACACCAAAAGTACATAAACACATGAGAAAATATAACAAATAAATAAGTCAATGTATCAAAATAATCCACAACAAATCTGTCTGTAGATTATGGATTATTTATCTCATTACTTCCTTCAATATTTCTAAAAGTTGGCCTGATGCTTTTATCATCAGGAATTATAGGAAAGTATGATTATTTAATAGATTTGAAAACATGGCAAAAGCAGAATCTCTCATCATATAACAAATGTTTTCATCAAATTGCGCCTGCATGTAGGAAGGGGTCTGCTTGTTGCAAAACCCGAAAGGTTTATTATAAACATAAAATCCACTTAATAGTAGTAATCACCTTTATCAGTATCTTAACCCTTTTCCACTTTCAGACGCATTTCAATGCATTTGTAGCACATGAATTTTGCAAATCTGTGGCAAAAGGAGCAATTACTCATAATGAGCAATATCTCCATTTTCCGCAATATTTTCAACTCCATTTGATAATTACACTTTTTTTTTTCAAAGTCATCGGCTGCAGATTAGTTGTAGGTAAGAAAGGGATAATCTAAGGGACAACATGATAGAAAGAAAGTAAAAAATGCCCAAACACAAGCTACAAAATTCTAACTTTCCAAATGTATTATTTCTTTCTCCTCATGTTTTCAAAGCTGATTAGTCTAAAAATATCCCATTGGGTAAACAGTAAGACCGCGCAGAGAAATATCCCCTCAAAGGCAAAATAATGTACGAATGCTATTAGATTTTCCTCAACTAAGATTAGTTACTACACCCACTGGCTATAAAGTGTCTGGTGTTCAGTATACAAGTTAACTGTATAAATACAGCACTCAAATAGAAAGCCTGGAACGTTGGATGACACAGGCAAAAGACAAATTTTGATGTTTATAGAGGTCTGATCAACTGTCTGGCAACATGCATGGCAGAAAACAGGGTAAAAATCAGATGACTTAATAAAATATTGAAATCCCTCTATATTTGCACTTATTAAAATCAACATTGTGGGATGATTCAAATGAGTACCATCAGCATAGGTTTTAATGATAAATATATGACATACAGGATAAACAACAGTTAATTTATTTCTCATCAATCTTTTTGAAAAGTACAAAATTAACACAAATGAACAATTTACAAATATTAAATCATATTCAAACTCTCAAATACACTACACTCATTTCTTCATTACCAATTTATTAATATAATCCAGACTTTTCTAGTAGACACACTTGAATGATCCGGCAGTACCTAGATCTATGTATACAAGACAAACCACTTTCCAATTTGAACAAATAATAAACAAAAATTACGATTATCTAACCAGGATTACAATGTTTGTTAATCAGAGTAAAATAATAAATCTTTTATTTATTTTCTCTCCACTTTTTTGAATAAGTTTTAACCCTTTCCCTCATATAGACGCTTTCCGACGCCTCTGCAGCAGATGGCTTTTGGAAAACATAGTGACAAAAGAAGAAATTGCACAAAACGTGTAATTTCTCCTTTTGCCACAATGTTTTCCACTTTTTGTCATATGAATGGATAACCTATGTTTTAACAAAATACGTTCAAAGTCGTCTGCTGCAGAATTGTCGTACGAGGTAAAGGGTTAAAACATTTGTGGATACTTTTATGAACCTGTCCTATCAAGACTTAGCTAATAAGTACCGACACATAAATAGAGAATACTGTTATGAGAAGCTACATCTGTACATGCCCCATTTAGACACTGGTAAACTGCACGATAAGACCACTCCTAATTCCACACCACATCCAACATCTATCCATTCTAACACTCGGCATAACTCAAGATACATCTGAAAGAGAATAACATTTTTTATTTATAACTTTCCCACATGAGCAGATCACTTTTGAAAATATAGTTACAAAGAAAGAAATTGCACAAAATAAGCAAATTTTTACTTCTAGTACTTGTGTCACAAATTGTTCACCTCTTTTTAATAATTATACTTTCATTTATCCTTTATAGAGAATTTAACATAATTAGACTTTATATATTGACTAATAGGATTCAAATTTGTCTACTGCAGTTTTACTGTTTGTGAGAAAGGGTTATTATTGCAATGTCTAGTGAAAAAGGGTCCAATGCATGACCTCATTCTGTCTCACATAAAGTGATATTAAACTAGTTTGGCTACAATTCTAGCTTATGTCAGAAGTAACATTTATCATACTATGGTTCTTCTTAGAGAACCTAGTAAAGGTAGACTGTGAAAAATTGTATGGGCTTGACCAAAGTCTTCACTGTTCTAATGAGAAATATGACACCAACGTCACATCACGCAGGTCATTTATAGCAGAACTCAAATCATTATCTTTTCCGACATATAAAAAAAATCTCAACGGACGACTTTGAAAGTATCTAGGCAAAAGTTTGGAAAATCTCTTTAGAAAAGGAGAAATGGCTCATTATAATTCATAAATTGTACAGAATTAGCCACGAAAAGGTATTATAAATGAGCGAAAAAGAAATGCAACACAGTGACAGTCAGCGATGGCTGATAGACAAAATAACAGGTATTTCTCATGATCAGGTTAGCATCTTTTTAAACAGATACGGATCAGTGTGATGTCTCAGCAGCAAACAGATTTTGAAAACTAGCAATATGTTTTTCCACATTACAACTTTGAAAAGAAATATTCTATCAGGTGAGCTTAGAAGTTATCATGTTTCAATGACTAATTTTGACATTACTAACAGGCCATTTTGTGGCCGATATTTGAACCAATTCCCAAGCCCCAAAAATATTCATTTATTCCCAGCCTTGTATCGGAAATTCACCTAGAAATTTGGTTATTTATCCCTTTTCCATAATGTTTTCAGAAGTTGTCTGATGTGTCAAGTCATATGCACCAAAGAACGAGATTAAAAAGGTTTAAATAGATACTTATAAATTTAAATTTATACCAAGTTTCTCGTGCCGGACAAGTTTTGGAAATATGCACGCTCATACATGTATACACTGAAGTTCAGTTACTGAACCGCCATTGTGACAGCTAAATTGAGCTCAACCCAAGCGGGCTCGACAATAATGGCAACTCAAGTGTTAACAAGATTATTCTTCAATTTGTTTAATATGGTGACCTAGTTTTTGAACGACATGACCCATGTTTAAACTTGGCCTCATATCATCAAGACAAACATTCTGATAGTTTTAACATGCTCAAGATAAAACATGCAGCCTCCAGGGTGTTAACAAGATTTTCCTTCAATTTGCCCCAGTGACCTAGTTTTTGGACTCACATGACCCAGTTTCAAATCAGTCCAAGTTTTGATGGAGATATATGTTCTGGTAAATTTTCATAAAGATCAGATGCAAAATGTGGCATTGAGAGTGTTAACAAGGAAATTGTTGACAACACACATCACAATAGCTCACCTTGAGCACTGTGCTTAAGTGAGCTAAAAATAAAAAAGTTATGAAACCAATACCACCCCATCTGCTAAAGCTAAAGAGCTGCATTGTCTCCAATCATTAAGACCCATTAATCAGCGCTTACGGTTCAAGCAAGGTCTGAATGCAACCTCCACAGTGTTAACAAGATCTATATTTTTTTTTACCTGATATGACCTATATTCCAACATGAACTAGATATCACCAAGACGACATTCTGACAAAGTTTCAACTTGCTCAAAGTAAAAAATGCGGCCTCCGGAGTTTGAACAATATTTTCCTTTATTGACCTTGTTTCTGACCGAATATAACCCATATTCGAACTTGACCTATATATCATTCAGCTCAACATTCTGACCAAAAAATGCGGCTTCTAGTGTAAACAAGATTCCCCTTCAATTTGGCCTAGTGATCTACTTTCTGACCCAATATGACCCATATTGCACTTGACCTAGAAATTTGTAATTTCAAACTTTTGAAGCAAACATTGCGGCCACTAGAGTGTTAACAAGATTTTGCTTCAAGTTGACCTTGCGACCTACTTTTTGACCCAACATGACCCATGTTAGAACTTGACTTACATATAATCAAGAAAAACATTCTGAAAATTGTTCATCATGCTCAAGTTAAAATTGCAGTATCCAGAATGTTAACAAGATTTTCCTTCAATTTAACCTAGTGACCTACTTTTTGACCCATCATGACCCATTTTCGAACTTGACCTACATATCATCAAGACAAACATTCTGATAAAGTTTCAACATGCTCAAGTTGAAAATGTAGCCTCTAGTGTTAACAAGCTTACCCTTCAATTTGGCCTAGTGACCTAGTTTTTGACCCTGTGTGACCCATATTCGAACTTGCCTTTATATATATCATCAACTTGATCAAGACAAACATTCTGATAAAGTTTCAAACTGCTGAAGCAAAAATTGATTTTTGACCCGACATGACCCATGTTCGAACTTGACCTACATATCATCAAGACAATTCAATATGCTCAAGTTGCAAATGTGGCCTCCAGAGTGTTAACAAGATTTCCCTTCAATTTGACCTAGTGACATAGTTTTTGACCTCATATGGCCCAAGATTTGATGGAGATGAATGTTCTGATAAACTTTCATGAAGATTGGATGCAAAATGTAGCCTGTAGAGTGTTAACAAGAGCAAATGTTGACGACGCATGATGGACGGACGCCAGAAATGTGATCAAAATAGCTCACATTGCACTTTGTGCATAGGTGAGTTAAAAATATAAAAGTTATGAAACCAATACCAACCCATCTGCTAAAGCTAAAGAGCTGCATTGTCTCCAATAATTAAGACCCATTAAACTGGCACTTACGGTTTCAAGCAAGGGTCAGACTGTGGCAGCAATTTTATTGAGCGTCTCCAAGCCACAGGGGCATAAAATGGCTGCATAACTTAATCATTCATTGCCAACATGATAGATAGAAAATTACTTACAGCTAACAGAGTCTCCAGTAAATCGCTTCTGTATCTGGTCATGATTGAATTTCAAAAATGCTTCATATTGTTCTGGAAAAATGAAACAAACAATTTCAAGTTTCAAATTTAAACACAAATGATTTGAGAAAATCATTCAGTGCCTAATAAGTGATTGAAATAAATTAAAATTTTAAACGGACACTCTTGATGAAACAATATACATGTATATATATCAAGAGTGTTCCAACTTCCAAGTCCAAGTAACACATGTGTCGCCTGCAGAACACAGTACAATAATTGAGAAAATGATCCGACTAAGTGACAAAGGAGATTAACTACCGAAATCCAAGCAAAGAATAGTCATGTGGTGCTTTGAGAGTAATAAGTGCAGTTGTTTCATTTTGCTGCACATCCTGAGCCCTACTGACTCATTAAATTTTTGTTTCTCATTAAAATAGGAAAAAACTGTTTATTTACATTTACATTTACTCCTTGTTTTGTGAAAAACACTTGAAAGCACTCATTGAAAGAAATTTCAAAATGAAACAATATATGTGCAGGGCCTGCTCTGGGTTGGATTTTTCTTTTTCCAAATTGAAAAATAAATCGCCTCTTTTTTTTTAGGAGCTAATTATACAGCCCTGCCCCGTGGTGGCTATTTTTTTTACCAACCACCATGGCTTAAAGGAATCTTGTAGAGTGTCACCAAAGGAATGTTTCTGCAAAATTATTTGAAAATCGGCCTGACACTTTTGGAGAAGATTTTTTAAGTTTGCTCTTTAGCCATATAGGCAAAATAGCCCCGCCCTGTGACGGCCATGTTTTTTTACCAATCAACATGGCTTGAAGGAATCTGATAGAGGGTCACCCATGGAACATTTCTACATAATTATTTGAAAATCTGCTGAACACTTTTTGAGAAGAAGATTATTTAAGTTTTCACTATAGCTATATAAGGCAAAAAAGCCCCGCCCCCTGGCGGCCATGTTTTTCGCCCAATCAAAATTTCTTGAAGGAATCTAATAAAGGGTCACCCAAGGAACATTCCTACAAAATTATTTGAAAATCGGCCTGACACTTTCGGAGAAGAAGATTTTTTAAGTTCTCACTATTTTTTTCTTTCGGTTGTCATGGAAACCAGAATTTTGAATGGATCAAAAAAATTTGAAGGAATTTAGTAGAGGACATTGAGAGGATGCTTCCCATGAAGTTTCAACCAAATTGGCCAAGTGGTTAGGGAGAAGAAGTCGTTTAAAGGAAAAAGTTAACGCACACACGGACGCACGACGGACAATTCGCCATGACATAAGCTCGACTGGCTTTCAGCCAGTGGAGCTAAAAATTATTCTGACAAGATTAAAAATGCAACCCTGAGTGTTAACAAGATTTTCCTTCATTTGGCCTAGTGATCTATATTTTGTTTACCTGATATGAACCATATTCCAACATGGACTAGATATCATCAAGACAAACATTCTGACAAAGTTTCAACTTGCTCAAAGTAAAAATGTTTCTGACCCAATATGACCCATATTCGATCTTGACCTAATATATAATTCAGAAAAAACATTCTGAAAAAATTTCAAGCTGCTGAAGCAAAAATTACAGCCTCCAGAGTGTTAACAAGATTTTCCATCAATTTGACCTAGTGACCTACTTTTTGACAAGGCATTTATTGGAACCTGTATTCAAGGTCAGGGTTCAACATTAACTTTTTTAGTTACTGGACCAGTGGTCCAGTAAGTTTTGGAATGCACTAGACCTGACCTTATCTCAACTGGACCAGCCAATGAATGTTATCAATGATGCAATATACCAAGAAAGGATTAATTTTGTAAATCTTCAGTTTGTAGTGTATATTTGGATTGATATTCAAATTAACAGTAAAACACAAATGATACAGTACTTTTTTCTTATCTTATAATTTTTCTGAAGTTAGAACATCATATAATAATAAATATTAACCCTTTCCCACATACAGACGCTTTCTGACACCAGTGACCTCTGCAGGACTGCAGCAGACGACTTTTGAAAACATTGTGACATGATTGAGCAATTTCTCATTTTTCCACAATGGCAATGTTTTCAATTCTTTTCAATAATTATACCTGCATTTATGGAGTTTCTCTGCTTCAGATTTGTTGCATGTGGGAAAGGGGTAATATGCTGTATTACAGTAAGTAATTGAAATATGTCACTGTGTGCCACAAATAACAAACATGCACATGTCTTGAACACAGTCTGTGAGTGTGTATAGTTAAATTGTCAAAGTCTGGCCGACTGGCTCTCTGTCCCCAATGCCAACTGAGTTCCAGGGTTCGCTGGGCGTTGTAATCCTCATTACAGCTTCTTGGACTATTCCATTCCTTTTCTTTATTGTTACTACCGCTGTCATCATTTTTATCGGAAGAAAATCCGAATTGAAACAGTTTATTTGACATTATGATGATTTTACGATCGGCTGCTACGGTAAACAATGTAAACATACCGGAAATTAGTCTAAACTGTTGTCGTAACATTTGAGATGCCAAAGCAATCAGCTTAATATAAAGCTAGCATTCGTGTTTATACTTGAATCAAACACTTTAATTTACTATAAATTAGACTAATGTTGCGTAAACATGCAAAGAAAAAACAAGATTACTAATTGAAATTGGTTTTTACAACTAATTTTTAGAAGAGAAATCGCAACTTTTCAGACATTTCAATATCGGCTGCTAACGATTTTAAAAATTGGGATCCCAAAAATTACGACAATAGTTTAGAACAATTTCCGGTATGTTTACATTGTTTTCTTTAGCAGCCGATATTGTATGTCCAAAAAGACATTCGAGAGGAGAATCGGCAGTCAATATTTTCGACCGTAAATCTATCGGATCCTTTGATTTGTTTGACAACAAATTTGGGCAGATATTGATGGAATAGGAACACGACCAGTCGGTCTTGCCAGATGCTAATGTAGCTAGACCGGACCAATGAACTACTAGTGAATGTCGTTCGGTCGTGCGTTAATGTCGAACCCTGAAGGTTGGCCTAGATATCATTAAGATCAAACATTCTGACCAAATTTGAAGCTGCTGAAGCAAAATTTTCCTTCGATTTGGCCTAGTGACCTAGTTTTGAACAGACATGACCAATAATCGAACTTGGCCTACATATGATCAAGATAAGCACTAATCAAGTTTCAAAATGTTCAAGTTAAAAATGCAGCATAAAGAGTGTTAACAAGATTTCCCTTCATTTTGACCTAGTGATCTAGTTTCTGACCCAATATGACCCATATTCGAACTTGACCTAGATATAATTCAGACAAACATTCTGACAAAATTTCAAATTGCGGCTGATAGGATTTTCCTTCAATTTGACTTAGTGACCTACTTTTTGACCAGACATGTCCCATATTTGAACTTGGCCTACATATCATCAAGACAAGCATTCTGATAAAGTTTCAACGTGCTCAATTTAAACAAGAGGGCCATGATGGCCCTGGAATTGCTCACCTGATTTTTTTTTTCACTTTAGCTATATAAGCCCCGCCCCTGGCGGCCATAGTTTACGACCAATCAACTTGGCTTGAAGGAATGTGATAGAGGGTCTCCCTAGGAACATTTCTACAAAATTATTTGAAAATCAGCCTTACACTTTCGGAGAAGAAGATTTTTTAAGTTTTCACTATAGCCATATGAGGCAAAATAGCCCCACCCCCCTGGCGGCCATGTTTTTCAACCAATCAACATGGCTTGAAGTAATCTGACAGAGGGTCATCCAAGGAACATTTCTACAAAATTATTTGAAAATCTGCCGACCAGTTTGGGAGAAGAAGATTTTTTAAGTTTTCACTATAGCCATATAAGGCAAAATAGCCCCGCCCCCCCTGGCGGCCATGTTTTTCGACTATCAACTTGGCTTGAAGGAATCTGATAGAGGGTCATCCAAGGAACATTTCTACAAAATTATTTGAAAATCGGCCTGACACTTTCGGAGAAGAAGATTTTTTAAGTTTTCACTATAGCCATATAAGGCAAAATAGCCCCGCCCTCCTGGCGGCCAGGGGTTTTTTTCTGAAAAAGGGGAAGGGGCCTGGGGCCTTTGAGAAGGGGAAAATTTCGCGGCGTTTTAGAAAAAAGGGGAAAAATTGTAAACTAGTATAATGTGCATGTTTAACTTTTATCATTACAAGGCCATCTGTCTATTTTTCATGTTCTTGAACTCCTACACTAGATTTTCATAATCCAGTTCACTTAAACTATACCACTGTCAAGGGTCGAAATTAGCAAGATTTTCTACTTGCATTTTTTCGCAAGAGCTATTTTTTGTTACTTGCTAAATGAGAAAACAACTTATTAGAACTTTAACTTTAAGCAACACAATGTGAACTACAATAGTGCAATACACTATTATGGTCAATCATAAATGTAATGTAAACATGGTCCAAAACATGCTGTGAAAAGAAGCTGCTCAGACTGTCAGATATACAACATAGTCTAGAAACTGTGTTTCAATTTCTGGCTCCATATGGCAAAGTATGGGGTCTTTTCTGAATTAGTCAAGACAACATCCATGTTGTCACAGCAGTTTTTGGGTCATATTCTCTAGGGGCAACAACATCAGCAACTTTAATTCTCATCAAAATATCAAGTATTTCAGCACCAAGCCTACACCTCAAGTCAAATTGTATTCTGTTCATTGTGGAAAGATAAATGAGATTTAAGCTAATGTTACAAAAATTAAATATGAAAAAAAAAAAAAAAAAAAAATTTTTTTTTCCTAGGGGAATTTATATTTTTAGGGGAAAAACTATGCTTATTTTCCGGGGGGAAGGGGCCGTTAAACGGCCCCTTTTATATAAGGAAAAAAAGCCCTGGCGGCCATGTTTTTTCACCAATCAACTTGGCTTGAAGGAATCTGATAGAGGGTCATCCAAGGAACATTTCCACAAAATTATTTTAAAATCGGCCAGACACTTTTGGAGAAGAAGATTTTTTGAGTTTTCACTATAGCCATATAAGGCAAAATAGCCCCGCCCCCCTGGCGGCCATGTTTTTCGACTAATCAACATGGCTTGAAGGAATCTGATAGATGGTCATCCAAGGAACATTTCTACAAAATTATTTGAAAATCTGCCAACCAGTTTGGGAGAAGAAGAATTTTGAAGTTTTTTTCATTTCGTTGCCATGGAAACCAGAATTCTGCATGGATCCCAAAAATTTGAAGGAAATCTGGTGAGGTCATTGAGAGGATGCTTTCTGTGAAGTTTCATCCCAATTGACCCACCGGTTACTGAGGAGAAGAAGTTGACGCACGATGGACGCCGGACAAAAGGCGATCACAATAACTCACCTTGAGCAAAGCTCAGGTGAGCTAAAAAGCGGCTTCCAGAGTGTTAACAAGATTTTCCTTCAATTTGACAGTGACCTACTTTTTGATCTCATGTATGGCCCAGTTTCGAACTTGTCCAAAATTTGATGGATAAACATTCATGAAGACATTGTTGACGCTGGACAAAATGTGATCACAATAGCTCACCTCGAGCACAGGTGAGCTAAAAACGGGCGACGTAAAAAAGTGGTCACTGGTTTCTGTATTTGTATCAAATGGTAGTGTTTAATCAGAGATAATCGAAAACAGTCACGGTTTGTCGTAAAATGATTTCCCAAACAGCTATATCTTTCAAGATTTCCTTTCCCCACTTATTTTCGCAACTTTAAAATGGCGAACGACAGCACGGGCCCTGTATTTTCATTTTCTTCAGACTGAAAAATGTTTGCCTCGTCTTGGAAGCTCACTATTCTGCCACTAGAAAGTCAAATGTTTCACAACGTACAACAAAAAATTATTCCTTTAGTATAAATCGGCGAAAAAACAGATGAACAAACTTGTACTGAAAAATAGTTATCCCTCAACAATAAATCATGAAAAGGTTACTCCAAATGATATAAAATTAAAACAAAGACTACATTTTGATGAAAATGGCAGTCAGTAGCTTTGTAAACCATACTAGACGGTACCTTTCAGACCATACTTACAGATCAATTGTACAGAACAGTATTGTAGCCAGAAGAAAATTCTATATTTGGTCAAAACAGAATGAATGTAGTCCCAGTTATAACTTATGACATTGCTTCCTACAAAACTCTTGTCAAAATTACACATCATATTTCAGGGTTTTTTTTAGGGCCTTTTTGGGGCCGATATTCGGCCCCATTCCCCTCACTCACTTTTTTTTTTTTTTTTTTTTTATAATGTAGACAGTGTTATTGATGTTTTCAGTCAAAAAGACAGATCAATTGACCTCTAATGTTTCTATCATATGTTTCTGTTGCTAGTTATGTAACAATACAGTTATGAAATCAAGAAATTTATTGTATTTTTTCCCCTATTTTAGACTTACAACGCTATTTTTCCCCTCTCAAAGGGCCCCGCCACCATTCCCCTAAAAGTGGAAAAAAACCCTGTATTTTCTGATGCATCTGTATGTGAGAAAGGGTTAATCCTTGATAGAACAATGAAGTAAAAAAAAAAGTACTTACCTGCCATTTTACAAGTTAGAACTGTATCATATTCCCCTCGTATTTGTGATTCTCTTTCTTTCAACATTCTTTCACAAATCATGCTAACTTGCTTAAATGTGAACAGTGGAATGTCTCGTTTACTTGGTGAAAGAGCATTGAAAAATGTGCTGGAATTACACTGTGATAAACTTTGAACACTTAGGCTATCCATTAAAGAGGGTGAACCAACATTTTCATTTGAAGTAGATAGTGTAGGTGGTGGGCTTGAACATCCAGGGTAGTGTAGTTGTTTCCTTTTCTGCAAACGACGTATTTCCATTGTAAGATTTGCAGCTATTTGTTCTGAAAATATACCATAATAACATTTATGTAGTCATTAATAGATAGAATAAGAAAGGAGGTAACGAAAAGTAAAATGGAAAAGTGAATTAGTTTGAATTTCTTCTCAGTTTTGTGTTTTGATACAGTCAGTAACGAAACAACATAGTGCATCAGGGCTCCGGAAATTTTGAAATCTCAATCAGTCCAGGTGAAAACCCCCCCCTTTCGTGAAAAATATGAAATTTGAACACTTTAAAACAAATATACATGAATTTCATACATGTTTAATTCATGTTTATTTCAGGTTACCTTGCATAGATGGTGCATAACAGTGTCATCGCTCGATAATGTCAATGTAGAAGTACCTTACAAATCATAATTTGCAAAAAATTGCGGACAAACATAACACATGTTTACAAATGCTTGTTCGTACTTAAAAATGTTTGATCCGTAATCCAATATTGTACTTACTAGAAAGTGATTGTTGGCACACAGAAGATATATTTCTCTTATTTACTGCTCTGTTTGTACGGTTAACATTATTTTGTCTACATACAAATAAACCTTTTACTAAAAATAAAATGCCTGTTGTTTTGGAATTACCATGACAAAATATATCTACCATAATAATATTATAATAGACATTTTTAGGCAAACTTGTATGTAGATGCACTGGTCTTCAAAGGTAAAGTTTCCATTGTGTTGCAGCTGGCCACTACTTTTCTCAGTTATGCAAGTCATTAAAGCTTCTCATTAAATGAAATAGAGTTTGAAGCCCAACACATCAGACTTCGACAGGGGTTTTATTTTATTTATTACCGAGTTGACGAGTTCATACATAAATATTATACATGTCACACAAAATATTCCACAAAGCACACAGCAGGTTGGGCAAATAAGGTATTTTTTCTTTGACTTAAAATTTATATAAGCTTTGATTGCTTATTTGTGTTTTTGAAGATATGCCTTCCTTTACTTTTGTCATAGTATCCAGCACGCCATTTGCGAAATATAGGCAATGGGTTAAATGACGGCAGTTCTGGTCCAATTTTTTTTTGGTAATAGACAGAGCATCCTACATCTCAATTTTTTGAAACCCATTTTGCAAGCTTTCCTTCAAATTGAGTGCGAGCTCAGACACCGCAACGGCCAAACTATTATCTCTATGATGCTGTTTGATATCAAAATCAAGAAATGCCTGTGCATGTTCAGATGTGTCCAGAAACGCACGTAAATGTACGCAGACTGTCCAATCCAGTTTTCTTTGTCAACATGATCTGGATTTCCAAGCCGGTCATTTGACTTTTTGAACATCACAAGTAAATTGCGTTGAGCCATTTCAACAAAGTATTGAAAGACAAATGAACTTAAAACTTCTGCATTATATAAACAGGATGAAACTCTTGAGTAAAAAACATTGAATTCTAATTTTCAAAATCAATAACATTTCCATACAATTTATAAACACCTTTCAATGTTGCTTAATGAATTGAAACAACGTAGATCATTTGTAACAGTTTGAAAATAACAAACGGTCCGAAATGAAAATAAAAATAACATATCAATTAGCCGTTCATACTGGACTGGGACCAATTAAAAAATGTTAAGACTGATCAACTTAGTAGTAGTTAGCAAACACTTTTAAAGGATCCTTTAATTAACCCATGCATCATCTATAAAACCGAACGGAGTAATTACATAACACGATTGTCACAATCTCCTGGACCTATAACTGGACAGCTTATCTTGTATATGTCATGGTAAGTGACTCTCTCGAAGGGTAACCGATGTTTTCTAAACAAAAAGCATGTGTACTTGCTAGGATTTTATTGGGTTTTCGTTTACACAGTGAAATAAAGTGTAGGTTTTAATGAGATATTATTTGGACCGATTTTTTAACAAGTTTAAGGACTGAAACCGGCCTGACGATTTTAAAAAGCGTCTAGACAGACTGAAATTCGACCATGTAGTGCATAAAAGAAACGGTCAATATTTCGGAACTATTTTGTTTATAGTACACAAGTAAAATCATTTTCCTTTCAACTGACAAATTTTTTTTTCAGTTTTAGTTTTGTTTGTTTGTTTGTTTGGAGTTTAACGCCGCTTTCAACAGCTTTGGTCATATATAATCACGGCGGTCAGTGCACCTACTGAAACAGTGCAGAAACAGCTGTACAGAACTTGTTTACCAGTAAGAGTTATTGATGTGTTACCGGTTCAATTGTAGCAATACTTAGGGGATCATGTGACGTTCTGATATCATGCCATCGTCATGGGGTTATCTCAAGTAACATTTTAGCTGTCAAAACTTCTGCTGTTATTACATACAAGTTGAATTTTATCTGACAGCAGATTTGTATTGATAGATTTCCGATTTAATCACTAGCATTTTCGTGAATTGTTCGAACATAATTTTGAGAAAACGCCTCAGACACAAGTCATGGAAACAAAATGGTGATCTGCTAATGTAAATTACCTAGCTATTCTAGCTATTCTATTATCATTCAAGTGTAAACATGCAAATTCAAATGAGAATGATTTGTTACATTTCAAAGGTCTATGTATAATTTGTCTTTCATAAATTGTCAAAATAAATAGCTTACATAGTTAAGATCGCTAGTAGCTGTTCCCGCGAAAAACACTTGTACTCTTTAAAACAAGGTAGAAATAACTGGGTCATGTTAACCCTTGCATAAGGCGTTCAGATGAAAGGGATGAATTTGAAGTCCAATAAGCAATATTTTTGTTCTGTATTTTAATAATACTATGTACCGTATATACTCAGTTATAAGTCGCACTTGTTTACCTTCAAAATCGAAAGTGAAGTGGGGGGAGCGACTTATAAGAGGGTCAAGCAAAAATTCAGAAAAAATTACCCTCCAATTCACCGATCGTCAAAAACTGTGCAGGCCGGTCATTGATAAAAAGGGCGACTCAAATGATGATTTAACAGAATAAATCAAGTTTGATTGAAAGAAACATATCTTATAGAATTGATTTGTTTATAAAAACAAACACTAGAAAAAATATATAACTTATGAATGTACATTTAAAAAGTCATTTGTTCCAAGTTATTGTTTCGATTTCAGCTCGATTGGAAGCCATTTTGAATTTTGTGAAAATATAAATTGCGGAGCTCAAGTCCAGATGCTTAAATATACACAGACCATAATACTGTTACTAGGTCGTATGTCACTTTATATGTGATCGAAAAAATAATGTAATAAACCTTGATGTTTTCAACGTAGCCTTGTACATAATTGTTGCATGCGGGAAAGTGATAATTTGTCATTGTGTAGACACGTACACACGTAGCTGTCAAACTATCTTAATTAGAAAGT
Source organism: Serripes groenlandicus (assembly GCA_031761405.1). NCBI lineage: Eukaryota > Metazoa > Mollusca > Bivalvia > Cardiida > Cardiidae > Serripes > Serripes groenlandicus. The sequence continues at coordinate 37,742,254 of JASEVX010000005.1, forward strand.
CCATGTTTGCAGAAGGTGATAAAAAGAAGCCATAATAATGGCCATGACAAGACCCATTTCACCGTGATTTTGGCCTGCATGGGTGATGGTACCAAATTAAACCATTAGAAAGCAAAAAACAAACACAGATCCAATTAAAGAGATAAAAAAGTCGGACCAAAATTGTCATAATTAATCCACAAACAATCCCAAGACTACACACGGGGTGATTTAACACGGTCAATAATTGACGTTAAAGTGTATTAAGTACAAACTGATAAACATGCAATTATCGGCTTTTACCACTGTGATACATCTGCAGTATTTGAGAGTCGTAACAAAGACAATAGCTGTAGCTAAAGTGTATTAAATACAAACTGCTAACAATGCAATTATCGGTTTTTACCCACTCTAATACGTACACGTCTGCAGAATTTGACCTCGGGTAATTTTACATGTAACACCTTTAGCTTGATGATAATTTAAACCTGTGTGGTTTACACGCGACAGTTGTGTTAGAATTATTTGACTGTTAGAATTGAGGTCGCTGAACCGTGGATTTTTATTAAAAAGGGTGAACAAACTCCATAAACGAAAGCTATATTATCAAACAAAGGGGAAATTAGCAATGTTTTCAAAAGTTTTCAGCTGCCTCAGAAACATCATGGGAAAAGGACGAATTTAATCTGAGTTAGCAGATTATCACTGTATGCGAATTAATTTCAGTTATGCAACGCCGACTTTTCCCTCCATCTACCCTCTACCCCTTCAGTTAACCCTTTCCCGCATCTCAATCTTCTCAATATGAAAAAGAAACAAAAGATAAAACAAAGGGTTAATCAAGACGAGTGTGTTTTCACATAACCTGGGGCCTTTTGTGACCGGACAAAACCGGTTTATGTATTCCCCAGTAAATCTCTTTAGATAAAACAAATTAAAACTAGTTGGACATCATTGTATGTTCAAATAATGTAAACAAAAAGCTGATGCTCGATCTTGATGACTTAAGGTTATATATCTCGCTTCTTATGATAGTAAAATCTATTTAGACTATAAATCAATGCTTACATAAAACTAATTGGACATTATATGAATGTTTTAAACAAAAAATCTGATGCTCGATCATGATGACTTGGGTTATATCTCGCTGCTTGTCATAGGGTTTTGACGTGAAAAAAATCAAAAATCTAACTGCGACTTATAAGAGGGTCAATCATCAAACCCTAGACTTTAGGCCTCGAAGTAGGGGGTGCGACTTATAGACGAGGGCGACTTATAACTGAGTATATACGGTACTTACCTGCCAACTTTTACACAAAAATTTTGTGTAATGAATTAGTTAGCGTGTCTTGAACCAGTGCTTGCACTAACTTTTTGAAACAGGAAGTCCTGACTTCCTGGGTCTGAATTTTGGAAGTCCTGCTCTAATTCTTGGAAGTCCCAGGTGATACGCGCTGGCTTTTTTCGCATCTTGCACATTCTATTGTGTTTCCCTTTGTTTTATTTTTAAAAACATTATTGGAAAAGAAGCTAATTAATACAGAAAGTGGATATTGCTCCTTTGTCAACAATGTTATTGTTGGTTCTATCATAACACTTTTAAACCAGTAGGTTTTTATGTGATATAGAATGCTTTTTTCCAGTCATGTGTCAAAAGCTATCCAGCATAAAATTCATCAAAAGATTGGCATGGCCATGATTCATTACATTCACATTAAACATGAATTATGTTCTTAAATCACATTCAGTATGGCAAAAGGAATGGATTTCTGTTAATGAGTTATTGATTTTATTTTATACACCAGTAAATAAAGTGTTCTGCAGTGAGACATATTACAAACACACTTTAAGGGCACTAAACTTTCCTTATAGTCAACTTTAAAACAAATAAGAATGAGTGTGAGTAATACTTTCTTGAATGACATTTCCGATTTCCAAAATGCAGAAAATGCACGAAAACCCATTACAAAATTTACAATTATACAGGGTTTTTTTTAGGGCCTTTTTGGGGCCGATATTCGGCCCCATTCCCCTCACTGAAAAGTATATATTTTTCCCCTTTTTTGAAAAAAAAATCCCCATCTAATTTTTTTTTTTTTTTTTTTTTTTATAATGTAGACAGTGTTATTGATGTTTTCAGTCAAAAAGACAGATCAATTGACCTCTAATGTTTCTATCATATGTTTCTGTTGCTAGTTATGTAACAATACAGTTATGAAATCAAGAAATTTATTGTATTTTTTCCCCTATTTTAGACTTACAACGCTATTTTTCCCCTCTCAAAGGGCCCCGCCACCATTCCCCTAAAAGTGAAAAAAAAAACCTGCAATATGTATTTTCACCTCAAGACTTCAGTTTTCTTTTATATTTTAAAAATATTATGAACTAAAATGGGCTTATATGCAATTTATTTCATAGGCAAGTCCTTTTTGACAGCTGGCTGTGATTTTGATAGATCTTCATGTCAACTTTGTTTTTAAAAAATCGGCAATTAAAAAGTGTTTCCTATGGATTCAGGCAAACAAAATAATAATCTTTAAACAGTTAAATTAATATAGGGACATTCTTTTATCATATCCTAGTATGTTTTTACATGGGTTATTGAAATTAATTACCCCTACGCTGTTTATAATGAAAAATAGAATTGATTGGTGTGAAGTCGTTTTCAAGTGTCAAATCTGGGGGTGGGTGGGGTACGCATTCTCGATCGTGATTGGCTTAAATCTACCAATTGATAACTCCCACTGTCCATAATTGACACTTCATAAAACGCAATACACAGTGTCTTTAGATAATTACACACAATTTCTAGTGGACATATATATATACGTCCTGTGTTTTGATTGTCGGCGTATACCCTTAATTCCTGGACGTACTTGGACGTCTCCCTTTTCAATTTTGGGCGTACGGGATCGATTTTCGGGCGTTTTTGCGTAAAAACGCCCAATACGTCCATTAACGTGAGCGCTGTTGAACATTAAAGTGAACCGCTAAGGGTTACTTGACTGTATGTACCAAGGATAAGGAGGTATTTTTCCACATATATATATATATATGCTCAACCGGTATCCAGTTAACCTGTCACCTAGTTACGCCAACCCCTTTTCGGTTAAGCAGACACCTTTGTTTGGATAAGCCAAAACCAAATCTACAAAATTCAAGTCGAGCCGACACCTCATTTAAAAAGTAGTATTGTTATACTTTGAAAGAAATTACATCGACACTGAATGATTATTCAAATTTAATATTCAGACGTTTTTATAGCTTCTTTGAGTTTACATTTCAAATCCTTACACATGATGTGGGCCCGATTTGGACAAGTTTTATTGTTGTTGTTGATACAATAATTAACAATTCGAGCCTAGAATATTTTAAACATAATGGCAATTACATTTAATATACAATTATTTTTGTTTGCTTTGAAGAAGACATGTTTGGGAAAAGAAGCAATCATATTGAACCATTCCTGCTTTTCAGACCATGTCACATGTATGTATGATCAACCAGATCTCACAAATTCAAATGCAGTTGCCTGGTAAAATATAGGGAAGTGTCGGGACAACCTAATTTTCACAAATAAAGTTCATATATAGTGTCGAGTCGACAAACTAATGGCTTAACTGGGTGTCGGGATGACTGGTATTCTACTCAAAAGGGTGAGTTGGTTACAGACAGACTTGACCCGTTACCATGCATACAGTCTCATCAAATAAAAGAAGTTTATTATGGATCAAAGAATTTAGTAGCGTCTAAAGTTTAATTCCCTGTGAGAAAATTGTATCAATAAGCTCATCAACAATTTTAGGAGACAGTGATGAGAGAATCGAGCAAACGGACTCCAAAAATTAGGTTTATAAATATTTGTTTTAAACATATATATACAGTTACGGTCTTAAGCTGTCGGAAACAATTTCGTACATACTGGACTTTAAAATCTCTCTATAAAGTAAATTGATCATTTGACAGCTCTTGGTTACCTGAAGTTAGTTTTGGTGCCATTTCTGCGAATTGTGAAACAGGTGCATGTCGTGGAGGTGTCGAAGGCGACAAAGTCATTGGTAAACATCTTCGTCGTTTCGGTGGCGTCTGCCCAGGACTATGCAATGGATCGAAATCCAAACTTCTTTTGAGCGTTGCTCCACAAGCCATAGATCCTGCTTAGGGCTTCCAACAAACGTCAAAATATACGATAGTCTTGTCCAAAATTAGGTCTTAAATTAGACTTAATATGTATCCAAATTGTTGCAATAGCCTCTTAACTTTGATAAAATAATATGTTACAAGTTCCTTAAAAGTTAGTTACACGGATGAAGGTGGATTTTCTAAGCTGGTCGGATATAGATCTCTTTGTGACCCAAATTTCAAAATGGCTGAATAGAAAAACAAAATAAACAGCCTCGTTTTGAGTTTTGCCCAAATAATCTGTCAGATGTGAAAATGTATTAAAATGTGTTACAACAAATGTATTCTTGCCAAATATTATTAAAACATTTAATTTGATTGCTTATTTAAAGAGATCTCTTGCAGTTTTAGTAATAATTTCAGAATAACAGGAGTCGACTTATTTTTAAACCAGTCAATCTGGGCACCAGTCTTTGTTTACAATGAGGCCCTGGACAAGCATTATGCAAACAGGGTCATCACTGATCTGGATATATTTTTATATTTATTTGCCCGAAACTGATGTAAATGAATGATAAGGGTGTGGTATTAGAAAACACATCATACAAAATAACAGCAAATTATATTTCACTGCAAAATATGCTTCTGCTAAGAACGATCGTTGCTTTTTAATTGGCCATATAATTATGTAATGAGTTTTCGCGGAAAAACTATTTCAAAGGATTGTGCAACAATTAAGGAGAAGAATCTGCTGCCCACATCTCTGTTCATGATTTCATTGTTATTAAACGCAGTATAGAGCGTTTTATGAATTATAAACTTGGGATTATTACTGATATCAATCTAGTTAAAGAATTGCTAGCAGTGTTCATTGAATTGGATGCTTGATTAAGGAGGATAGATGAACCCCTTTTAGATCTGTTCAAATGACTGTTTTGAATATGACTTTCATTTATGATTTAATCAGCTGTGTATCACATGACCAATAGGTTTAGATGTCTGCACACAATTATTGAATGGCATCATTTGAAAATCAGTTTGCTTGAGTTGGCTTTGCTGCATCATTGAATTTTAAATCAACAGTACTTCTAACGCACAAAATGGGTAAAAGAAAGCAGAAAGCGCCACATCGAGCAACAGAAGAAAAACGACAATGTTTGACTTGGAACATGTTAGAAGGAACAGCAGAACCTGGCGATATGTCCATTATTCCAGATAATGACCCAGTCCTTCAAGCAGAACAGGAACAAGCACTCACACCAGAAAAAGACAATAATCAAATTGGTAAAAAAGGCAAGACTGAGGATATCATTGGCTACCAGAATGAGAATTTGAAGGACATTTTTGATTTACACATAGAAACTTGTTTATTTCATCTCACAGCACATCTTGATTTCAATGTGGATAATTGGTTCTTTGAACTTGCAACATTCAAGATAACGTTTGCTCCGGGTCCTTTATTTCTGCCATTACCTACAGATGAACTACCAGATACCAAACTCTGCACAATATCAGTCAGTGCTGAAGGAGAGAAAAGTGTTCTTAGCTTTGAGAAATTTATTGGAAACAATAGTCACAGTGTCATCAAGAAGAAGAGAAGGTCTAAATTAGAACAGGAAAGGGAAATACAGTTTTGGTTGATTGACATAGACCTGCCAATTCATTTTTTAACAGCCCTCAAGTGCAAAAACATACTCACTGTTTTGGAACACTTTGATAAAGCTGAGATGACTTTAAATTTCAAGATTATTGGAACAGAATCTGTCTTAAGTGAATTATCATTTGCCAGTGAGGCTGTTAGACCAAGACAACGCAATCTATCCCTGAAAACATTAATGGCTTTCATCTACAGAATATCAGAACCAAGTTAGTACACCTTTATTATAATTAACTCAAGTTACAAGCCAGATCATAGGAAAATTGGCCTTCAGAGAGTTTTTGACCAAAAAAGATACAGATCAGCCTGTATCTATCTGCATTCTTGTCAGATTCATTATGAATATGATTGCAACTTTCGATTAACCTTTTGGCTGTTTGAACAGATTTTGTGCCACTAATTATATAGCCAGGCCAGCTGACCACGTCTGATCAGACTCTTTACCTTTGGCTTCTCTACTCAACATTGTTATCTTGATATTTCTAGAATTGGCTATGGTCCAGTATGGATTCTTCCAAATACATATCTAGACAAGTTAATTTTTATAAATTCAGCATTGAATTGGTTAATTTATATAATCCTGGTAAGAATGGCTAATACATGTACAACCAAGTGCTGTACACATATGCAATATATATGTTATTGCAATTAACTTAAAAATCTTGTGGATTTGTTTTTGTATGGCTCATCTAAAGTTATAATATAAGTTCCCTGTCTTGATTTTCATTGATTACTGAGTTTGGAAGGAATTAAGGAATCCAACCTTTGTTTGGGTCTAACTCTGACAGTACAGGGGCGTATTTTGTTTTCTTAAATCCTGGTTTAACCCTTTCCCTCATACAACAATTCTGCAGCAGACGACTTTGAACGTATTTTGTCAAAACATAGAAATTCTCCATAATTGAATGGATAACCTATGACTAAAAGTGGAAAACATTGTGGCAAAAGGAGAAATTGCACGTTTTGTGCAATTTCTTCTTTTGTCACTATGTTTTCAAAAAGCCATCTGCTGGAGAGGCATCCGAAAGCATTTATATGAGGGAAAGGGTTAACTTCAGAAGTTGAGAACCCTAGGCTATCATGTTATTGTAGCAGTGCTTGCACTCATTTTTAGCTCGACTTTTGAAAAAACGAGAGCTATTGTCATGACCCTGGCGTTGTCGTCGGCGTGGTCGTCCGGTAAGGTTTTTTGTTCAGCTCAGCTTTTTTTCTGTTTTCTATCAGTCGAGCGTCTGTGTCATACGCGATGCTCTTGTTGAGACAGGATATTGCTGGCTTTTCCATATCTTGCACATTCTATTGTGTTTCCCGTTGTTTTATTATTGAAAAACATTATTGGAAAAGAAGCAAAGTGTTACACAAAGCGGATATTGTTATTGTTTCTGAGTTTCTATCATAACACTTTTAAACCAGTAGGCTTTTTATGTGATCTATTATGCTATCTTCTAGTAATGTGTCATAATCTATCCAGTATAAAATATATCAAAAAGATTGGCATGGCCATAATTCATTTGATTCACATATATTATGAATCATGTTCTCAAACTTGACTACTGTGACATAAAGCCAAAATAACCATTGACCAATTAAATTATTTTTAGTCAATTTTGTGTTTTTTGTTTTGGAAATATTTGATTGTAAAAGAAAAAAATGAAGCTGAAATATTTAAATTGATACAGAGATGAAAACATTGCACGAAAAGGAAAAATTGCACAATATGAATAATTTCCCCTTTTGTCACTATGTTTAAACTTTTCAAAATTGACATGCATCGGACAGCGCCAGAAGTTGTCAATATCAGGAAAATGTTCTTGTATACACTGGCTACTATCATGTTATGAGTGGTACTCTGCGAAAACTACCCTTGATATAATTTTACACACCAAATGCAAAAAATACCTGCCTGCATATACACCCTAAGGATCTTACTGGATACTGCCTTACAGAAGTTTTTTCAAACCGTCTATGACTATCTGCAAAACAGTGTAGTATAATATTTTTAATTCATGCAGAGTATGATGGGCATATCTACAATAAAAAACATGACATAGATAAGCTGTACAGTGATATCAAAAAGAGACATGAAAAACAGGAAAGGCGGCCCTTACCAGGGATACAGCATGATAAACTGTTGCCTAGGTTACGACCTTATCAGAGAGAGGCCATTACATGGATGGTGGAAAAAGAGAGATCATCAGAGGCAGTGGAACAAGGTATCATGTTTTTCTTAACCCTTTCCCTCATATAGACGCTTTCTGACGCCTCTGCAGCAGACGGCTTTTTGGAAACATAGTGACTAAAGAAGAAATTGCACAAAACGTGCAATTTCTCCTTTTGCCACAATGTTTTCCACTTTTTGTCATAGGTTATCCATTCAATTATGGAGATTATCTATGTTTTGCCAAAATACGTCCAAAGTCGTCTAGCTGTTGCAGAATTGTCGTATGAGGGAAAGGGTTAACCCTTACCCACATGCGGACATGTCTGCAGCCACTGACCTTTGAACAAATTGTAGCAAATGGACCAATTGCTGAAAGTTAGCACATTCTTCTTTTGCCACAATGTTACCAAATCTGATCAACAATAACTTCCAAATAGTCTGCTGCAAAGGTTGCTGTATGTGGGAAAGTGTCAAAATCAAACATCTGAGCACCAGTCACGGTATGTTTTTCAACAAACAGGTCATCTTTGCTAAATTCCAAAATTCATTTTAGACTTACCATACTTGGGGTTGTTCATTAATATTTATTTGCACTACAGATTGTATGAAAATAGATTTCTTGTCACCGATACTATTAGAGCGGAAGTCAATGGTTTTTAGATAATCTGAGCACAAAGTGTGGGATGAGCTTTGGTGATCATTCAGTGTTTGTTTTTGTCATCGTCTTTCCATCTGTCTGTTCACATTTGCCTTAAAACAACTTAAAAAAACTTCTCCTTCGCAACAAAGTGAAAAATTTCAAAATGATTTTACGAGTGTTCCTTAGCCTGCAGGGCCTTTTTTCCAGAAATTGGGAAGAGGCCTTAGCCTTTCATTTTGGGAAATATTAGCGCGATTATTTGCCAAATTGGGAAAAATTAGACATATAACATATGGCTATATAAATAGTCCTTTTTACAATAACTTAAGACTTTTGGTTTATATAATGCAATTAAACAATCATATTACCTTAAACAAGACAAATATATCTGTTAATAGTGTATTCCACTTCACTTCACTTAAAAAAAAAAAAAAAAATTTGTTTTTTTTTTTTTTTAGATTTTGGGAAATATTTTTTTCCAATTGGGAAAAAAACAACGTTTTTTCAATTGGGAAGACACCGTTTAACGGCGTCACTTACATAAGGTAAAAAGGCCCTGTATTAGGTGAACGCTTTTCAAGATTTATAATAATTGAATTCCATGATATACTTCCATTGCCATAGTTCTGAAACCTTTCCCACAAATAGACGCTTTCTGATGCCTCTGGAGCAGACTTCTTTTAAAAACCTTGTGGCAAAAGGAGAAATTGCTCATAATGAGCATTTTTAGCTCACCTATGCACAAAGTGCATGGTCTTTGTACATGGTGAGCTATTGTGATCCCATTTTGTCCGGCGTCAGTGCGTCGTCCTTCATCAACATTTGCTCTTGTTAACACTCTACAGGCTACATTTTGCATCCAATCTTCATGAAAGTTCATCAAAACATTCATCTCCATTAAATCTTGGACAAGTTCGAAACTGGGCCATATGAGGCCAAAAACTAGGTCACTAGGTCAAATTGAAGGTAAATCTTGTTAACACTCTGGAGGCCACATATTCAACTTGAGATTTTTGAAACTTGACATGGTTCACTTGTCTGTATGGGCTCCATTGTATCATAGGTTCAGTGTAAGTAATAACTTTCGTCTTAACCCTTTCCCACATATGGATGCTTTCCGACGCCTCTGCAGCAGACGACTTTTGAAACCATTGCAATTTCTCCTTTTGCAACAATGTTTTCATCTTTTTTCAGTAATTATACGTACACCTTTAGAGATTTTCCATATTTTTGATCAGACACTTCCAAGTCGTCTGCAGCAGATTGTCTCTTATAGGGAAAGGGTTAAGAATGCATAGAAAATTTCTTTTACAATTTATATTTTACTGACAATTTAAAAGATGTGTATGCAGAGATTTTGGTCTTGATCTTCGCTGGAAATTAGATTTATCCCTTTCCCACATATAGATGTTTTCTTACGCATCTGCAGCTTACGACTTTTGAAAACATTGTGACAAATTTATATCACAATATTCTCAACTTTTTTCAGTTATTATTTCTTCATTTATAAAGATTTTCCACTTTTTGCTGAGCTCCAATGTTTTCAAAGTCATCTGCTAGAGATTTGCAGTATGTTGGAAAGGGTAAAAGCCAATAAAGGAGAAACTGCTGATCATGAGCCTAAATTTCTCGCAATATTTCATACAATGTCTCATGTTTTGTGTTTCTAATCTTATTTCTATGTAGAAAGGTTGCCAATTTCCCCTGGAAGCATGTTATGTGGAGTACTATTCCGAGAAAGCATAGATAGACCAACTGGCTGTCATGATACTAAATACATGCATAGATAGACCAACTGGCTGTCATGATACTAAATACATGCATAGATAGACCAACTGGCTGTCATGATACTAAATACATGCATAGATAGACCAACTGGCTGTCATGATACTAAATACATGCATAGATAGACCAACTGGCTGTCATGATACTAAATACATGCATAGATAGACCAACTGGCTGTCATGATACTAAATACATGCATAGATAGACTAACTGGCTGTCATGATACTAAATACATGCATAGATAGACTAACTGGCTGTCATGATACTAAATACATGCATAGATAGACCAACTGGCTGTCATGATACTTTTGAACTACTGTTTTAACCCACATGTGACAATTCTGCAGCAGACGACTTTGACCATATTTTGTCCAAAAATAGAAAATCTCTATAATTGAATGGATAACCTATGACTAAAAGTGGAAAACATTGTGGCAAAATGAGAAATTGCTTGTTTTGAGCAATTTCTTCTTTTGTCACTATGTTTTCAAAAAGCCGTCTGCTGCAGAGGCGTCAAAAAGCATCTATATGAGGGAAAGGGTTAAATGGTGTTAACACTTTCCAACATACAATAAATCTTAAGCAGTCAACTAATATAGAAAATGTCTTTAAAATATAGTTTAATCATTTAATGATAGTATGATTATTGAATAGAGTTGAAATCATTATGACAAATGGAGAAATTGCTTATTATGAGCAATTTCTCCATTTGCCACTATGATTTCAAAAGTCGTCTGCTTCAGGGGCGTCAGAAAGCATCTACATGAAAGAAAGGGTTAAACTTAAATTTACATCACCAAAATTATTTTCAGATGAGATGGTAAAGAACTATAGACTTATTCTAAATTTTGAATGTTGTGATGGTTATATTTAATACTTATCTTTTTCTTATTTCAGGAGAAATCCATTTTTTGTACACAGAGTTTAAAACCCTTGATGGAAAAACCTTATACTATAACAAACACTCAGGAATGTAAGTTTTTCCCTTTCCCTGATTCTAACAACTTTTGATACTTCTGCAGCAGAGGTTATTTTAAAACACTGTGGTAAATGTAATAAGAGACGGTTTTGGAGCTGAAGATGAGCAATTTCTAGTTTTTCCAATAATGTTTCCACCTCTCCTTTGAAAAAATATTCTTGTTATATTCAAAATGTAACATTTTTTGTATATGGTAACCCTTTCCCTCATAAAGACGCTTTCTGGCGCATCTGCAGCAGACGGCCTTTTGAAAACATAGTGACAAAGAAAAAATTGCTCAAAACGAGCAATTTCTCCTTTTGCCACAATGTTTTCCACTGTTAGTCTTAGGTTATCCATTTAATTATAGAGATTTTCTATTTTTTGTCAAAACATGTTCAAAGTCGTCTGCTGCAGAATTGTTGTATGAGGGAAAGGGTTAAAATAAACAAAGCTCAAAGAAAATGAAGAAGAGCAATAGGATGAACAATGTTTAGATTTCCAGAGGTGAAGGCTCGAGGTAATAAAGTTGGATCACTTTCTGTCCTTCTTCCGTCCTATTGTATGTTTTTAACTTTATCTTCGAACGCCATCTCCTCATAAACCAAAAGTCACAGGACTGTTCCTCTGATGGTCATATTTTAAGATGTTTTAAGATTTAAGCTCTGTTTAAAACTCTGGTTTATGACAAATCTGCAGCAGACGACTTTGAAAGTATTTTGTCAAACAATAGTAAACCTCTATAATTGAATGGATAACCTATGACTAAAACTTAAAGTGGAAAACATTGTGACATAAGGAGAAATTGCTCATTTTGAGCAATTTCTTCTTTTGTCACTATGTTTTCAAAAAGATATCTGCTGCAGAGGCATCAGAAAGCGTCTATATGAGGCAAAGGGTTAAGAAAGGGGGAAACATGAAAAAACTTTAAAACTCTGCTATGCTAAATCTGCTTGTCAAATATCAAGATTGTTTAGCTGAAATTCTTTGAAAACATTGTGACAAAAGGAGAAATATGTTTTCAAAAGTTGTGTAATGCTGAGGCGTCAGAAAGCGTCTGTATGTGGGAAAGTTTCACACATAAACATATAAAAGTTTAGAGTTAAGATTTACATGTACATGTAATGTTAAATTGAATTCTCATTTTGTGTTGCAGAGGAGTGAAAAGTTGTGTTCACAAGACACGGGTTTATCTGAATCATTAACCCTTTCCCACATTTCTGATGCCTCTGCAGCAAACGACTTTGGAAAACATTGCGGCAAAAGGAGAAATTGCTCAAAACTTTTTCAACTTTTTGCTTTAATTATACCTTCATTTATATAGATTTTCTGGGATTTTGCCACATGCTTTTATAGTTGTCTGCTGCAGGTTTGCTGAATGTGGGAAAGGGTTATCTCTCTTTTCTTCAGTTTAATAAAAGACCCACCTAAACCAGCATGTAGCCCTGCTGGTGGAATACTGGCAGATGAAATGGGACTGGGAAAAACTGTAGAAGTTTTGGGATGCATGCTTCATAATCCAAGAGATGCTATTCCACTCCCTGAAAGGCTGCCCATTATAGAAGGTAAGGGGAAATTTACGTTAGTCATTATTCTGATCTGGTTTTGCAATTCTTGCCAGTAAGTCAAGGACGCTTTTAAAAATCTGTCTTATGTAGTTGACATTGAGAATATGTAATTGGAACTTTAACCACTTTCACTCATACAATAAATATTCAGAAGAAATGCATTAGCATTAGAAAAAGGGTGAATTACATGTATATCATATACAGCACAGTGAAACCTGTGTAAAGTGGACCCTGTGTACAGTGGAACCTGTGTACAATGGAACCTGTGTACAGTGGAACCTGTGTATAGTGGAACCTGTGTACAGTGGAACCTGTGTACAGTGGAACCTGTGTACAGTGGAACCTGTGTATAGTGGAACCTGTGTATAGTGGAACCTGTGTACAGTGGAACCTGTGTAAAGTGGAACCTGTGTATAGTGGAACCTGTGTATACTGGAACCTGTGTACAGTGGAACCTGTGTACAATGGAACCTGTGTACAGTGGAACCTGTGTACAGTGGAACCTGTGTACAGTGAAACCTGTGTACAGTGGAACCTGTGTACAGTGGAACCTGTGTACAGTGGAACCTGTGTACAGTGGAACCTGTGTACAATGGAACCTGTGTACAGTGGAACCTGTGTACAATGGAACCTGTGTATAGTGGAACCTGTGTACAGTGGAACCTGTGTACAATGGAACCTGTGTATAGTGGAACCTGTGTATAGTGGAACCTGTGTATACTGGAACCTGTGTACAATGGAACCTGTGTACAGTGGAACCTGTGTACAATGGAACCTGTGTACAGTGGAACCTGTGTACAGTGGAACCTGTGTACAATGGAACCTGTGTACAGTGGAACCTGTGTACAGTGGAACCTGTGTACAGTGAAACCTGTGTATAGTGAAATCTGTGTATAGTGGAACCTGTGTACAGTGGAACCTGTGTACAGTGGAACCTGTGTACAGTGGAACCTGTGTACAGTGGAACCTGTGTACAGTGGAACCTGTGTACAGTGGAACCTGTGTACAGTGGAACCTGTGTACAATGGAACCTGTGTACAGTGGAACCTGTGTACAGTGGAACCTGTGTACAGTGGAACCTGTGTACAGTGGAACCTGTGTACAGTGGAACCTGTGTACAGTGGAGCCTGTGTACAGTGGAACCTGTGTACAGTGGAACCTGTGTACAGTGGAACCTGTGTACAGTGGAACCTGTGTACAGTGGAACATGTGTACAGTGGAACATGTGTACAGTGGAACCTGTGTACAGTGGAACCTGTGTACAGTGGAACCTGTGTACAGTGGAACCTGTGTACAGTGGAACCTGTGTACAGTGGAACCTGTGTACAGTGGAACCTGTGTACAGTGGAACCTGTGTACACTGGAACCTGTGTATAGTGGAACCTGTGTATACTGGAACCTGTGTACAGTGGAACCTGTGTACAGTGGAACCTGTGTACAGTGGAACCTGTGTACAGTGAAACCTGTGTACAGTGGAACCTGTGTACAGTGGAACCTGTGTACAGTGGAACCTGTGTACAGTGGAACCTGTGTACAGTGGAACCTGTGTACAGTGGAACCTGTGTACAGTGGAACCTGTGTACAGTGGAACCTGTGTACAGTGGAACCTGTGTATAGTGGAACCTGTGTACAGTGGAACCTGTGTACAGTGGAACATGTGTACAGTGGAACCTGTGTACAGTGGAACCTGTGTACAATGGAACCTGTGTACAATGGAACCTGTGTACATTGGAACCTGTGTACAGTGGAACCTGTGTACAGTGGAACCTGTGTACAATGGAACCTGTGTACAGTGGAACCTGTGTACAGTGGAACCTGTGTACAGTGGAACCTGTGTACAGTGGAACATGTGTACAGTGGAACCTGTGTACAGTGAAACCTGTGTACAGTGAAACCTGTGTACAGTGAAACCTGTGTACAGTGAAACCTGTGTACAGTGGAACCTGTGTACAGTGGAACCTGTGTACAGTGGAACCTGTGTACAGTGGAACCTGTGTACAGTGGAACCTGTGTACAGTGGAACATGTGTACAGTGGAACCTGTGTACAGTGGAACCTGTGTACAGTGGAACCTGTGTACAGTGGAACCTGTGTACAGTGGAACCTGTGTATACTGGAACCTGTGTATAGTGGAACCTGTGTATACTGGAACCTGTGTACAGTGGAACATGTGTACAGTGGAACCTGTGTACAGTGGAACCTGTGTACAGTGGAACCTGTGTACAGTGGAACCTGTGTACAGTGGAACCTGTGTATAGTGGAACCTGTGTACAGTGGAACCTGTGTATACTGCAACCTGTGTACAGTGGAACCTGTGTACAGTGGAACCTGTGTACAGTGGAACCTGTGTATAGTGGAACCTGTGTACAGTGGAACCTGTGTACAGTGGAACCTGTGTATAGTGGAACCTGTGTATAGTGGAACCTGTGTACAGTGGAACCTGTGTACAAAGACCAACCATGGGAAGGCAACATTCTGGTCTTTAACCCTTTCCCTCATACAACAATTCTGCAGCAGACGACTTTGAACATACTTTGTCAACAAATAGAAAATCTCTATAATTGAATGGATAACCTATGACTGAAAGTGGAAAACATTGTGGCAAAAGGAGAAATTGTTTGTTTTGAGCAATTTCTTCTTTTGTCACTATGTTTTCAAAAAGCCGTCTGCTGCAGAGGCATCAGAAAGCGTCTATATGAGGGAAAGGGTTAATTGCAGGGTCGTTTATGAAGAAAAGGACTTATTGGAAAAATAAAAGTGGTTGCTATAGACAGGGAATTGTTTACCCAAGATGGTCTTTAGCACAGGTTTGACAGTATATTGTTTCAATGTATCAAAATTCAGAACTTTTTCAAATTTGCAGACCATCTCGACGAGAATAAGATAGAACGTAAGAAAAAGAAGAAAAAGAAAGTTATGGTGGAATCTGATTCTGATGATTCTGACAGCACTGTTGTATATTCTGAAGATCTGACGGGACAGTCCCAAGAAAACTCTCCAGAAAAGGGAGAGAGAAATATTTTCAAGGAGAAGCCTCGCAGTCACCATGGTGAATTTGGATGTATTTGTGGGAGGATGGAGTATGCTGGAGTGGGACTAGGGAGGAAGGGAAAGAAGCATAAAGTACAGTGTGTGAAGTGTGGGTCAATTCAGCATGCCGAATGTGTCCACTATGATGTGAACGATCCGTACAGGGGGGAGTTTATGTGTCCTCATTGTCATGTTGATTCTGTAAGTTTCTGGTTTATTATCTTTAAACCCCTCTTTTCCTCATGAAGATGCATTTTGATGCATCTATAGCAGTTTTAAAGAGGTTATGTCACATGTAGTGAATTGTCTAGCGTGTGTGCATGCGTGTGTCAACTTTTTGCTTCAAACGACTTCTCCTATCTAACCACTTGGTTAATTGGGATGAAACTTACTCCTATCTAACCACTTGGTTAATTGGGATGAAACTTAAGAGGAAGCACTCTCTCAATGACCTCTCGTAAATTCCTTTAAATTTTGTTTGAAGTCCATGCAAAATTCTGGTTTCCATGGCAACTGAAAGAAAAAACTTTAAAACTCTTCTCCTCCAAAACCGTTTTGCGGATTTTCAAATAATTTTGCAGAAATGTTCCTTTGATTTCCTCTATCAGATTCCTTTAAGCCATTTTGATTGGTCGAAAAACATGGCCGCCAGGGGGTGAGGCTATTTTGCCTTATATTGCTATAGTGAAAACTTAAAAAAAATTCTCCTCAAAAAGGGTAAGGCCGATTTTCAAATAATTCTGTAGAAATGTTCTTTGGGTGACCCTTTATCAGATTCCTTTAAGCCATGTTGATCGGTCGAAAAACATGTCGGCCAGAGGGATCATTTTTCCCTTATAAGGCTATAGTGAAAACTTAAAATGTAAGACCGATTTTCAAAAAAACTGTAGAAATGTTCCTAGAGTGACCCTCTATCAGATTCCTTCAAGCCATGTTCATTGGTCGAAAACTATGGCCGCCAGGGGGCAGGGCTATTTTGCCTTATATGGCTATTGTGAAAAATTCTCCGACGAAAGTATCTGGCCGATTTTCAAATAATATTACAGAAATGTTCCTTGGGTGAAAGAAGTAGTTCTATCTTAACCTTTTCCCGAATACGACATATCTGCAGCAGACAACTTTGAACATATTTTGTCAAAAAATAGCAAATCTCTATAATTGAATGGATAACCTATGACTAAAATTGGAAAACATTGTGGCAAAAGGAGAAATTGCTCGTTTTGAGCAATTTCTTCTTTTGTCACAATGTTTTCAAAAAGATATCTGCTGCAGAGGCGTCAGAAAGCGTCTATATGAGCGAAAGGGTTAACCTTTTCCCACATACAACATATCTGCAGCAGAAGACTTTGTAAACATCTTGAACAAATTATGGAAAATCTCAGAAAATGAAGGTATAAATACTGAAAAGAGTTGAAAACTTAGTGGCAAAAGGAGAAATTGCTCATGTTGAGCAATATCTCCATTTGTCACAATGTTTTCAAAAGTCGTCTGCTGTAGAAGCATCAGAAACCATCTATATGATAAAATTTAACATCATGTCAAATTTGGTTTGAAATACTGCATCTTTGTCTTTAAATAGTTCTCTCTCACATAGGAAAAATCTGTTGCAGTTTAATTTTGTTAACAACTTTTGCACTGAAATGAAGTATTACATCTGTGTTTTAGAGTAATATTATCAAAAATATCTTGATTTGGCTGTCATCAAGCACAGTGACGATATAGAGAGTTATCTCACTGATATTTCATGATATTTCACAGGCATTGAATGCAATGCTGTATGACAAAGCAAAAAGGAAAAGTATCATTAGAATGTAGTTCAATGTGTAAATGTAATTTGTCCTGTTATTCAGCCTCAAATACCATCCGGAGCCACCCTGATCATTTCACCAAATTCCATCTCTGACCAATGGGTTGACGAGATCTTAAAGCATGTTGCCCATGATGCCATTAATGTGTTTGTAAGTATTTCTTCTTATTTTTATATTAAAAGTACGTAACCAGTCGTCATTTAATACCTGATATGTAATCTAAAACCCAATTAATTCTATCCAAGGAATTATCTGCGTACCACTTATAGTACTGTTTCACTTTTGAAAAAAACAAGAGCTATTGTCATGACCCTGGCGTCGTCGTCGGCGGCGTGGTCGTCCGGTTAAGGTTTTTTGTTTAGCTCATGCATTTTTTTTTTTCTTCTCCCCATCAGTCGAGCTACTGTGCCGTATGCGGTGCTCTTGTTATTTCTTGGGACACGGACACATGTTAAAAAAATATCTTTTGACAACTTTTTGTATTTATTCTTTTAAGGTTTTTCACCATCTCTTGATTGTTTATTTCCCAAATACAACACATCTGTAGGCAGATGGTTTTGACAATATGGCAAAAGGAGAAATTGTTCATGCTATTTCTACATTGCTGGCCCGGCCGGGTAGCTCAATTGGTAGCGTATCTGACTCGTGATCTGGAGCTCACGGGTTCGATACCCGGTTGCGGCGCGTTCTTTCGGGCGATGTTTTCCATTGCCTCTCACCTCTGATCTATGTGAGAAAGTAGTCAGTGGCTTCGGAAGAATGTTGTGTAAGTACTGGTGTGGGAAAGCCAGGAAAACATGGGTAGGTGCACTGACCGCCGTGATATGACCAAAGCTGTTGAAAACGGCGTTAAACTCCAAACAAACAAACAAATCTACATTGCTGTAAATGTTTTCTTAAGATGTCTGCAGCAGATGCTTAAAAATGCATCAACATGTGTGGAAAGGGGGTTCAATTAAACTTTAAAGTCATATATGGCACATGTAGAAAAATCCCAAAACTGAAATTGAATCAGGTGAATAGTTTAAAACTTCTTTATCCCTTCCCCTCATACGACAATTTTGCAGCAGACGACTTTGAACATATTTTGTCAAAAAAATAGAAAATCTCTATAATTGATTGGATAACCTATGACTAAAAGTGGAAAACATTGTGGCAAAAGGAGAAATTGCTGGTTTTAAGCAATTTCTACTTTTGTCACTGTTTTCAAAGAGCCGTCTGCTGCAGAGGCGTCAGAAAGCGTCCATATGAGGGAAAGGGAAAAGATATTTTTTTTTTCTTTCACATATGACAAAGCTGCAGCAGATCATATCTTAAGCCACACCCATCGTCATGCATTTCAAATAAACAATTCATTGTTAAACCCTACCCAGATCTCATGCATCTCATGGCTCTTGTTCTTGATGCAAAAGCTGCATTTGGCAATCGATTGTACCAGACAGAGCATAACAACTTTTTTATTGGCTAAAATACTGCATCTTATTTCTCCTTTTTTTCCACAATGTTTACAAAAAACGCCTGCTGCATCTGCATATGGTAAAGGATAGATACCTCTCCTTCAGCTCATAATGAGCCAAGCCCCAGTAGCGACGTGGGCTGTCAATCCAGGGGTTGTTAGTTTGATTCCCGGCTCGGCCAACTTTCTTTCCGACGATTGACAAAAGTCAATGCGACATGCGTCATTCGTCTTCCACCAATGGGCTAAGTCTATGTGGAAAAGCAGCAAGTTGCTTCGGAAGATTGTTGTGTGGAGTACTGGTGTGAGAAAACCAGGAAATGCATGAGTAGGTGAACTGGCCGCCGTGATATAACTGAGAAATTGTTAAAAACGTTAAACCCCAATCAATCAATCAATCAATTCAGCTCATAATGATAGGAAAGCTTGATGCTAAGGTATAGAGGGACTACTTTTCTTAAAATCACTGTGTTTAGTGAGCCTTGTTACGTATTTGGTAAATTTGTTTTATGTCTGTGTTATTATAGATGTACAAAGGAGTGAGCAATCATGGATTTATCCAACCCCAGACACTAGCCAGACAGGATATTGTGATCACCTCTTATGAAACCTTACGCAAGGAGATAGATTATGTGGATTTACCTCACAGTAATAGTAAGTGGATTGATAATTGTGATTCCCACTTATATAAATGTGACTGTTCAGAGAGATATTTAGATAGAAATAATAATTAGATTGAATATTGAGATAACCACTTAAGTGACCTTATGTAGAGAGATAATTTGATAGTAATAATAATTAGATGGGATATTGAGATACCCACTTATGAGACCTTATTTAGAGAGATATTATGAAAGAAATAATAATTAGATTGAATATTGAGATAACCACTTATGTGACCTTATGTAGAGAGATATTTTAATAGAAATAATAATTAGATGGGACACTTAAGTAACCACATACAAAAAATTATGTAGAGAAATAGTTTATGTTGATTTACTTCATAGAAAGTATGAAAGGAAATGCTATGTTAGTTCTAGCAGTAGTCAAAGCAGCCAAATAGCCACTGGCAACTGAAATTAAAATGTCTTTCAGCTTGTCATTGTTAACCCTTTCCCACCTGCAGACGAATTTTGACGCAATAGAGGCAGACGACTTTTGAAAATATGATGAGCAATTTTTCCTTTGGGCACAATGTTTTTAACTGTATTTAATGACAAAAGTCTTGTTTATGGAAATATTTCAAAATTTTGTAAAAATATTTTCAAAGTTGTCTGCTGTAGATTTGTTGTATGTGGTAAATGGTTAAATTATTTGTAAATGATATTTTAAAGCACCATGGCTACTAGTTCAAAAAAATTAACGCCAACCTTGGGATGGGTTACAGTTGACTCTGTGTTGAAATCATACTTCTTTTTTCCAGATATTATGGGGGTTTTGTTGTCAAATGTTGCTATAGCAGAGGTTGTCATAAGAAAATAATATCTCATATAACATTTAACCCTTTCTAAGGTACAACAAATCTGCATTAGACAACTTAAAACAGTTCTCACCGAAAAAGGGAAAGACTTTGTAAATAAAAGTTATTAAACATTATGGCAAGCGGAGAAATTGCTCATCGTCAGCAATTTCTCCTTTTGCTCCAGTGTTTTCAAAAGTCGGCTGCTGTAAACAGATTTGCATGTGGGAAAGGATTAATAATATTACAGGTGAAGGTGGCAGAAGACTGAGGCATCCGAAAAGATTCATGGCCATACCAAGTCCTCTGATAGCTGTAGAATGGTGGAGGGTACGAACGTCCATAGTTTACAAACATAGTCAGAGATCTCAACTTGCCCTTTCTCTCCTATAACCAATTTAAACAATTTTTGTTGGTACTTAACCATTTCCATCATACATCAATTCTCCAGCAGACGACTTTGAAAACATACCTATTTTTTTTGAAAACTCCCTTTACATGAAAGTTCAATAATCGAAAAGAGTTTAAAACATGGTGACAAAAGGAGAAATTGCTTGTTTTGAGCAATTTCTTCGTTTGTCACAATGTTTTCAAAAGACATCTGCTGCAGAGGCGTCAGAAAGCATCTATATGTGGGAAAGGGTTAAATGAATTGTTTCATTGTAATGGTTCTATTTAGTACCCACAATATAGGGTTGAAATCCCACATACATCAATGGAGGGGAGGGGGTGGGGATATGGGAAATCTTTCCCAAAGAAGACATTTTCTGAAATGGAGAAATTGCTCATCATATACAAGTTTCACAAGTCTTATACCACTTGGCCAATTTCAAATAAATTGCAAAGGATCGTTCATCTTTCATATTTGTTGAAAAAAAAACGGGGTACATGAAGTTAAAAAAATATCTGCTCTAAAAGTGCCAGTGTCATTTTAAGATTATTTAGCAGAAATGCTTGTTATGTGATCCTCTTCACAATTTGTTCAAGCCATAGGGATTTATTAAAAAGTATGCCCACCAGGTGGCATAAAAAAGGGGGTAAAATGACAAAACTTTTCTTTCTCCCTCTGAATCTCAAGATATTATGGCAAATTTGTTTCTTTTGTCACCCTCTACAACAATGTTCATATTTTGTTGATTGTTAGAAAAAATATGGCCACTGGGGATCGGGGCTGGTTTTTATCATAGGCAACCTTTGGAAATCTCTGAAAGTACTGGTCAGATTGAAAAATGATTTTACAGCAATGTCCCCTTTGTGTCCTTCTACAAAGGATGGTTCAAATTAGTTTGATCCTTCAAAAGCATGTCCCCGGACTGTAGGGGGTCAGGCTGGTTACACTTATGCCTACATACCATTTATGCCTATATTGCAGATGCGTTCTTTGTTAGAAATTCTTAACCCATTACTTCACATAACTTTTCATATGTCGTCTGCTTTACAATAATCAGACAAACAATTTCACCAATCTAGAAAACTGAAAGATCTATACAAATATTGCAATAAAAGGGGATATTGCTTGTTTTGGGCAATTTCACCTTTTATTGCAATGTTTTCAAATGTCGTCTGCAACAGCAGGCGTAAAATAGTAGGTTGAGTTACATTGATCAGAATCATTTTATGTCCTATAAAACGGATCTTTTTCAGGAATATATTAACCCTTTGCCATATGCAACAAATCTGCAGCAAACGATTTAACAAACCCCAAAAATATCAGAAACTCCTTTTGCATTTAAGTACAATAATTGAATAGACTTGAAAACACGGTGACAAAAGGAGAAATTGCTTGTTCTGAGCAATTTCTTCTTTTGTCGCCATGTTTTCAAAATGCCTTCTGCTGCAGAGGCGTCAGGAAGTGTTTATATGAGGGAAAGGGCTAGAGTGAATGATTATTTGAATTTCAGATCTGCTTAGATGAGGCACAGATGGTAGAGTGTACAACCACAAAGGTAGGTTTCACACATGCAGACACATTTTAAAGCCTCTGCAGCAGACGACTTTTTGAGACATAGCAGCCAATGGGGAAATTGTTTATTATCACTTTCAACTCACTTCAGTTATTATACTTTGATTTATTCAACTTTGATATGTTTTTGCCAAGAAATTTTGAAGGTTATAATATAAAGTTACTTTTAGCTCCACTTGCTGATACTTAGTTGAGGATATAATTATTTCATTGATATTCTTGCACAATAATTCTTTATATATGTTTTCTTTATCTTTAAGCAACTTCTTCTCTATAACCAATGAGTCAACTGTGCTGAAACTTCATACATCATTTTCATGTCCTCTACTCAGTTATTCTGAGGTCTCTTAAGACCTCGAAGGGATGGTTTGTGTTTGGCAACATCCAGCTGAAGTGTAAAATTATTAAAACTTTTTTCTCTGAAACCACATATCCGTAAGGTGCTGACTCCCGGTAGCTCAGTCAGTAGCATTGTCAATCCAGGGTTGAGAGTTTGAACCCCAGCTCGGCCAACATTCTTTCAGACGTTTGACAAAAGTCATTGTGACAAGCGTCATTCGCCCTGCACCAATGGGCTATCCATCTATATGGAAAAGCAGCCAGTTGCTTGGAAAGAATGTTGTATGAAGTACTGGTGTGAGAAAGCCAAGAAACATACAAGTAGGTGAACTGGCGCCAAGATATGACTGAAAAATTGTTGAAAACAGCATTAAACCCTATACAACATTTCTTCAACTTGTGCATATTTGTTATACTAGTTTGACCACTGGGCTTAGGACTTTTCCAACTTATGAATTTATCTTTAATTCTAATGTAAATGGTCAATGGCATTCATGGCCCTCTTAATTTGTGAAATGAATATAGATGTGATCTGTGAAGATGTATCAATTGATGATACCAGTAACTCAGATCTTGTCTTATCTTCTAGTTCTAGTCATCATAAGAAAACTTCTTCAATGCTTTAAATATTGAACAGATGTGCAGATGTAATACATGTCAGGATTACAGTGTAGTGCTAGCTTTTCCTTGGTTAACCCTTTCCCTCATATAGACGCTTTCTGATGCCTCTGCAGCAGACAGCTTTTTGAAAACATAGTGACAAAAGAAGAAATTTCACAAAACGTGCAATTTCTCCTTTTGCCACAATGTTTTCCACTTTTTGTCATAGGTTATCCATTCAATTATGGATATTTTCTATGTTTTGACAAAATACGTTCAAAGTCATCTGCTGCAGAATTGTTGTATGAGGGAAAGGGTTAAATGTTTGTGCAAAGAGCTAACTTTACTCCTAGCAACCAAAGAATAATGACATTTTTCAATGAAAATTGCATCTCTGATATGAAATTCATCCCTTTCAACATACAACAGATTTGCAGTGTATTACTTTGAATACATATAAAGGCAGCAAAAGTATTTAAAATGCCTGTAAATGATGTTTTAATATTAAGTCGAGTTGATATCATTGTTGCAAAAAGAGATATTGCTCTTCAGGGGCAATTTCTTCATTTAATGCAATGTTTTCAGTAATCTGCTTCAAATGTGTGAAAATGCATATGCATGTGGATATGGTTAATTAAGTTTGTTAACCTGATATGATATTTTAAGACACGTCTGCTTTGCCAACATCTGATCATAAACATGAATTATCAATTAATTTGGAAATTATGTTTTTACTGCGTGTTGAGAATTTTGAGGAATTTTCTCTTTTCACACATGGTTTTCAAAGGTTATCTGCTACAAAGACATAAAATGTCATCTGTAAAGGGGAAAGATTTAACTAGCACTTGACTGAAAATGAAATACCATACATGTAACACAATATAAACTTACAACCTCTGGATTGACAGCCCTTGTCATTACCAACTGAGCTATCAGGGCTTTATAATAAACACTTCGACCTCTCTATGTCATTATGTCTTCCCCATACATGGGGATGACATATTGTTTTTGCCCGTTCCGTCCTTCCATCTGTCACACTTGTTTCCGCTCAATAACTGAAGAACGCTTGGGCGTAGGAACTTCATACTTGGTATGCATGTTGGTCATGACCAGTAGCTGACCCCTATTGATTTTGATAACAGAAGGTCAAAGGTCAAGGTCATGGTGACCTTGTGAGGTAAAAAATGGTTTCCGCCCAATAACTGAAGAACGCTTGGGCGTAGGAACTTCATACTTGGTATGCAGATTGGTCATGACCAGTAGATGACCCCTATTGATTTTGATGTCAGAAGGTCAAAGGTCATAGTCATGGTGACCTTGTGAGATAACAAATGGTTTCCGCTCAATAACTGAAGATTGCTTGGGCCCAGGAACTTCATACTTGGTGTGCAGGTTGGTAACCACCAGCAAATGACCCCTATTGATTTTGAGGTCACTAGGTCAAAGGCCAAGGTCATAGTAACCTTCAGCTGAAAAATGGTTTCTGCTCAATAACTGAGGATTGTCACTGTTGCTTCATCTCCATTCCAAAACTACAAAATTCATCTCCATCATTTCTTTTCCTCCCCTACGACCACACAAATGGGGAGACAAGCGCTTTTTCAAAAAGCAATCTTTAGTTACCAACTGAGCTATCAGGGCTTTACGATAAACACTTAGACCTCTCTATGTCATTACCAACTGAGCTATCGGGGCTTTGCGATAAACACTTAGACCTCTCTATGTCATTACCAACGGAGCTATCAGGGCTTTACGATAAACACTTACACCTCTCTATGGCATTACTACCTGAGCTATCACAGCTTTATGATAAACACTTATACCTCTCTATATCATTACCAAATGAGCTATCGGGGCTTTACGATAAACACTTAGAACTCTCTATGTCATTACTAACTGAGCTATCAGGGCTTTATGATAAACACTTAGACCTCTCTATGTCATCACCAACTGCACTATCAGGGCTTTACAATAAACATGTAGACCTCTCTATGTCATTACCAACTGAGCTATCAGGGCCTTATGATACACCTCTCTATGTTTGTTTGTAGACAGCAGAAATGGCGCTAAGACTTTCAGCTGTCAATAGATGGTGTGTCACCGGTACCCCTGTACAAAAGAGTGTTGAAGGTAAGTCAACATTAACACTTGGTCGTACCATGAATCTGAAGCAGACGACTTTGAAAACATACCCGAAAACATTTGGGAACTCCCTTTATATGAAAGTACATTAATTTAATAGAGTTGAAATCATGGTGACAAGGGAAAAATTGCTCATTTTGAGTAATTTATACTTTTGTGGCCATGTTTTCAAAAAGCCGTCTGCTGCAGATGTATCAGAAAGCATCTATATGAGGGAAAGGGTTAACACTTTACCTTATACAGACAACTTTTTATGTCTTTGTAGCAGACAATATTTAAAAACAATAATGAGCAAATCTAAGCATTGGCCACTTAATGGCTCCTCTACTTCATGGAAAACATGAGAGTCCATTCCATAGAGACAACATCTGGACTGTACGGGCGATGTGACAATTAATGAAACCCCAAGCATCTTTTTCCAACTTTCCTAGCCTAGTAATGGTTTGTTTACCCTGGGATCATGAATAAGTGAATTGTTGCAGTAGTATAACAGAAATAATGTTGAAAACAGTGTAAAACCCAAATAAAATTGTTTCAAATTGAGTAGCCACTGCTGTATGACATGGTGTATGTTTTATTAACTTTATTTGTTTAGATTTATACGGCCTGATGTTATTTTTGGGAGTTGACCCATACTGGGTACAACCATGGTGGAACCGACTGATCTACGAGCCCTTCTGTTACAATGTCACAGAACCCATGTACGAGTTGTTGACATCAGTCATGTGGAGAACCATGAAA
The DNA here is from genome assembly GCA_031761405.1 of Serripes groenlandicus. NCBI lineage: Eukaryota > Metazoa > Mollusca > Bivalvia > Cardiida > Cardiidae > Serripes > Serripes groenlandicus. The sequence continues at coordinate 37,768,661 of JASEVX010000005.1, forward strand.
AAAGATGTGTTGAATCAAGTATGTGTACAGATTGTTAACCCTTTCCCACAAATAATATGCAGCAGATGACTTTGAAAATGTCTAAAATTGTAGGTATAATTACTGAAAAAGTTTTTGAGCAATTTCTCTTTTTTGTCACGATGTTTTCAAAAGTCGTCTGCCGCAGATGCATCAAAATGCATCCATAGGTGGGAAAGGGTTAACAAATTTTGGTGTCCCCTGATTTTTGTAGAAGGACATACTTTACTCTTTCCCACATGCAACAAATCTGCAGCAGACGATTTTTGGAACTTTCTGCATAAGATTATTGAAAATCACCACAGATAAGATCAAAGTGTAATTATTGAACACAGTTGAAAAAAACATTGTGGCAAATGGAGAAATTACAAGCTTCCTAATTAAGTGAAGATGTCCATATTGCATCTGTCTGTCTGTCGTCACACTTTTTCTTCACGTTTTTAAATAACTTTTTTTCTACTCAAAGGATTACATTGAAACCTCTGACAAATGTTTATATCAATGTGTGTGATTGGTTCACAAAAGGGGGATAATCCAAATATTTTTTTATATCAGAGTTATTGCCCCTTTTCTGTCAAAAATTAAAATTTTCTGACAAGGCCCCGGCAGGTGACAGACGTGCTCCGGGGAGCACTCCATTCTAGTAATCAACTCATTATGATTTGTTTATAGATTTATTGTCTCAAGTAAATTTACCAATTTCCTTGCTTATGTTTGTTTTTTTCAAAAGCAAATGGCTCAAATAGTTCTCAATCAACAAGACAACTTTAATTATCTAGAAAAACAAGTAACCTAAATAACCTGATATCTATTTAAAAGTTCTATTCCATAGAGAATTGAATATACATAACAATAAAAACATTCTTTTATAGAATATTTTTGCCTAGGCCTTCTTCAGGTATTAACAAATCCCATAAACTATGTTGTGTTGATCTTGAAACCAATGACCATCATAATCAGTGATACATACAGGTATGTTATAAATACCAATTGTTTTTTCTTGCAGATTGATATTCCAGCCCAGACAGAAGTTATAAACTGGTTGACATTTTCACCAGTAGAGGACCATTTTTACAGGAGACAATACAGAGATTGTGTCAGGCTGTCAATGGAGGTAGGTCAAGGTCAACTGTTTAACCCTTTCCCACATGCAAATATATCCAGACACAGTATGACAGCAAGAGATGTGTGAAAACATTTTTGCAATTTATCCTTTTTGCGACAATGTTTTCAATTCTATGTAATTATTGAGCAGTGCTCTGCTTAACCCTTTCCCACATACACTTTATGACGCCTTTGAAGCAGATGACTTTTGAAAACATAGTGACAAAAGGTGAAATTGCTCTAAATTACATGTTGCAGTAAAAGCTGCCTATCAGTGTAAAAAGAGTTATCTCCAAGCAATGTTAATCTAGATTCAGTAGTTTGCAGAAATTTTTCAGTTTTATCTTGGTGGCCAGTCAACGTAATCATGTGTTTCCAGCCCATTTAAGGCCAGTTCTCATGACCAGTCAACCTAACCACGTGTTCCCAGCCCATTTAAGGCCAGTACTCATGGCCAGTCAACCTAACCACATCTTTCCAGCCCATTTAAGGCCAGTACTCCAAGACAACATTCTTCCCAGTCAACTGGCTTACTTTCAACATCAAACTTAAAGCCCATGATTGGTCAGGGCCAAATTTATTCAGTTTCACAGTTGATCAATTAAAAGTCTTCATTTTAGCACAGAGAACGTTCTCAATGAGTTAACCCTTTCCCACCTGCAGGCTCATTTTGACGAAATAGCAGCAGACGACTTTTGAAAACATTGCGGCAAAAGGTGAAATTGCTCATGATGAGCAATTTCTTCCTTGGCCACAATGTTTTCAACCTTTTTGAACAATTAAGCTATCTTTTATGGACATTTTTCAGGCTACTGTCAAAAGGTTTAAAAGTCTTCTGCTGCAGATTTGTTGTATGTGGGAAAGGGTTTCCGGTTAAAGATTTTGGCCCTGGTAAATGGTTAATTTTTAAAAAACACAAATTGACATAATACTTGGAAAGTTACTGACTATCATAGTTTTTATAAAAACAAGTCAGCATAAGCAGCTACAGCAAAGCACTTTTAAAAAAAATTGTGACAAAAGGAGAAATTGCTCATCATGAGCAATTTCTCCTTTAGTCACAATGTTTTTCATTCTATTCAATAATTACTTTATAGAGATTTCCCCATGATATGTTCAAAGTCATCTGATGCAGATTTGTTGTATGTGGGAAAGGGTTCAGACTATATGATCAGCACTCAATACCTTGGGGCATTTTGGAACAGTACAGAGCCGCCATGCGGTTTGATCTTGCTCTGCACACTTTACAGATAATTTATTATAAAAAGGTTGGGGTGTTATGATACCCTTGGCGTCGTCTGTGTTGTCACAAAACTTAAACCTTACCTCATAATTCGAAAACCGTTCAACATTTTCAGATTAACTTGGTACACATGTTCTTAGAAGCAATACAGATGTCTATCCCAAGTCACATAACTCTTGTCTTGAATTGTTATTAAGTAATGCCCATTTTTCAACTTAGTAGAAAGCAGACAAGCATTGGGGATCTCTTGTTGAAGGTTATTATGAAATTTTACCAAAAATTGTGTTTTCGGATCATATCACATGTACATGCTGGCAAATCTTTAATTACAATGGTTATAATTATTCTAAGAGCACATTAGATCAGGATATTAACAGCCATTTTTGAAACATTTTGTAGAGACTTGGTAAATGGACGGACAGTACAACAAGATTGAGCAGTCTGGACAGGCATACAGTAAATCAGGTCTGTATAAAGCAGCTGTTTGATCAGTCTACTTTTGTTTCTTCTTAACCCTTTCCCTCATACAGCAAATCTGCAGCAGACAACTCTGAAAACCTCCCTGAAAAAAATTCGAAACTCCCTTTGAATAAGAGGACAATAATTAAATCTTTTGTTGACATATTTTCAAAAAAGCTGTTTGCTGCAGAGGCTTCAGAAAGGTTTAAGACATGCAGTATCAAAAGTTGAGCATCATTTCGAAGCCAAATTGATGTAAACTTCAATGACTAATAATGTAATTACAGGTAAAAGACTGTGGCTTGTCAGCTCAATTTATTTAAATAACATAATTAAGAGTTAACCCTTTCCCACATGCAGACACTTTCTGACGCCTCTGCAGCAGACGACGTTTGAAAACATTGTGGCTAATGGAGAAATTGCTCATAATGAGCAATTTTTCCATTTTCAGCAATGTTTTCAACTTGATTTATAATTATGTTTCCCTAAATAAAAATTTCCCAAATTTGTGCTGGTAGTTTTGTCGTTTGTGGGAAAAGGGTTTAAGAGTTTGGGATCATTTCAAAACATACTTTTTTTTTTCTATTAGAAATACCTATTTTATCAAAGCAACAGTGACCAAACCAATTTAAGAGATTCTTTCAGACTAATTACTGAAAATGTAGCAATCATCTTAACCCTTTCCAACATACAGACCATTTCAAACATATCTGTAGCAGACGACTTTTGAAATAATTCTATTTTATAATTATACCTATATTTACAGATAATTTCCATATTTTTGCCATGACATTTTTAAACTGCAGTTTTTTGATATGTTGGAAATGGAAAGGGTTAATAATAAACACCAAATAAAATCTCCTAATTTAAAACTCTTCCAAAGATCTCTTTTTCTATTTTGTTGTAGTTACTTTATCCGTTACTAAGGTTACGACAGGCATGCTGTCATCCACAAGCTGTGAGAGGAGAGTTTCTACCGATACATAAAACGTATGTAGTACACATGATTATGTCTTATATTAACTAATTTTGTTTGAGGACTATATTAACTAATTTTGTTTGAGTACATTGCTCTGAGGTTGTGGGAATCAAAAAGGCCAATGTTGCTCACCTAGGTTTATGAATCTGTGAACTTGACATTTTTAACCCATATAACTGGTGACTCTTATTTATTTATAACTAAGCCTGTAATCGACATATCTTAATTGTATTCACCTCTCAGCTCCGCAGCAGATGTAAATATAATTGATAATTATGTAAAAAAAAGTTGAAAACATTTTGGCAATTAGAGAAGTTGCTCATGATGAACAATTTCACCTTTTGCCACAATGATTTCAAAAGTTGTCTGCTGCAAATATGTTAAAATGCATCTATATTAGGGAAAGGATTAAATCCTATATTGTAGATGCTTAAAAGAATCATCTCAGTAAAGCAATTCTCTGAGTACCCTTAAAGGTTCTGAACTCCAGATGGAGCTATAAAAAAAGAAAGGTTGAACATTCTGCAAATATTGCTAATAGTGACTACAAAGTAAGTAATACATAGTTCAAAACTATTTTGGCAGTAAATGTTGAAAAACAGTCATTTGAAAGTCATGAAAATGTACAAAATTTTGGCTTACTGAGTATGTTTACCTAGTTATAAAAAGAAGCATAAACGATCAATATTTAGATGTTTATTGAACTGGATAGTGAAATTATTACTCTAATTTTATCTCAGAATTATGAATCAAATATTTCAAGACAACCTTTAATCAGTTTTAAATGTTTGACTATACTATCTATAATCTGGAGTTTGGCACCTTTAATATAAAATAGGGATGATTGTCAAAAATAGAGTTTACAACATGAAATACTTTTCTCATCCCGAGCTCTGCAGAACGAAATGGATAAACACTTTTTGACAGATGTATTTTGATGCATCTGCAGCAGATAACTTGTAAAACCATTTTTTTCCATTTTCTCCTATTGCTACAATTTATTGAACTCATTTCAATAATTATACTTTCACTGATAGAGATTTGCACATTTCTATCTAGATGTTTTCTAAGTCATGTTCCACAAAAAAAAATCATATGTGAATGTATATTGTTTTATGGCGCATCAACAGCCAAGGTCATTTAGCGCGCTCATATGTGGGAAGGGTTTAAAGTAATCACATTGTTTAATTCTTTTCCCACATACAACAATTCAGTATTGAGATAATCTTGGCAAAATATGTAAAATCTCTATAAATGAAACTATAACTATTGAACAGAATTGAAAACATTGTGGCAAAAGGAGAAATTGACAACATGTTTTCGAAATTGGTCTTATTTGATACCCACAGTACTATGACAATGGAAGAGCTGTTAGAATCGTTGACTAAAAAGGCTAAATTAGAAGCTGAAGAATCCCACAGGCTGCTTATTGCTGCGATCAATGGTCAAGCTGGACTTTGTATAATACAAGAGCAGGTCAGTTAATCTCATACATGTTTCTTAACACCTTTAGTTCAATAAAACTGCAGCAGACTACTAGGAAAACTCTTTAGCAAAAATATGGGAAATCATAGTATAGTATAATTATTTGATGGAGTTGAAAAACTTTGGTGGCAAATGGAGAAGTTGCTCAGAATGAGCAATTCGGGTTTGTTCATGACATTTTCAAAAGTCTTCTGGTACAGATGCGTAAAACTGTGTCTGCATGTTGGAAAGGTTTTATAGTTAATTAGATACTTAAACTTGTTTTAATCCCTTTCCCACATACTAAAAAAAAGAAATGGTTTTTTAAATGAAAGTAATGTTATTGAATATAGTAAAAATTCAATTTGGCAAATGAAGGAATTGCTCATCATAATAAAACATTGAGGAAACAGGAGAAATAGCAGTAATACAGCAGGATAAGTGTTAAATAGTAAATTTATTTATTTGTCATTTAAAACCAGAACTAATATCCTTGAAATATCTATGTCTATGAAATATCCATGTAATATTCTTGTTTAATTACATCTTAAAAATAGAATGGGAACCCTGTATTATAGTTACTTAACTGCTTCATGTGCTTCTTTAAGGCTTCAGCATTGGGCGTTTGTTTATTTGTTATAGTTTGTTGATGCAGTTGAGAGATACAGAGAGGTTTTAAGGTTTATAGAAGAACAGAAAAACATATTGCATACAGACAAGCTTCAACAGTTACATGCCATGTACAACCTTAATGAGATACTCCAGTCCAAACCAGGGGGTGTGGCCCCAACACTCAGGGATGATCAGCTTCAAACACAGGTTAGTCAACCGAAATTCAAAACATATAAAGAATATTCGTTCAAGTTCAATATCTTGACTTGTCTGATACAGTGGACTATTGAAAACTTTCTCATAATGAGCAATTTTTTCTTTCTCACAATTATGTTGAGCCGTGATAAGGGCTATCAATCAAGGTGTTTCAAACCCAGTTCAGCCATTCATGCTTTCCAATGATTGATAAAAGGCAATGTGACTAGTATCATTTGTCTTCACCAATGGGCTTAATAATCTATGTGGGAAAGTAGCCAGCTACCTGGAAAGAATTTTGTGTGGAGTACTGGTGCAGAAAAAAACACTAAGTGAACTGGGCACTGAGATACCTGAGATTCCATTGAAAACGGCATTAAACTCCAATAAACCAATGAATCAACCTTTCTCGCAATGTTTTATCTACTCTATCATAACAAATCATATCATTTGTCAAAAATTTCATACTAAGGCAACTTTATAAGTATATAATTCTTAAAAAAAATTAAAAGGATTTTGGTATCATAAAATTACTTTACTTTAAAATATATTTATTCAATAGAGAGAAAATATGATGCGTTATACAAACTCAAAGGGAAATTGAAGAAGAAGCAGTAATCTTACAATCATAACCTTCTTATCCCCATAACTTTGAAGAATTTGATGGAGCAGATTGCTATAAGTAACATGCAATTATTTGTTTACGAGTTAATTTGTCCTTGAAGGGTTAAGCCTCTTTGTATGCCCTCCTTCGAAGAAGAGGGGTAATATTGCTTTGCAAATGTCGGTCAGTCAGTAGACCAAAGCTTGTCCGACTGATTACTGGATAATGCTAGGACCTATAGTACTCAAACACAGCAAGGAGGTTGGGCATGGCCAGTAGATGACCCCTTTTGAATTTGTGGACATCCATTCAAGGTCACAGTGACCTTGAACATGTTTCTTACAATGTGACGCTCAGGGTGCACAATGTTTAAAAAGATCCACTCACATGTGCATGAAGTGTTTAAGTTATCTATTGTTTATGGACAAGGTTACAAATGGGGGCACAGTGTTTTACAAACCATGAACAGTTGAATTGTTTGTTTTCCTGTTTTCAATTATGTCTTATAATTACTATGTTCATATTTCAGATTCGAGAACTCAAGGATAATTATATGGCCAAAGCTATAAGCTATGTGAAGGAAACAGGGGATTCTCTCTCTTCTATACAATTTGAAGTGAAACAGTTACAAAGAGAGGTGGGTATTGCCAACCTACTCATTTAACCCTTTCCCTCATACGACAATTCTGCAGCAGATGACATTGAACGTATTTTGTCAAAAAATAGAAAATCTCTATAATTGAATGGATAACCTATGACTAAAAGTGGAAAACATTGTGTCAAAAGGAGAAATTGCACGTTTTGTGCAATTTCTTCTTTTGTCACTATGTATTCAAGTAGCCGTCTGCTGCAGAGGCATCAGAAAGCGTCTATATGAGGGAAAGGGTTAACCCTTTCCAATATGCACATGCCTTTGAAAGCATCTACACAAGGAAGGATATGAGCATGGTCAATAATAATACAAATCACAGGCATGCTACTTACAAATGGTGTCATATTTGACAACTCTGCAGCAGACTTAGAAATCATTGCGGCAGAACTAGAAATTTCTTCTTTTGCCACTGTTTTCAACTTTATTTAACCCTTTCCCTCATACGACAATTCTGCAGCAGACGACTTTAAACGTATTTTGTCAAAATATAGAAAATCTCCATAATTGAATGGACAACCTATGACTGAAAGTGAAAAACATTGTGGTAAAAGGAGAAATTGCTTGTTTTGAGCAATTTCTTCTTTTGTCACTATGTTTTCATAATGCCGTCTGCTGCAGCGGCTTTAGAAAGGGTCTATATGAGGGAAAGTGTTAAGGGTTGCCCAGATAGCATTATGACTGATGCCCTGGTGTCAGGTTATTAAACCTTTCCCACATACAACAAATCTGCAGCAGACGACTTTAAAAACATGGCCACATACATGAGGAAAATCTCTATAAAGGGAATTGTAATTATTAATTGGAATTGAAAACATTGTGACAAATGGAGAAATTGCTCATTATGAGCAATTTTGCCTTTTGCCACAGTGTTTTCAAAAGTTGTCTATTGCAGAGGCGTCAGAAAGTGTCTAGATGTGGTAAAGGGTTAAGCTTACTAATAGCATTGTTAATTTATCAAGGAAATGCCGTGATATGACTGAAATACTGTTGAAAGTGGAGTATAACTTAAAAGGTGTTGATTGTATGTGTGCGAGTGTGCTTGTGTGCCTACATTAGACCTTATCCAAGATATATCTACTTCATCAGCCAGTCTACCAGTTGTCCAACTTAGTATTCGTCAAATGCGGGTCATCTTTGTTGTGTTTCCTGAAAACTACGATTTTATTTTAAAAACTCTTGGCCTAAAAAGTCATTCAGTTTGTTACTTTTGTCAAAAAACTGTTAGGGTAACACACTGCTAACCCACTGTTTTGTAAATCTTAATAACTCTACACCTTTAGCCATGTGCTGTTTTTATAGATTCATGAGGGATCAGAGTGGTGGCTAGAGATCGTACTGTGGGCAATACAGATGGACCAGGATGAGAAGCTGGTGACGAAGATAAGAGATGATCTGCTAGAAAATACAGACAATCAGTTAAAAACAGCTCTAAGAAGGTAAACACCAACGACGACTTTGAAAACATACTAACAAAATATATTAAATATCTCTGCCGAGCCCCGGTAGCGATGCGGGCTGTCAATCCAGGGGTTGTGAGTTCGAACCCCAGCTTGTCTAACATTCTTTAGGAATCCGCTGTGGTCGAGTGGTTAGCGTCGGGGATTTAGAAACCGGGTGTCCCGGGTTCGATCCCCAGTCACGGCACTGCGGTCATGGTGGAGTGCCCTTGGGCAAGGCACATTTTCTAGCCTAGTACTGGTTTGTTTACCCAGGGATCATGAATAATTAAATTTAATTGCACGCTAAATGACCTTAGCTGTCGATGCGCATAAAACAATATACATTCATTCATTCTAACATTCTTTCCAACGTTTCACAAAGGTCACTGTGACAAGCGTCATTTGTCTTTCATCAATAGGCTAACGGTCTATGTGGAAAAGCAGCCAGTTGCTTGGAAAGTATGTTGTGTGGAGTACTGGTGTGAGAAAACCAGGAAACATATGAATAGTTGAACTGGGTGCCGTGATATGACTGAAAGTTGTTGAAAATAGTGTTAAACTCCAATCAATCAATAAAAATTGAGTGCATTTAAATGTGTCTGCAAGTGGGAAAGGGATAAGATTTAATAGCATGCAAACCAATAACAAGGATAATACAAAAGTGGGGAAAAGGGTAGTTCCCTTATTTCCAATATGGTCCTTAATATTGATGGCATAGGATTGAAAGATATGTTAATAGATATGGCTTATGATCAAAGTATCGCCTAACTGTTATCACAGTATGTACTGACTTTCGCAGATTTGCATGTAAAATATATATATTTACAGCAATAAATCTGTCTTTTCAGCTGTCGAAATTCCACTGGATTACAATATGTAATGCATGCCCAGCTGTCCAGTATAGAGTCTGCGTATAGTAATGTGTTAAAAGTAATGAAACAACTGCAGAGGGAACCGACCCAGGATCTCATCAACAGAACTGTGGAATGCTGTCTTAGGCCCTTAACCGACGTCCTGAAAACGTAAGTCTGTGAACCAGAGCTCTAGATTAGATAAGTATTTCACATTATCAAATCCTTATTTGACCACCAAACCCACAACATAGGGTTTAATGTAGTCATAAGAGAGATATTGTTGGAATAAGACAAGTTCACTCCTTCATATTTAGTCCTCTGCTGTTAACCCTTGTCCACATGAGGATGCAATTTGATGCATCTATAGTAGATGGCTTTTCAAAATATGGTGGCAAGACGAGATACAGCTAAGTTATGCAATTTCTCTAAAATTATACTTTCATTTTAAGAGATTTTGACCTAGATTCTTTGTATGTGGGAAAGGGTTAGTTGTTTACTTTATATGATAGTTTTAGTGCTGTCATCTGGAAAAGATCGGAGAAAGAAATATGGTAACATCGGGAAATGGTCATTTACTTGATGTGATAATTTAGTGCCATTTGCTATAAAAACATAAAGAGGATGGAAATGCAAAACATAGACTCCCAGAATTCTAGCCTAAGTGAAATTAACCCTTTCCCTCATATAGACGCTTTCTGACGCCTCTGCAGCAGACGGCTTTTTGAAAACATAGTGACAAAAGAAGAAATTGCACAAAACGTGCAATTTCTCCTTTTGCCACAATGTTTTCCACTTTTTGTCATAGGTTATCCATTCAATTATGGAGATTTTCTATGTTTTGACAAAATATGTTCAATATCGTCTGCTGCAGAATTGTTGTATGAAGGAAAGGGTTCAGGCAAAAGTAACAAACCACGGTGTGAGCACAAGTTTGTAAATGGGAGGTTAAATCAAGGGGATAGGAGTTTTAATTTCAAACAATCGATGGTTAAAAAATTATATGTTCATATGACATATTTTAGATAGATTAAAATAAATATAATTTCTCGTAACTGAGGTTGTATTTTCATTGAAGTAGCTGTTAACCTTTTCCCACATAAAGATGCGTATTGACCCCTCTGGAGCAGATGACTTTTGAAAAGATTGTGGCAAAAGGAGGTAATGAGCAATATCCCCTTTTGCCACAATCTTTTCACCTCTTTTCAATGATTAAACAGTCCATTATAGAGAATTTCAATCATTTTGCCTAGATGTTTTCAGTCGTCTGGTGCTGATTCGTTGTATGATAGAAAGGGTTCCATGAAGTGAATGTGTAGTGCAGCATGGGTGGAGATAGTTTGACAACACTTTATGAAATGACAACGAATATCAGATTCTTTTTATCGCATGACAAAACACAAAAAGAAAATTGGGTTTTCGAAGTTGGAAAATAGTCCAAACATGTAATACTTGATAAACTGTTAACTAATCACAAAACAATATTTTTATGACCGAATTTGGTTAAATGTTCTCTGACAGTCATTTTTGTAAACTTTTGCGGATGAATTAAAAAATAGGGCTTCGGTCATGTTATATTACACTCATTACATATATACGGAATATTACGTTGCGGGAGCGATAAAGGGGTTTGTATTGCACGATAAGTAGCGTTGAAAAATCGATATCTTACGAGACCGAAGGTCGAGTAAGATATGGATTTTCCCACGCTACGAGTCGTGCAATACGTACCCATTTATCGCTCCCGCAACGTAATATTCCTTTTATTATATACCTACGATCTATGAAGAGCGAAAAAACTATTAAATATACAGATTCAATACATTGTTTATTGGGGATACCTCGCTGAAAGTATTCCGCGCACTGTCTGACGTCACAATCTTGTATTTACACCGCATGTAGATACGGAATTTTAATCTGTCGTGGTGTATTTGCGCATGTCAATCTGCATGTATTTCCACCGGAAAATGTACAGGCATATAATAAAAAGAAATATGAAATGGGTATATTAGATTGGATACAGTTATTATCATGTGATAAAGAGTAATTATTGAAAACGGTCATCTTTACATACAGGTACAGGTGCCGAGGTTTAGTGTATGTACAAACAGGCCATATTAGAATCTTTCAATTTAAAAATAAATTGCAGTGGTGCTCTACAAAAACCAACCTTATTGTATTTATAGCATGTGTAGATACCTATCTGTTTGTCGTTCCCTCTGATTTGAAGTCAATTTGTTAATCAGAAAGCTTCTGTGACTAAATTGCAACCAGTGCGGATCCAGATCAGGCTGCAGAGATGACCTTTTAGTGGTTGTATTGTAGTGCAGCTCATTTAAAGAGAAGAAAGTAAATGTATTTGATTTTGCACAATGAAAAGGAGGACAAATGAGATGTCTCTCGCTTCTTCTGTGTCACCTGCTTAGGCAGCGTGATAAATACATCATGTATGTGTCTTTTCTTTGTCTGTCTGTCCTTCAATCACACTTTGACTTATGGGCAGGCACATAAAACACTCATGTCTTAAAAAAGGATGTATTAAAAAGTCTAGGGGGACAGTTATGAAAAATTAAGCTATTCTACTCACCCTGGCGTCGAGATCGGCTTCTGTTTCACACCATGATTAAGATTTTGCATGCAGGTACATATATTTTACCATAGCTCAATAGTTATGGACAGCGTTTGTTTTTTACAGCTTCAGGCTGATGTTGACTTTTTCATTTAAATATATTTTAGGTGTCCATTTTGTAAGTCAGAGGAACTGTTTGAAGCATATGAATCAAAACTATTCTATTTTGTTGAAAAGTAAGTGTTATTTACAAAATCACTTCATTGTTAGGTTCATGTACAAAGGCCGTAACTTCATCTTGTTACTTCATTTTGCATGACACCATGAATTCATGTTATATATATATGTGCATAGGTTAACCTTCCCATCAAACTTTAAACCAGGGAGGACTCAGACAAGGCTGCTTCACTGAGCAGTCTGATCAGTGTCTTTAACCTTTCCTACAAATGATAAACCTGCATCTAGGTAAACATATAGAAAAATCTCTATAAATAAAAATTTAATTATTGAAAAGAGTTGAAAACATTGTAGCAAAAGGAGAAATTTCTCCTATTGCCAGAATGTTTATGTGGAAAAGGGTAAAGTGACATTCTTTCACCTAAATATCCTTTGGACAATTTTAGATCAATACTGCAGAGCCCAGGTAGCTCAGTCAAGAGCCAAGTGGGCAGTCAATCCAAGGGTTCAACCCCCAGCTCGGCCAACATTCTTTCTGACATTTGACAAAAGTTACTGTGACAGGCGTGATTCGTCTTTCACCAAACAGTATATGTGGAAAGCAGCCTGATGCTTAGAAAGTATGTTGTGTCAAGTACTGGTGAGAGAAAACCACGAAACATATGACTAAGTGAACTGGTCGCCGTGATATGACTGAAAATTTGTTGAAACAGCGTTAAACCCCAATCAATCAATAGACGAATACTGGCCACATGAAACAAATGTGTGAATCATCATGAAATTGAGAAACAGCAGAAGGTTGTATTGCTTGTGCTTGTGCCAACCATTTTGTCAAATGTTTTAAACAGCGCTTGATAGACTGTTTCAAACAAAACTGGCATGTACAAATCAACGCATCTGGTCGTTGCCATCATTACAAACACTATAAATCTCTGCTAAATACTGAAAGATATCTGTTGATTGACATCCCATTCAAATATAGAATAGCTCTTGCTAAATTCCGTTGCTCGAACCACAAATTTGGCATCTAAACTGGTCGTCACAATAATATTGATCGTGAACTAAGAATATGCATATACTGTTTTCAAAAGTTAAAGAAAAACATTATTGAATGTGAATTTCATGTGTTATTTCAATGACAAAAGTTTGATCAATTAAGAACTGTATTTTTATTTGATTGGTATGTAGGTGACACCAACAATGAACATTGATGATTTTTATACATTGCTTCAAAACTACAATCCTGATATCATAAAAAAACTTTCATATTTCATATATATGTTAATGAAAACATGATAAGGACATCATTCTCAGTTATATACTATTTGTTAAATATAATGCTTCGTACTATGGGCCGGTGGCCTAATTACTTTCAATAAAATAATTGTCATTGTCATTGCTGTAGCTCATAGTTAAAGGCATGACTTGTACATTGTTGAAGTTTTCCGCATGAAAATGAGTATTGAAAACAAAGGCATGTAACTTGATGTACATTTTGTTCAAAATTTCCCTGATAAAGAGACATCATTTGATGCTTTTACAGCATCTAATTTTCCAGGCTTATAAATTTTAAAGTCTGAACAGTTGAAAATATTGTGGCAAAAGAAGAAAATGTTTTTGTTTTTTTGTACTATACAGGGTACATGGACCAGTAGTACTGGTAACTTACCCAGGAAATGCCGTGATATAACTGAAAGATTGTTGAAAGTGGCGTAAAACACCAAACAATCAAACAATTAAGACCATCACCACTGATCATTACTACTGTCTCTCTGTCGACCAATGTTGCAACTGACTCTTGTCCCATCCAAGAACTTTCATCTCTTTTTCTACTGAACACCACCATGTGTGAAAGTCATTAATCTTATTTTCATTAACTGATAAGGGGGAGGGGGAGGGCGATAGTGGCGTCTATAAGCAGTGTTTCGGCTCGAAACTTTCCTTAAACTAAGCTGATTCTAACCAAATTTAATATGAAGGTAGACTAGACTGATTGCAAGCCTGGGAATGTTATTGGGGTGGGGGGACTTGTGTCAAAGTCAATGTCACTAAAATTAGATTACCTGTTTATTAGTCACCATTGAAACCCTGTTTTAGTGGCTTTGCTGCGTTTCTTGTCTAAAAGTTAGTTTCACATTCATCTTCAGAGGTTTTTAAAACAGAAAACTCTTAACTCGTTGAGTTTCCCACATACAACAAATATGCATTAGTCAACTCTGAAATCATTTGGGGAAAACATGGAAGAATGTACATTTATACAAACAGAATATTACGTTACAGGAGCGATAAATTGGTTCGTATTGTACAACAAGTAGTGTGGAAAAATCGATATCTTACAAGACAAAAGGTCAAAAGATATGGATTTTCCCACACTACGGATCTTGTAATACGACCCATGTATCGCTCCTGTAACATAAATTTCCTTTTATTATATACCTACAATCTATTAAGACTAAACAACATACAGATTCAATTTATTTTTTAGCTCACCTGTCATGTAGTGCCAAGGTGAGCTTTGGTGATAGCCCTTAGTCCGTCGTCTGTCCACAACTTCATGTGAACATGATAAAGTCTTCATTTATAATCTGATGTTTACCAAACTTATACAGTAGCTCGGTTCCTTTCGAAAACCAGCCAGATACATCATGCCTGATGGAATTATTATGGCCCTTTAAAATTGGCAAAATAGTTATAATTATACTCCCTTAGGAGTCACTGTGTCGGGCTGTCTGTCTGTTGGTCGGCCGGAAGCCATATTTTGTCCGGCCTATTTCTTACAAACCACTGGGTGGAATTCAATAACATTTTACATGAAGCTTCTATACCAAGAGCAGATGTGCATATCCTAAAGGTCTTACAATTGCATGTTATTTTATTATTTTACAGAGTTATGGCCCTTTCATCTTCAGTGATAGTTCTAGTTGAATTTGTGGACACGATAAAAACTTTATTTATTTGTCACATGTCCTTTACATTGGCAATATTGACACATTGTTGGATGATGCAGATATTGAAAACAGGAATTCTACCTTTACATTCGCTCCTGGAGAAGGTCAACGACCCCTCACCTTTTTTCAAGATAAAGATTCAGAATATTCCTTAAGTGACCCACTATCAGATTCCTTCAAGCCATGTTGATTGGTCGAAAAACACGGCCGCCAGGGGGGAAGGCTATTTTGCCTTATATGGCTTGAGTGAAAACTTAAAAAATCTTCGCCACCGAAAGTGTTTGGCAGATTTTCAAATAATTTTGTAGAAATATTTCTAGGGTGACCCTCTATCAGATTCCTTCAAGCCATGTTGATTGGTCAAAAACTATGGCCTCTAGGGGGCGGGGCTTATATGGCTAAAGTGGAAAAAATTTAATCAGGTGAGCGATATAGGTCCATCATGGCCCTCATGTTATTGAGATAACAATGAATGGCGAATGAATATTTACTACAATACTTAGGCCACGCCCCATAGAATGTATTCTTATACGTAGGTCCGCTCAATAACATCATTAAATTAAATGTTCATTGTTTTGTGGGAGAAAAGGACTAACGCAATCATTATTTGCGGGGTTTTATTAAAATTTACGCTAGGTTTTTCGATACTTAAAATAGAAACAATTTTTCAAAATAGTACTGGTTGTCTGCATATTTTATTACATAGGGCAGATTCAAAACGTGAACCTTGCTGAAAGTAGTCTGCACACTGTCTGACGTCACACGTCCGTATTATACATGTGTACAATTCGGAATTTTAATCTGTCGTGTCTGAACTGCGCTTGACGATATGCATTTATTTACGTTGGAAAATGTACAGGTATATAATAAATATAATAAGCAAAGAGAATTGAAAACAAAAATGAGAAAAAGAGAAATTGTTATCAAAATTTGACTGCTGCGTATGAGTCGCAATGAGCCTTACAGGTGGGAAAGTGTTAAAATATCATATCAGGTAAACAAACAAGATTATAGATGAATGAATGTTGTGTATGTTATATATTTCACAGAGGTGTGGAGGTCGGAGGCTTAGATCAAGGTTATTCTGTGAATGTTAACAGACAAGGGACCTGGGCTGACAGTGAGGCAGAGAAGGCTTTAAAAACTATACTAGGCTTTGCTAAAGGGTGCAGAGGTAATGTTCTATGCAATCTGGATGGAATTATTCTAACTTTTTGGCATTTTGCTAATTCTTTGGTAAAAATGATTGCTCTTTATAACAAAACTTTCCTTTTCCTTCAATGTTTTATACTCGTCTTTTAATAAGGAGGCAGTACTACCAAATGTATGTAACTACAACAAATAACCTCTAGCTAAAAAGCAATGCTGTCCATCAACAGCTCTTATTAACTCTATCCCAGCATATCTGATGACTTTGAAAACATATAGAGAAAAACAGGAAGAATCTCTAAAAATGAAAGGATAATATTTTGATAGAGATGAAAACAATTTGGCAAAAGAGGAAATTGCTCTTGCTCAAGAGGAGTAATTTCTCCTTTTGCCACAATATTTTCAAAAGTCATTTGCTGCAGAGGCATCTGAAGTCATATTTATGTAGGAAAGTTTTAGAGAATCAAATTACCCTTTCGCACCTGCGGACACATTTTGACGCAATAGCAGCATGATGAGCAATTTCTCCTTTGGCCACAATGTTTTCAACTTTATTTAACAATAAGGCTATTTTTTATGGAGATTTTTCAGGTTTTTGTCTCTTCCCCGCTCACATAGTACGAACTTAAGCTCGTTAGAAGCTTCTGTCAACTTCTGTAGATACTTATGAGGCTGAGCAGTAGGACTAGCTGATCTAAACCTACACTGTTTTCAATTGCCAAAGTGTACCAGTTAACCAACAAGCAGGATCAAAGTGTCTTTTAACCCTTTCCCTCATACGGCAATTCTGCAGCAGACGACTTTTAACGTATTTTGTCAAAACATAGAAAATCTCGATAATTGAATGGATAACCTATGACAAAAAGTGGAAAACATTGTGGCAAAAGGAGAAATTGCACGTTTTGTGCAATTTTTTCTTTTGTCACTATGTTTTCAAAAAACCGTCTGCTGCAGAGGCGTCAGAAAGCGTCTATATGAGGGAAAAGGTTAATGAGATAATAACATAGTTAATTGGAATGTTTTAACAGTTGAACCAGAGCTGGTGGAATATGGAAACACACATATAAAACTCCTCGATGCTATGAAGAAGGAATACAAGGTATACACCACTTTTTGTCCCCCCGCTTTTAGCGAAAGCTGGGGACTATTATTTCTCATTCGTCAGTCAGTCCGTCAGTCCGTCCGTCAGTCCGTCAGTCACGCTGTCACAAAAACTTTAACCTTGGTCATAACTTCTGAACCGTAATAGGTACTGCTTTCATATTTCACATGTGTATTCCTTGTGACAACCCCTTTCCATCAATAATTTTTTTGACCTTGTGACCTTGACCCTGACGAGTTATGGCCCTTTACCCCTATGTATGACTAAATTCATTTCCGGGCTATTTCTCTGCAACCGCTTTTTGGAATTTTATGAAACTTCATAGGAAGGATCACCACCAAGTGTAGATGCGCATATCGTGTTTGCGTTCCGGTTGGATTATTTTGCACGGAGTTATGGCCCTTTACCCCACCATCAGGCTATGTATGACTAAATTCATTTCCGGGCTATTTCTCTGCAACCGCTTTTTGGAATTTTATGAAACTTCATAGGAAGGATCACCACCAAGTGTAGATGCGCATATCGTGTTTGCGTTCCGGTTGGATTATTTTTCACGGAGTTATGGCCCTTTACTCCACCATCAGGCTATGTATGACTAAATTCATTTCCGGGCTATTTCTCTGCAACCGCTTTTTGGAATTTTATGAAACTTCATAGGAAGGATCACCACCAAGTGTAGATGCGCATATCGTGTTTGCGTTCCGGTTGGATTATTTTGCACGGAGTTATGGCCCTTTACCCCACCATCAGGCTATGTATGACTAAATTCATTTCCGGGCTATTTCTCTGCAACCGCTTTTTGGAATTTTATGAAACTTCATAGGAAGGATCACCACCAAGTGTAGATGCGCATATCGTGTTTGCGTTCCGGTTGGATGATTTTTCACGGAGTTTTACCCCACCATCCGGCTATGTATGACTTAATTCATTTCCGGGCTATCTCTCTGCAACCGCTTTTTGGAATTTGATGAAACTTTATAGGAAGGATCACCACCAAGTGTAGATGCGCATATCGTGTTTGCGTTCCGGTTGGATTATTTTTCACGGAGTTATGGCCCTTTACTCCACCATCAGGCTATGTATGACTAAATTCATTTCCGGGCTATTTCTCTGCAACCGCTTTTTGGAATTTTATGAAACTTCATAGGAAGGATCACCACCAAGTGTAGATGCGCATATCGTGTTTGCGTTCCGGTTGGATGATTTTTCACGGAGTTATGGCCCTTACTTCTGAACCGTAATAGGTACTGCTTTCATATTTCACATGTGTATTCCTTGTGACAACCCCTTTCCATCAATACCAATTTTTGTGACCTTGACCCTGGCGGGGGACCATGATTCTCTGAATTTGCTTGTTTATTCAGCATCTTTGTCATTTATCTTTACACCACCCAGTCAGTCGTAATGCTAACCTCGCAACCCTGAGCGCAATGGAGGGCATGCATTACTACCATTATTAAAGTCTTAACCCTTTCCCACATACAACAAATCTGCAGCAGACGACTTTGAACAAATTTTGTCAACGAATAGAAAATCTCTATAATTGAATGGATGACCTATGACTGAAAGTGGAAAACATTGTGGCAAAACGAGAAATTGCTTGTTTTGAGCAATTTCTTCTTTTGTCACTATGTTTTTAAAAAGCCGTCTGCTGCAGAGGCGTCAGAAAGCGTCTATATGAGGGAAAGGGTTAATAACAAAAAAGTATGACCCGGCCGGGAATCGAACCCATGACCTCCGTATCCGAGGCAGATGCTCTACCACTAAACCATCGAGACTAAAGTAAACAGATGTAAGCATTTTGAAAACTGTATAGTTCTCAATCTTATTTAATGATTATGCTTTCATTGATAGAGATATTTCTAAAATAACATATTAAGTTACAACCAGTTACAATGTTTTACATTTGTTTACAGAAGTTACGGACCCACTGGGCTGGTATTAAGGAGCATGTGGCATCATTTGATGAGATAGACATGTCAACAACGAGACTCAGACTCAGACTCCCCGATGAGCCTGTCCCCGAGACACCTCAACTGAACATCCTGGAAAGATCAGAGGTCAGGCAATTGATAGAGCCAAACTTTGTCAACTCATTCCCTGACACAGACAACATTTCATATCTAAGCTGCCTTCAACTTTTGAAACCATTGTGGTTAACCCTTTCCCTCATACGACAATTCTGCAGCAGACGACTTTGAACGTATTTTGTCAAAACATAGAAAATCTCCATAATTGAATGGATAACCTATGACAAAAAGTGGAAAACATTGTGGCAAAAGGAGAAATTGCACGTTTTGTGCAATTTCTTCTTTTGTCACTATGTTTTCAAGTAGCCGTCTGCTGCAGAGGCGTCAGAAAGCGTCTATATGAGGGAAAGGGTTAAGATATGTCAATTTACTCCTTTTCTACAATGTTATCAACTCTTTGACCCTCTCCCACGTATAGACACATTTTGACACATCTGTAGCATCCTTGACACATCTTTTGAAAACATTGTTGCAAAAGCAGAAGTTGCTCATAATGACTAATTTCTCCTTTTACCACAATGTTTTCAAATCGTTTCAATGGCTTAAACTTTATTTATATTTTTTCGTAGGTGTTTTGAAAGTCGTCAGATGCAGATTTGTCATTTGGGGAAAAGAGTTGACAAAATAAAACTTCCACCTTTCAAGATACAATATAATTTTCTTAACCCTTTCCCTCGTACGCAATTCTGCAGCAGACGACTTTGAACATATTATTTTAAAAAAATAGAAAATCTCTATAACTGAATGGATAACCTATGACTAAAATTGGAAAACATTGTGTCAAAAGGAGAAATTGTTCGTTTTGAGCAATTTCTACTTTTGTCACTATGTTTTCAAAAAGCTGTCTGCTGCTGAGGTGTCAGAAAGCATCCATTTGAGGGAAAGGGTTAAGACCTGTTTCTAAAAATATAGTACATGATTATATCAAGGAAACTGTTGATAGAACTAAACCATGTAACTGGATAAAGCCATCTGCTTTGGAAGAATCTTAGGGGAAAAACATAACTAGAAGATTAAATTTGATTATGAGTGTAGTATCAATTAAACCTTTCCCTCATATAGACGCTTTCTGATGCCTCTTCAGAAGACAGCTTTTTGAAAACATGGCGACAAAAGAAGAAATTGCTCAAAACGAGCACTTTCTCCTTTTGTCACCATGTTTTCAACTCTATTCAATTATTGTACATAAATACAAAGGGAATTTCCAAATATTTTCTGGTACGTCTGCTGCAGATTTGTTGGATGTGGGAAAGGGTGAAGCATTTTCGAAATATCTTTTCAACATTTTCTGAATCGTCTTCTGCAGCTGGGTCAAAATTAATCTGTTTCAAAGCTGTTTAAGAGGAAAGGTAACATTTTATGAGTAACATGAGATACATAATTATATGTATAAATATATTTCAATATTCAATTTTGTTCCAGTAGACTTATTTTCCTTGAATTTAAAAAAAACACCTGTTTTAGTGTTTGCTTGATTATTTGTAAGGAGTGTAATAGATGTTATTTTATTTCGCAAAAGCACACATCAATTTTGAAGGTTTAATGGCTTTGCTGTTTTAAAATTTGCACAGTTGTTTTCATTCTCACACATTTCTGGTTTTAGTATTTGAGTATTTGGAACCTAATTACATTGACTGTGAAACAAGTTTTTAAACATGTATGTTGTCTGGATATTCAACCAGTGCTCGCTCCAAACATATTTGAAGATCCAAAATTGACCCTGCTCTCATGGCATTTTAAATACAGACATTTTGATTGCAAGACTGTAGCTTAACTTGAGCTAATGTTTCCCATTGGTATTGAAAACTTTTTATCCTAAGAATATTTTTTCTGTTACAGATAACCCAACACAAGCTAAAACTAGCATCAGACAGAATTATTGCCCAGGGAGAGGTGAGAAAGAAGCTCGGACAACTTCTTTATTTGAAAAATTTAGCAAAGGTTGGTATAAGTGTGTTTTATTGTTAGAAAAGAATTAACATGGCGTTGTATCCTTCGTCTGTGTGTGCGTAAACCCCACCCCCCTTATAAGACACTTTGATAAGTGGTTTTTTAGCTCTACTGGCCAAAGGCCAGAAGGGCTTATGTCGTGGCGATTTATCCGTTGTGCGTGCGTCCGTTTGTTCGTGCGTCCGTAAACAATTTCTTGTTAACACGATACAGTCTTCACTTTTAATTGTATCTCAACTAAACTTATACAGTAGTTAGATATCCATGAGAGCTCGGTTCCTTTCGGAAACCAGCCAGATCCGCCCATGCATGACTGGATTATGGCCCTTGAAATGGTCAAAATTGCTATAAAAGAGCTTGTTAACACGATACAGTCTTCACTTTTGATTGTATCTCAACCAAACTTATACAGTAGTTAGATATCCATGAGAGCTCGGTTCCTTTTGAAAACCAGCCAGATCTGCCCATGCATGACTGGATTATGGCCCTTGAAATGGTCAAAATTGCTATAAAAGAGCTTGTTTACACGATACAGTCTTCACTTTTGATTGTATCTCAACCAAACTTATACAGTAGTTAGATATCCATGAGAGCTCGGTTCCTTTTGAAAACCAGCCAGATCTGCCCATGCATGACTGGATTATGGCCCTTGAAATGGTCAAAATTGCTATAAAAGAGCTTGTTTACACGATACAGTCTTCACTTTTGATTGTATCTCAACCAAACTTATACAGTAGTTAGATATCCATGAGAGCTCGGTTCCTTTTGAATACCAGCCAGATCTGCTAATGCATGACTGGATTATGGCCCTTGAAATGGTCAAAATTGCTATAAAAGAGCTTGTTAACACGATACAGTCTTCACTTTTGATTGTATCTCAACCAAACTTATACAGTAGTTAGATATCCATGAGAGCTCGGTTCCTTTCGTAAACCAGCCAGATCTGCCCATGCAAGACTGGATTATGGCCCTTGAAATTGTTCAAATTGCTATAATTGAGCATGTGAACACAATAGAGGATCTATTTACTATCTGATCTTCACCAAACTTAGATAGTAGTTAAATATTGATGAGAGCTTGGTTCCTTTTGAAAACCAGCCAGATCCGCCAAGACTGGATTATGGCCCATGAAATTGTAAAAATTGCTATAATACAGCTTGTGAACACAAAAGAGCCTCCATTTACTACCCGATCTTCACTATACATACATGCTCTGGATTGAAAATGACCAAAGAACCATACCAGTAGAGCATAGGCCCTTATGGGCCTCTTGTTTATATAATTGTCTAATGGGTATCTAATTAGCATATTAATGTTATTTATTCCGTAAAGGGGGGATAATTACGGAATAAACCATGTGATTGTTGGGTATACCCAACAAGAGAACATCAAAGGAAAATACCCAACATTCGCCTTTTGGACGTACGTGCGTGCGTGTGTGCGCCCGTCCGTCCGTAAACAATTGCTTGTGAACGCGATAAAGTCTTCAGTTTTGATTGTATCTCAATAAGACTTATACAGTAGTTAGATATCCATGAGAGATCGGTTCCTTTCACAAACCAGCCAGATCAGCCCATGCAAGACTGAATTATGGCCCTTGAAATCGTCAAAATTGCTATAATTGAGCTTGTGAACACAATAGAGGCTCCATTTACTATCTGATCTTCATCAAACTCATAGTAGTTAAATATTGATAAGAGCTCGGTTCCTTTCGAAAACCAGCCAGATGTGCACTTGCATGACTGTATTATGGCCCTTGAAATTGTCAAAATTGCTATATGACAGCTTGTGAACGCAATAGAGCCACCATTTACTATCCGATTTTCACCAAACTTAGATAGTAGTTAAATATCGATGAGAGCTCGGTTCCTTTCGCAAACCAGCCAGATCCGCCCATGCAAGACTGGAATTTGGCCCTTGAAATTGTCAAAATTGCTATAATACAGCTTGTGAACACAATAGAGCCTCCATTTACTATCCAATCTTCACCATACATACATGCTCTGGATTGAAAATGACCAAAGAACCATGCCAGTAGAGTATAGGCTCTCATGGGCCTCTTGTTTAAAGATAATTAAACAGAATTGTTCCTTAGGTGACCCACTAATAAAACCCATTTGGGTTGGTTAAAAAACAGCTGCCAGGCACCATCAGAAAGGGGGTAAAATGACCAGAGTTTTGAAACACTTCTTCTCTGAAAGTGCTTATCTGTTTCATACATCTGTTCCTGTGATTCACATGTCTGCAGACAACATTTTTTATTTAGAAGAGTCTACAAATTTCATATCAGGTAAACTTATGATAAAAGTGGTGTGATATTTTTTCAGACACAGAGTGACACTGAAGATGGAGAGAACCCAGAAGTGTGCCCAATATGTCAACAGGAACTCGGAAAAGAGGTGAGCAATTTATACTCTTTCCCACAGCCAACAAATTGGCAACAGATAATTTTGGAAACATCTAGACAAACATATGGAAAATCTATATTGAATCCTTGTCATTTTTAACCAGGTTTTCCGAAGGAAAAATCTGGTTATTAGTTTGGCGAAGTCGGCGGGCGGGCGGGCATCAACTTTTCTTGTCCGGACCATAACTTTGCCATGCATAGAGGTATTTTCAAATAACTTGGCACAAACATGCACCATATCAAGACGATGTGCCAAATGCAAAAAGAAATTCCGTAGATTCAAGGTCAAGGTCACAGTGATAAGAAATAGACTTTAATTGAACTTTTCTTGTCCGGACCATAACTTTGTCATGCATAGAGATATTTTCAAATAACTTGGCACAAACATGCACCATATCAAGACGATGTGTCAAATGCAAAAAAAATCTGTAGATTCAAGGTCAAGGTCACAGTGATAAGAAATAGACTTTAATTGAACTTTTCTTGTCCGGACCATAACTGTGTCATTCAGCGCTGTAATACATGTTATGCTATATAAAAAATTAATTAGTCTGTCTACAGTATGTAATATACATTTCATTGCTACAAAATAAAAACTAAATGCTAATCCGTATGTATAATGTGTATGATGTGAAACCGTCGCGACTACAGATGATTAAACAAATATTTCGCAAGAAGAAATTGTTGCGGAGATTGTGTTAGCCCAATCTCCGTATCTATCCGGGGGTTTACGGTTACGGACAGTTTGTCGTAGATATTTTCAAATAAGGCACAAATATGAACTATATCAATATGATGTATCACATGCAAAACTTTTGTCTGTAGCTTCAAGGTCATGGTCACAGTGACAACAAATAGAGATATGCACAATTTTCGTGTTTAGCTTCCAGGTCAAGGTCACAGTGACAGAAAATATACTTTACTTGAACTTTTTTTGTTCAGACCATAACTTTACCATGCATATAGATATTTTCAAATAACTTCGCGCAAATATGCTCCATATTAAATAACTTGGCAATTTAAAAGAATATAGCATAGATATGAGTAAGTTTCATAACCTCGGGCCCTGGATCTAGTTTGTTTGCAAAGGCATAAACACGTTACTATCAAGTAAAGGGTGAATGCAGATCACTGATTATCAACCTGGCATTAGGGACCCTAAAATGTGGCTGCTTACAACAAAAGGTTGCTTATATCTTTTATCTATTATATGTTCTTAATAAATGAGGCCATCAACACACGATTGACTGTATTGAACTGATATTTGTTAGATAAAATTGTGATATATTTAATTGACAAAGTAATTATGATTATTCATCAATAGAAATATTCCCTGTTACTTGAATTACTAGCTTTGATTAACTATTAACGGAAAGATTTGACAGATCTGTTAATTCTTAATCAAACACCTTCAATTATAGAAAACCTGGTTTCATGGAATTTCTGTCTTGTTTTCTTCTTTGTTTTCATTAGCTAACACTTTTTGACAGAATTTTATATTGTACTTTCATTAACCCTTTCCCTCATATAGACGCTTTCTGACGCCTCTTGTTTTTAATTGAGCTGAAAACATTCAGACAAGTGGAATTTTATATGCCTGTTTGAAAAATTGGTCATATGATGGGAACACCTGAGGCAGGTGGGCAGCGGGCTTTGTTGCAGCCTCCACAATATTAAAATTGATCATAATTTATCATTATCCTTTTGCTACAATGTTTTCAACTCTATTAAAAAAATTAAATATATATTCATTTATAAATGAAGCTGAAGTATATGATCTATCAATTGACATATACATAGTACACTTTACGTTTTACTTTTTTAGTGATAATTTGTGACTAATTAACATTATATAAACTTTTCGATTATCTTTTTATTTGAAATCAATCATGCGTAAACATGATTACATTGGTGTGTGTATGATAATTGAACAATCATTCTATATTAAGTATTTGACGATAGAGGACATCATGGCCCTTGTGAAACAGATCTGTAAAATCATGTGGCAGGATCAAGTCCAATTTTATATTGTACATTCATTTATGATTAGGGATGGCAACGGATAATCCATATTATGGTTGAATATTTGAATGCTATATCATGATTCGAATATTCTAAAAAAATCAGGATTATCCTAAAATAAATCAAATTGAAGATAATGTTTAAAAACTGCAAGTGAAGTCTGACCGATTGTCCATTTTACGCGTATTGCATACAGTGTCAATACTGTAGATAATATATCAAACTGATCATTGTTACTTTGGTCTATTAAATAGATCAAAACATTTCCGATGGTTTCGTACCTAAATGCCTCAACTTCCTCTTGTAAAACATGTAGTTTTGGCTTTTTAGAATGATACATCAATAGACAAATCTTTCATTTTGGTTATGCATTTATCCAATTTCGTATTTATGTTGATAAGCAATCTGGTACTGGGGGGATTTCGTGTCCATTTTCAACAATATTTCAGTTACATGTATATACAGCAAGAGAAATGTTAAATTGCTCATAATGGGCAGTTCCACATTTCTACCCTAATAACGAACTTCACCATTCAGTCCCTGTCTGATTTGTCATGTTTTGAAAAGATTTGAGAATTGGGAACATTTCTCGTCATTTTCAACAGCATTTCAGTTGTATATATGGTGATCAGAACTAAATGTTTCGTAAAAAATACATTAAGCAATTGATTAATTAATTAAAATCTATGCAATATACGGATGTAATTTTCACGAACATTCTCTTCATTCAAATTCATCGGTTGAACGGAAATGTAAAAGCAAGAACTGTGATTTGAACAAAAATAAGACATTTTTAAGATAACTTAATAGCAAATAACTAATTTATGAACTCCTTGTTGGCAAAGCGTCCACAAGTAGGTCTAATATTCGAATACTTTGTGATCAAATATTTGAATATTAGTTTTTATATTCATTGCAATCCCTATTTATCATAGAATCTTTTCTTTATATATATGTCTAGATAGTTTTTTGTGTCACCCTGCTTATGAAATTTAAAATTGTTTTGAGAGTAGTAAGTAACTGCTTATCATAATCAATTCTCTTTTTCGTACAATGTTCTCTTCTCTTATCTGAAAAAAAATCAAGATAGTTTCCCTCATTATCTAATCTATATATTTCTTCATGGCACATTATCCATTGGTTTACAAGTTAACCCTTTACATCATACGACAATTCTGCAGCAGACGACTTTGAACATATTTTGTCAAAAAATAGATAATCTCTATAATTGAATGGATAACCTATCACTTAAAGTGGAAAACATTGTGGCAAAAGGAGAAATTGCTCGTTTTGAGCAATTTCTTCTTTTGTCACTATGTTTTCAAAAATTTGTCTGCCAATATGTTTTCAAAGTCATCTTCTGCAGGGTTGTTGTCTGTGGCAAAGTTTACTTCTAAGTATTTAATATTTTTTTCTTGATGATAGCCTTGGTAGTGTAATACATAGTGATAACTTCCCCACTGTCAGATCATTTGTCCATCTGTCTGAATATCTGTCCGTCTGTAGTATTATGACATATTGGTTTGAAAAATGCGTGTTCCTTCAAACACTTAAGATATTTATACCCCCGCAAACAAAGTTTTGGGGGGGTATATAGGAATCACCCTGTCCGTCCGTTTGTCTGTCTATATGTCTTGTAACTCCTCCTTAACGGCTGGACCAATTCTGATGAAACTTTACACAGTTGCAGTACATAACCTGAGGATGTGCATGAAGTAAGATTATCCCAGTCGGAAATATATCCGTCCGTCTGTCTGTCCATATGTCTTGTAAGCGCAACGGGGGGTATCCTTTTGTGAGTTCACTCACAGTTCTAGTTTAACCCTTTCCCTCATATAGACGTTTTCTGACGCCTCTGCAGCAGACGGCTATTAGAAAACATAGTGACAAAAGAAGAAATTGCACAAAACATGCAATTTCTCCTTTTGCCACAATGTTTTCCACTTTAAGTCATAGGTTTTCCATTCAATTATAGAGGTTTTCTATTTTTTGACAAAATACGTTCAAAGTCGTCTGCTGCAGAATTGTCATATGAGGGAAAGTGTTATTGATTGATTGATTTGGGTTTAACGCCGTTTTCAACAATTTCTCAGTTATATCACGGTGGCCAGTTCCCCTACTCATGCATTTCCTGGTTTTCTCACACCAGTACTCCACACAACAATCTTCCCAAGCAACTGGCTGCTTTTCCACATAGACTTAGCCCATTGGTGGAAGGGAAAGGGTTAAATACTGTCAACAAGTCAACTATGTTTGTATGAATAGGTAACAAGTCAACTATGTTTGTTTGTTTTATGATTTCAGTGGAGCGTGATGCAGTGTGGACACTGTTTTTGTTTAGAGTGTATCCGTATTCTCGTTGAAAGAGCCAGTTTTGGTCGGCGTAACTTTTCTGTCAAGTGTGCCGTCTGTCGTCAGTCCACTCACCAAGGAGAAATATCCTATGTTACCACGAAAAGAACAAATGACATAGGTGATGGGAATGACATATGTGTTAAGGTAAGTTACATGGTAACTATATGCTAGTACAATACATTGATTATGATAACACAACGCCGGGGCATTGAGAAGGGCGAGTTCACTGGTCTTTTTTACCATCATCTCACTTATAAAGCAATTAAACATTAAATATTGTGGATATAGTGAGATGATTCATTTGAGTACCCATAATATAGGACTAGAAGGTAAAATGATAATTTAAAAATGTGATAGAGTCCCCCATATCTTAAGCTCTGCAACATAAAAAAAGGAGAATCATGAAGATGTTATAAGAAAACAAAGATTCAGGCTTTTGTGACCAACACTGATTAAGATCAGCCATCCTCCCTGCAAAGTCTGAACAGGATTGTCACAATTTTTGGCTAGTCATCAGGGGTCCAGATAAGAAGGGGTTCACAGCTCTTTTTCCCAAACTATCTGTCTTATTATCCAACCAAACCCTATGATGTGGGTACTCAAAAGAATCGTCTCACTGAGACGATTCTTTTGAGTACCAACAATATAGGGTAATAAGTTCAAATAAGGATTTTAGAACATGCTAAAGTACTTTGACTGTCATACAAGTATCATGAGCACCTCTTAGGAATTGTTAGGACCTAAAAACATATAATGAAAGCTTTGACTGTTGGAACCTATGTTGTGAAGATCACGCCATCTGATCAGGTTCTTTACTGTTACATGTGGCTTAATTATAGTGGAATGTAGGTCAATAATTAAACATAAATCTAGCCAAAATATGAATGTAAAAGTAACCCTTTCCCATATACAGACAGACTTTGATGCATCTGCAGCAGACAACTTTGAATACATTAGGGCAAAGTATTTTCAACTCTTTTCAATTATTACACTTTCATTTATAGAGGTTTTCCATATATTTGCCAAGATATGTAATAATTACACTTTCATGTATAGATATTTCCATATTTTTGCCAAGATATGTAATAATTATACTTTCATGTATAGATATTTCCATATTTTTGCCAAGATATGTAATAATTATACTTTCATGTATAGATATTTCCATATTTTTGCCAAGATATGTAATAATTATACTTTCATGTATAGATATTTCCATATTTTTGCCAAGATATGTAATAATTATACTTTCATGTATAGATATTTCCATATTTTTGTCTCAATGTTTCAAAGTATTCTGCTGCATGCTGATTTTATGTGGGAAACTAGTGTAAAGGGTTAATTTAATGCTATAGGGTAAAGTACCAGGTAATTATAGTGAGATTAAACTATATCTTACCTGATGATGTGGCAATAAATTGGGAGGACACTAAACGACTAAATGCCACATTTATAAATAGTTGACAATTCGTCATTAACCCTTTCCCTCATATAGACGCTTTCGGACGGCTTTGCAGCAGACGGCTTTGCAGCAGACGGCTGTTTGACGTGCAATTTCTCCTTTTGCCACAATGTTTTCCACTTTTAGTCATAGGTTATCCATTCAATTTTGGAGATTTTCTATGTTTTGACAAAATATGTTCAAAGTCGTCTGCTGCAGAATTGCCGTATGAGGGAAAGGGTTAACCCACATACCCAAACTTTGGAAACATCAGCTCAAAAAATGGAATTGTAGTCATTGAAGAGAGTTGAAAACATTTGGCAAAGAGAGAAATTGTCAATATGAGCAATTTCTTCTTTTGCCACAATTTTGTCAAAAGTCGTTTGCTGTTGATAGTCAAAATACGCAAGTATGTTCAACAATAGAATATTTGTTTGTTTCTAGTGAAATTTTGAATTTGTAACATCTTGAAAATTGAAACTTTCCTATACCTAGTGTGAACTTTGTGTTATATTTAAATATTTCCTGATGCAGATAACGGATACTGTTTGAAATCATTGTGACAAAAGGATGAATAACAAAAAAAGAGTTTACTTATTAAATGAAGGTGTTTCTCATATTCAAGTGAGAAAATGTGTATAGATTCTATTCATTGAACATTTATCATACTGAAATGTCCTTAAATATTATTTTTGGAAGAAAATAAAATCTGTTTTTATCTTTTCAGGGAAGTCATTCCACTAAAGTTGAAGCAGTTGTGAGATGTTTATTGAAGATCAAAAAGGAAGACCCAAAGGCAAAATCACTGGTGTTTTCAACGGTAAGATTTTCTCATATTACAGGCAGAAGTCTGAATTAGGAAGAACAAACAGGCATTTTTAACCCTTTCCCACATATAAACGCCTCTGCAGCAGACGACTTTTGAAAACACTGGCAAAAGAATGCAATTATGAGCAATTTCTCCTTTTGCCACAGAGTTTTCAACTCTCATTAATTTGGATTTTTCAAACTTTTGCCAAGACATTTTTAAAGAAGTCTGTTTTTCTTAACCCTTTCCGACATAAAACAAATCTGCAGTAGACTACTTTTAAAACTCTCTTTAAATAAAAGAACAATTATAGAATGACATCGAAAACATTTTAAAAGACAAAGGGACAACTTGATCATTATGAGCAATTTCTCCTTTTGTCACAATGTTTTCAAAAGTCAGCTGCTGCAGAGGCATCCGAAAGTATATGTATGTGGGAAAGTGTTAACCCTTTCCCTCATATAGACGCTTTCTGACACCTCTGCAGCAGACGGCTTTTTGAAACATAGTGACAAAAGAAGAAATTGCACAAAACGTGCAATTTCTCCTTTTGCCACAATGTTTTCCACTTTTTGTCATAGGTTAACCATTCAATTATGGAGATATTCTATGTTTTGACAAAATACGTCCAAAGTCGTCTGCTGCAGAATTGTCATATGAGGGAAAGGGTTTAGAATTAATAAAACCCTACATTGTGGTACTCTTAGGTATTCTTTCAGTGAGATGCTTATTTTGAATTCCCACAAGAAAAGGTTTTGTGATGAATAAGAATTTTAGAATAATGATCCTTTTCCCACCTGCAGACGCATTTTGACGCAATAGCAGCAGACGACTTTTGAAAACATTGTGGCCAAAGTTGAATGTTTTCAACCTTATTTAACAATTAAGCTATCTTTTATGGAGATTTTTCCAGGTTTTTGTCACAACGTTTTCAAAGTCGTCTTCTGCATATTTGTTGTATGTGGGAAAGGGATGAGCTCTTTATATTCATATTAAGCTCACCTTAGCTATTGTGTTCAATGTTGAATGCTGTCAATCATCATCCTCTTTTCACACTAACCTAAATAACTGTCCTCTGAAACTACTGGCTCTGAAAAAATACAAAACTCTGAGAATGTTGTCTATTGTAGAATTTAACCCTTTACAACATACAAAAAATCAGTAGCAAACGACTTTTTTTATTGGTCACAAGATGGGATGGGGCTAGTTTTTGTAACATGTTGAAACAAAATAAATAATACTTAGTCAAAGTATTCAGGTTTGCTATACAGAGACACCATGACACCACCATGACCTTACCATGGCCCACCAATGACCATCCCATGACCCCACCATGACACACCCTCTTGTTGATTCAACTGACCCACATGTATACTTTTTGTCAGAAGTTTTGTGAAAGACTTGTGAGTATAACTGTTGGACAGAGGAGATTCTAGACTGGCCTGAATCCTCTCTGCTCACAAATCATGAGCTTAATGTAACTCTGTTTTGTTACACAATGTAGTTGCAACCTATTGGCATGAAGTCATCAATATAATATATAAAGGAAATAACCTCATCAAAATCAGGTTCAGGTATCTACTAAATACCATAAAATACCCAAATTCACATCCAATGTGCCCAAAACGCATTATATTTAACCCTTTCCCTCATATAGATGCTTTCTGACGCCTCTGCAGCAGACAACTTTTTAAAAACATGGCGACAAAAGAAAAAAAGTGCTCAAAACAAGCAATTTCTCCTTTTGTCACAATGTTTTCCACTTTTAGTTATCCATTCAATTGAAGAGATTTTCTATTTTTTGAGAAAATATGTTCAAAGTCGTCTGCTGCAGAACTGTCGTATGAGGGAAAGGGTTAATGAATATGTTAATATATGTAAACTAGTACCATCTATGTTATCATACAATGAAGTATCATTGTGTTAAATTTGTGTTTTTGATTTGCATTTCGGTGTATTTGGGTGTTTCGTGTAACACGTCAAAAAATGTCAAATAATCTACCAACCATCCACCAAACTATTGTTACGTAACTCAGTTGGTAGCGACGCAGGCTGTCAGTCCAGGGGTTGTGAGTTTGAATTACTGTGACCTGCGTCATTCGTCTTTCACCAATGGGCTGTTTAACAGTCTATGTGGAAAAGCAGCCAGTTGCTTGGAAAGTATGTTGTGTGGTATACTAGTGTGGGAAATCCAGGAAATGCATGAGTAGGTGAACTGGTCACCGTGATATGACTGAAAAATTATTGAAAACGGCGTTAAACACTAATCAATCAACCAATCAATTGTTACGAAAAAACAATTGAGAGTTGACCCTTGACAATAGATAATTCTACTGTGTGAATGTAAGCACATGGTATATTAAAAAGTTAAATGTTTGCATATTTTCACATTTTGAACGTCTATAAAAAAAAAAAAAAAGGATTTTTCGAAAATGACGTTTGCCACAATTGGCCCCATTTCTCCGGATGTCGTCACATATTATGTGGTTAATATTTCTTTATAACAGCTGATTTATTTATTTGTATCATTCCATGATTGTTTCAGTGGACAGATGTGTTAAGTGTTATAGCCACAGCTTTGGATGAGAACAATATGTCTTACAAAGCTCTCTACACAGCTGGGAAATTTCAGGTATGTTAACCCTTTCCTTCATTTCACAAATCTACAGCAGACAACTTTGAAAACATGTAGGCAAAAATATAGAAAATCTCTACTAAAGAAAGTTTAATTATTGAATAGAGTTGAAAACGTTCTGGCAAAAGGAGAAATTGCTCATTATTAGCAATTTCTCCTTTTGCTTCATTGTTTTAAAATGTTGTCTGCTTTAGTTGCTTAAAATATGTCTGCAAGTTGGAAAGGATTAACCCTTTCCCTCATATAGATGCTTTCTGACGCCTCTGCTGCAGACGGCTTTTTGAAAACATAGTGACAAAAGAAGAACTTTTAGCACTTTTAGTCATAGGTTATCCATTTAATTATAGAGATCTTCTACTTTTTGACAAAATGTGTTCAAAGTCGTCTGCTGCAAACTTGTCGTATGAGGGAAAGGGTTAAAGCTTCACAATAAGTAATTCCACCTTTTTACTGGTGATTTTTGTTTCATAATTGTAAGTAAAATTACGGTAGCCAGAACTTTGGAACTTCAATGGTAAAAAAGCAACACCATGATACTGCATTAACCCTTCCCCTCATACGACAATTCTGCAGCAGACGACTTTGAACATATTTTGTCAAATAATGGAAAATTTCTATAACTGAATGGATAACCTATGACTAAAAGTGGAAAACATTGTGACAAAAGGAGAAATTGCACATTTTGTGCAATTTCTTCTTTTGTTACTATGTTTTCAAAAAGCCGTCTGCTGCAGAGGCGTCAGAAAGCGTCTATATGAGGGAAAGGGTTAAATAGGATGCTTATTTTGGTCATTGATTTATAAATCCATTCTTTTTTACTATTTATCAAAAGGATAAATTAATCTGGCCCTAGAAAAGGAGCTTAACCCTTTCCCTCATACAGCAATTCGGCAGCAGACGACTTTGAACGTATTTTGTCGAAACATAAAAAAATTCCATAGTTGAATGGATAACCTATGACAAAAAGTGGAAAATATTGTGGCAAAAGGAGAAATTGCACGTTCTGTGCAATTTCTTCATTTGTCACTATGTTTTCAAAAAGCTGTCTGCTGCAGAGGCATCAGAAAGCGTCTATATGAGGGAAAGGGTTAAGGAGAGTGAATGCGATCACTCTGTGTCTTCTGTCCTTCATGTTAAACATCTCCCCTGTTAGTGTTGTTTCAATGAATTTGGAGTATTGTCTCCGTGTCCTCTACTTAGGTCCTTAAACTTTTGGATCCACTCAAAATTCCAGTTGTCATGCTATTGCAACTTTTAAGAAAACCGCTGTTCTTAGAAACTTTTGGGCCATTCCATATTAATTGATAACAAAAACCTTGGATATTGCTAGTCTCTCTAGCTTAAGTGTTATCTTTTAAAAGCTTTTTCTCTGAAAATGCTGGTCTTTTTTCACAATAGTTTAATTGAGATGTTACTTTGGTGATCGTCATTAAAAAATATCCAAACCATTGTTATTTGTCGTAAAATGTTTCAGCTTTATTACCTTATTTGTAGAGTGCAAACTTGAAAATATTCTATGTAACAAAGTGACTGTTTTTAGCTCACCTAAGCACAGAGTGCGAGGTGAGCTTTTGTGATCACTCACCGTCCGACGTCAGTCGTCGTCTGTACGTTAGTCTGTTAACAATTTCCTACAAATGACTTCTCCTACTAAACCAATGGACTGATTTCAAAATTACTTCACAGGAATGTTCCTTAGGTGGTCCTCTTTTAAATTTGTTCAAAGAATTTAATTCCAAGTAGAACTTTGGTTGACGCAGTATCAGAAAAGGGGAAAATTGCCAAAAATCTTCTTGTCCAAAAGTACTTGTTTGATTTGAAAATAATTTTGCAGAAATGTTTCTTGGGGCACCCTCTACTGTCATATATATCCATGTGCCCAGGTACACATACATATTATTATATACCCACTCTCACATGAATACATACGAATATGTTTATGGTTGGAAGGCAACAATCAGTGGTAAACTGATGTCACTTGCAAAAGATCCAGTTCTGATGTTGACATGAACAGTGTGAGTGTCGTTATTCCCATAACAATTGTCATTTATTATATCATTTAATGACTTAGTTTTATAAGTATCATTTGTACTTTGATTTGTAATAAGACAAGAGTTGGCTTCCATAATAAATAATAAACATGGAGTTCGTCAGTTGTTGTCCTAAAGTCCATTAGCGAATATAACATGGTGTCAGCAGTGGTTAAACTATAAAAAAGGTAACAGAACCCAAGATTAATACATGCAGTAACCTAACAATGGAAGGGTTACACGGAAGCATACCCCAAATGCACTGGGAAGCCAATGATCTCATGAACGCATGGAAAAGGTTTTATGTGGAGTTTATGTTCAAGGGTCCCCTTAAAGAAAAAGAGGAGGAAGACAAGTGTGCATATTTAATGATATGGGTTGGAGAGCGTGGTAGAGAGGTATATAGTACCTGGGATCTTTCAGCAGATGACAAGAAAACACTCGCAACTTTAACAACAAAGTTTGAAGAGTATGTGAAACCCAAATCAAACATTGTGTTCAATCGTTATAAAGTCCAATGCAGAGTTCAGATAGAATCAGAAAGTACTGAAAATTTTGTAACTAACTTGAGAGTTTTGGCGAAAGATTGTGACTATGGTGAACAGACTAACAATATGATACGTGATAGAATAGTGTTTGCTATCAGAAGTGACAAGGTAAGAGAAAAGTTGATAAGTGAAGGATCAACATTAACACTTGAAAGAGCGATTGACGTGGCACGGTCATATGAGCTGTCTCAGAAACAGTTAAAATCAATGATAAAAACAGAAGACCATTTGAATACAATGAGTTTGAAAACCACAAGGTCCAATCAGTCTGCGCATGCAAAATATGAACCAAAATTTAAGAAAAAGGACACAGGATTTAAGAAAAACATGGAATTTTCATGTAGTAGATGTGGTAAATCACACAAAAAAAGTAAATGTCCTGCCTTCGGGAAAAAATGTTATGTTTGTCACAGAAAAAATCACTTTGCAAACATGTGTCGATCAAGATCAGACAAACAAGTACATGAAGTCGAGGAAGAATATGATTTTGATGCTCTATATGTTGGGTCCATTCATTCAAACCCTAAACATAGAAGAAAAGACACTTTCACAGAAACTTTGACAATAAACAATAGAGATATTCACTTTCAGTTGGATACAGGTGCACGGTGTAATGTACTATCAAGGAAAGACTATAAGACTTTGTGCTTAAATAAACCCCTTATTAAGGCTGATGTTGCATTAAGGTCATTTTCAGGTCACAGGCTTGAACCTGTTGGAATGACACAGTTAACACTATTATGTAAAGATGAAACATATTAGAACATTCACTTTTATGTTGTTGAAACCAACTCACAGTCTGTCTTGAGTGGAGAAACAGCTGAGAAGATAGGTTTAATTAAAAGACTATATCAAGTAGAAACTGAATATTCCAATATTTTGAAGGGCTAGGCTGCTTACCAGGTGAACATACAATAAAACTTGACACAAAGATAGAACCAAAGATCCATCCACCGAGAAAAGTCCCTATTTCTTTAAAATCAAAAGTTAAGGAAGAATTAGAGAGAATGGAAACAATGGGTGTCATAGTTAGACAAAAAGAACCAACACCTTGGGTGAATTCAATGGTAACAGTCTCAAAACCTAATGGATCCGTCAGGATATGTATAGATCCAAAAGACCTTAATCAGGCAATTCAAAGAGAACATTTTCCTATGAAAACTATTGAAAAAGTTGTAGCTGAAATGCCAGGAGCAGTAGTTTTCAGCAAACTTGATGCCACCTCTGGGTTTTGGCAATTGAAACTTGATGAGGAAAGTTCAAAATTGACAATGTTTAACACTCCATATGGAAGATATAGATTCATTAGGGCTCCATTTGGTATCAAATCTATACCAGAAATATTTCAAAGGACTATGACAGAGATGATAGAAGGGTTACAAGGTACTCAAGTTATAGTGGATGATATTCTGGTCTGGGGTTCAAACACTGAAGAACACAATATAAGGTTGAAACAAGTTCTTGATAGGACAAAAGAATGGAATCTCAAGTTGAGTGAATCAAAATGTGAATTCAGAAAGGACGAAATAGAATTTTGTGGTCATAAACTGACAAAAGATGGTTTAAAGGCAGATCCATCAAAAGTGAAATCCCTCAGAGGGAATGAAAGAACCACAGAATAAGAAAGAATTACAAACATTCTTAAGAAATTTCTACCAAATATGTCTGAAATAAGTGCTCCATTAAGACTCTTACTTGAAAAAGACATTAGTTGGCACTGGGAAGAAAAACAGAAAGAAGCGTTTAAAAAGTTGAAAGAATTAGCATATGTTACACCAGTATTAGTCTATTATAATTCAGATAAAGAAGTGGTTTTGAATGTGGATGCAAGTTCATTTGGACTAGGAGCAGTTCTACTTCAAGAAGGAAAACCATTGGCTTATGCCTCAAAAGCACTAAATGCAACTCAAAAGAAATATGCTCAGATAGAAAAAGATACTCTTGCTATCTTGTTTGGTTGTAGAAAATTTCACACTTTTCTGTATGGACGACATTTTACTGTAGGGTCGGTCGGACCATAAACCTCTGGAACAAATCTTCAAAAAGAGTTTTGTAGAATCACCGCCTAGAATTCAAAGATTTACCATGGCACTTCAAAAGTATGATTTCATAGTCAAACACAAACCAGGGAAAACTATGTTTATATCGGACACATTGTCACGGTTTCCAGAAGAAGATTGTAGTGAAGAGACTTTACAAGATATAGATATACATGAGGTACTCCTCAATGCACATTTACCAATGTCTCCAAATAAGTATAGAGAATTACAGGAGGAAACAATGAAAGATGAACAGTTAAAACTGTTACAATTAACATGTGAAAATG
The DNA here is from genome assembly GCA_031761405.1 of Serripes groenlandicus. Taxonomy (NCBI): domain Eukaryota; kingdom Metazoa; phylum Mollusca; class Bivalvia; order Cardiida; family Cardiidae; genus Serripes; species Serripes groenlandicus. The sequence goes on from JASEVX010000005.1 coordinate 37,806,778, forward strand.
GTTGGCCAATGAGAAAATCTAGTGAACCAGAACTAATAAGAAGTTATTGGCAACTAAGACATGAAATTACTTGTGTAGACAATATAATGTACAAAGGTTTGAAAGTCATAATTCCTTCAAGTAAAAGAGAAGAGATGCTTTATTTAATTCATGAATCACATTTAGAAATAGTTAAGTGTAAATCCAGAGCAAGAGAATTTATGTACTGGCCGGGTATGGTTACACAAATACAGGAAACTGTTGAGAAATGTGACATTTGTGCCGTGAATAATAAAAAAGGCAATCCTAAAGAACCAATAATAACAAGTCAACTACCAGATAGACCGTCATCAAAAATGGGAGCTGATTTGTTTGTGCTAAAAGGACAACGCTACCTACTAACAGTTGATTACTTTTCGAAATGGCCGGAAGTTGAAAAGCTGGATGGTTTAGAAACAAGATATGTCATAACTTACCTGACAAAAACAGTTCTCCAGATAAGGTTACATTGACGAACTAGTTACGGATAATGGGCCACAGTTTTCAAGTAGAGAATTCATATTGTTTGCGGAAGAATTTCAGTTTGTTCATACCACAACAAGCCCGTACTACAGTCAGGCAAATGGGCAAATGGAGAGATTCGTACAAACTGTAAAAAACTTGATAAAAAAGAGTAAAGATCCTACCAAAGCTTTACTTGATTATAGAAATACACCCTTGGAAGGAGTTATGCTATCCCCAGCACAGCTTCATATTGACAGGCGTCTTAAATCGAGCTTACCTACAACAGCGGCTTTGTTGAAAACACAAGGACACAGTGATATGATCAAGAAGAAACTAAAAACACTTCAAGAGAAACAAAGGTTTTATTATGATAAAAAGGCCGGAAAACCATTACCCTCAGTGAAACAAGGTGAAAGTGTAATGATTAAACACAATAAGCAATGGTTCCAGGAAAGGTTATCAAATACCATGATAAACCAAGGTCATATATCCTTGAAACTAACAAAGGGCAAATGTTGAGAAGGAATAGAAACCATATTAAGCCTACAAAAGCTCATTTTCCACAAATGACACAAGATACAGAATGTATCAATAACAAAAGTTATTATGGCAATAGTTTTCAAAAGCATGGCTGAGAATGAAAATGTTTTCAAAAGTCAAAGCAAGAATGAAAATGTTTTCAAAAGTCAAAGCATGAATGAAAATGTTTTCAATAATTCAGAAAAATGCCATATTGAAAATAGTGAATCAGTGTTCAGTGAAAATAAGTGTAATCAGAACAAGTGAAAGAAAAAGGCAAAGTACAATCACCTAGTAAAAACAAACTACCAACAGTTACTACCAGATCAGGCAGAAATATCAAGAGAGCAGAAAAGTTACAAGACACTGACACTGAAATATATTAGCGAATATAACAAGATTGTTCAAATTTTTCCGATCCGTTGAAAAACATGGCCTCCAGGGGGCGGAGCTTTTTGTCCAAAAGAATTGGCCCGATTTAAAGATAATTGGCACAAATATTCCTTGGAGGACATTCTACCAAGATTGGTCAAATTAATCCGATCCATTGTAAAAAATGGCCGCCAGGGGCTGGGCTTGTTTTCCTTAAATGTGCTTTGTAATATCTCTAAAAATCTTCTTGTCCAAAAGCACCTGCCTGATTTAAAAATTATTTGGCACAAATGTTCCTTGTTCCTTGGGGACCTTCTACCAAGGTTGTTCAAATAAATCCGATCTGTTGAAAAACATGGCCACCAGGGGGGTTGCTTGTTTTCCTTAAATTTATAGAGTATAAAACTTTGAAAACTATTGAAGTTCTATTAAATCAGGTGAGCGATATAGGGCCATCATGGCCCTCATGTTAAAATAATTTTAAAGATATGTTCCTTCATTACCTACAACCCAGATTTTTCCAGCCATTTTGATTGGTAATATTAAAATATGGATGCCAAGAAACAATGCTAGTTTCTCCCTATATATGCACATTGGGCAAACTTTGAAAATCTGGTCTGATTTCAAAATAAACTTTTTTTTACTGACTGAACACGTTTACCTTATAAGATAAAAAAAAGCAATGGTATTCAGGTGAGCAAACCAGGGCCTTTTAGAGATGCTTCCAATTTGGACAAGCCCATTTCAGTCGATATATTAACTCTTTTCCACATAGAACAAATCTGCAGCAGACAACTTTTTAAACATCTAGGTAAAGACAAATAAATCTCTGGATGTGGAAATGGTATTAAAGAATTGAGTTTGAAATATTGTTGCAAGAGGAGAAATTGCTCATTATTAGCTATTGCTCCTTTTGTTTCAATGTTATCAAAATTAGTGCACTTCATATATGACATAATGTGTCTGGATCTGTAAAAATCGTGAATTTGTCATGAATAAGTGAATTTGTCATGAATAAGTGATTTCACTCATGAATAAGTGATTTTGCTCATGAATAAGTGATTTTGCTCATGAATAATTGATTTTGTCTTGAAAAAGTGATTTCGCTTATGAATCATCAAGAACCAATACTCATGTTTTGTATTTTTGTCTGACTTTTAATGCCATTTTTTTTTTTTTATAGCAAAACCTGTCGGCCTTCAAGCTGTCAGATGAGGGTACAACTCTACTGTTACCTGTACATAGTGGGGCTAATGGACTCAACCTAATTGAGGCTACCCATGTCATACTGGTCGAACCCATTCTAAACCCAGGACAGGAGCTTCAGGCAATTGGAAGAGTTGACCGTATAGGACAAACAAAGTATGCTTCATACAACTTATATATATTAACCCTATTTCCCATGCAATAAGTTTGCAGCAGACGACTTTGAAAACAACTTAAGGTATATGTGGAACTTCTCTATAAGTGAATGTAACGTTATTAAATAGAGTAATTTCTCCTTTTGCCACAATGTTTTTACTAAAGTCGTTTGTGGCAGATGTGTCATATTTGCGACTACACGTGGGAAAAGGTTAATCATTTTTTGATATCTGCTTCCTGTTTACTAAACCAATACTCCCATTGATACTGCTTTCAGAGTTATCAAACATTTGTTTCACAAGACATGCGCGGATATGATATAGTCTTTTCCCTTGAACAAGTAACTTGATTCTTCTGGAGAAGTAAAAAGAGAAGTTATTCAAACACAAACAATTTCTCCTTTCCTTTACCATAAGGCATTCAACTCTGCATCCAAATTATACATGATGTAGTTAATATAATTATATTTCCTACTTGAAGGAGTAACATTTATAGTCTCAGATGTTGTACTGGTCTAGATGAATATCATAATATCCATCAAGCTATTAGAAACGGTCTTGGATAGCAGAAGTGTAAATTCATGTAACACAAAGCTATAACCGAGGGGGGTAACAATTTTAATAACAAACTTTATTTGACCATTCAACTCAAAGTTGATCAACCCTTTTTCCTCTTACAAATGCATATTGACGCCTATGCTGCAGCCGACTTTTTAAAACATTGTGAAAAAAGGAAAAATTGCTCATGACGAGTACTTTAGTTATATCACAGGATTTCCTTGGTAAATTACCAGTACTTCTTGCTAGATTATGTTGAAATCATCGCAACAGACATACAACTAGCGCTGCAACCCTGAGCCAAAAGGCACAATGTTTTCAATTCTTTTCAATAATTAAACTTTATTTATAGAGAGATGTTTTCAAAGTTTTCTTCTGCATATTTGCTGTATTTTAAAATCCAATTGCTGAATGCCAGTCATAGTGAATTGTCAGCCAAGCATCCGTGTGTGCGTTAATCAACTTTTGGCTTGAAACAATTCACCTCTGTAGCCACTGGGCCAATTGGGATAAAACATCATGGATAGCATTCTTTCAATACCCTCTCCTAAGTTCTCTCAATTTTTTGGGATTCACACAAAATTCTGGTTTTCATGAAAACATAAAAAACACTTTAAAAATCTTCCCTTCAGAAACTGGTTGACCAATTTTCAAATAATGTTGAAAAATGTTCCTTGGTGACCCTCTATCAGGTTCGTTCAAGCCCTGTTGATTGGTAAAAAATTCTAAAAAATCATGGCTGCCTGTGAAAACCTCCCAAAGTATGAAGCCAATATTCAAATAGTTTTGTTGAAATGTTCTATGGGTGACCCTCTTTCAGATTCCTGCAAGCCATGTTAATTGGTCAAAAAATATGGTCGCTAGGGGGCGGGGCTGTTTTGCTTCATGTAGGTACATGTATAGTGAAAATTTATAACTCTTCTCCAAAAGTATGAAGCTGATTTTCAAATCATTTTATAGACATATTCCTTGGGTGACCCTTTGTGAAATTCCTTCAAGCCATGTTGCTTGTTTCCTTTTGGTACACTGTTTTCAAAGTTGTCTGCTGCATATTTGCTATATCAGGGAACATGATAAGTATTTCCACAGCTGAATGAAAGTGTGTTATGTATATTTTCAGGCCAACCAAAGTACACCGTTTTCTCATTCGTGGAACTATTGAACAAAAGATGCATGTCTTGATCAAGTCTCTCGATTCACATGGTTTGTCCAAGAACACAGAGGATAGTGCCCTTACTATAGCAGATTTGTCTGCATTGTTTGCACAGCAGGTTGATGATACAGAACAATCAAATGAAGATGTACAGCAAACAACAACAGAACAATCAAATGAAGATGTACTACAGACTATAACAGAACAATCAAATGAAGATGTACAACAGACTATAACAGAACAATCAAATGAAGATGTACAGCAAACAACAACAGAACAATCACATGAAGATGTACAACAGATTATAATTGAACAATCATATGAAGATGTTCAGCAAACTACAACAGAACAATCAAATGAAGATGTTCAACAAACAACAACAGAACAATCAAATGAAGATGTACAACAGACTACAACAGAACAATCAAATGAAGATGTTTAACAAACTACAACAGAACAATCAAATGCAGGTATACAAGAAACTACAACAGAACATTAAAATGAAGATGTTCAACAAACTATAACAGAACAATTAAATGAAGTTGTACAACAATCTACAACAGAACAATCAAATGAAAAATGTTCCACAAACTACAACAGAACAATTAAATGAAGATGTACAGCACACTACAACAGAACAACCAAATGAAAATGTTCCACAAAATACAACAGAACAACCAAATGAAGATGTACAGCAAACAACAAAAGAGCAATCCAATGAATATGTGCAGTAATCTACAACAGAACAATCAAATTAATGTACAGAATACTACAACAGAATAAAGCAAAGAAGATGTGCAGCAAACTACAACAGAACAACCAAATGAAGATGTTCAACAAACAACAACAGAACAATTAAATGAAAATGTACAACAGACTATAACAGAACAATCAAATGAAAATGTTCAATAAACTACAACAGATCAATCAAATGAAGATATACAAGAAGCAACAGCAAAGTATGTCAGGGGGAATATAATACATTATAAACTAGAACATTATGGGATTATGTCACAGAGTTAATAAGTATGTCAGTGGAAAATAATACAGAAGTACCTAAAATATTAGGGAATTATATCACAGAGTTAGCAATTATGTCAAGGGAAAATAATACAGAAGTACCTAGAATAGTAAGGGATAACGTCACAGAGTTAGCAAGTACATAAGGTGTTTGCATTTCAGATAATGTTACATTATTAGCTAATACATCAGAGGATAATGTTACATATTTAGCTAACACATCAGGGAATAATGTCACATAATAAGCAAGTACATCAGGGTATTATGCTTCAGAATTAACGAATACATCAGGGAATAATGTTACATAAATAGCTAACTCATCAGGGAATAATGTTACAGAATTAGCAAGTACAGCAGAGATTGTATTACAAAGTGAGCAAGTATACCAGGGGATAACGTTACAGAATTAGCTGATTCTCCAAAGGATAATGTTACAGAATTAGCTAACTCATCAGGGAATAATGTATCAGAGTTAGCAAGTACATCAGGGTATTAAGTTACAGAGTTAACTAATACATAAGGGAATAATGTTACAGAATTAGCTAACTCACCAGGGAATAACGTTGCAGAATTAGCAAGTACAGCTGAGCAGAGTTTGTATTACAAAGTGAGAAAGTTTACCAAGTGAATAAGGTTACAGATTGTTCAAGTACATCAGGGTATTATGTTACAGAGTTAGCAAGTACATAAAGGCATAATCTTACACAAGTACATCAGGTGAAAAAACACACAAAGTAAGAAAATATGTTGGGGTAGAAAGACTGGATAAAAGAAAAAGTAATGTTTATAACTCTTTTGTTCAATGAGCTATCCAAACAAACAGTTATTTTGTAAGTCTTTTAGGGCTCGACTCTTTACCGTTGTTTCCATTTTATTAATGACATGTTATGTGAATTTTATTTTTACAAATGAGCCAGGGCTCTTTTCTTTGACATTTTCGGAGAGTAAAGGCATGGATAATCCTGAATATAAGTTGTTTGGACAGTTACTAGAAGGTTTTCATGAGAAGTTCATTTTTAGCTCAACAGAGCACAAATTGTTCGAGGTGAGTTATTGTGATCACTCATCTAACGTCCTACAATGTTCGCTCGAGGAGATGGGCTCCTTTTCCTTATATATATAGAGTAAGAACATTGAAAAGTACATCTGAAAAATTACATTGATTCAGTTGAATGATTTAGGACCATCATGGCCCTCTTGTTTAACCCTTTACCACAGGAAAAAGACATTTTAACCATCTGCAATAAGGAGAAGTGACCCATAATGACCATTTTAATATCTCCTTTTGTCACAATGTTTTCATAATTATCATTTCAATAATTTTACCTTTGTTTATCTGCTGTAAAGGGTCAAGATGATCTGTTCATGATAGTTTTTCATGTTGCATGCACATTATGTTTATTGCTACATGCACGTTTTAATGCATGACTTGGTATCAATAAATCAGTGTCAATGTTTTGTTCACATAAGTATTCATTTATTAATCTTCCTGTATAACTTAGGGGGCTACTTTACTTTATAATTTGGTTTCATAAAATCCAGATGGGTCAATGTCACAGGGACCCGTCCATTACACTTATGTTTCTGCTCAATGACAGGAGTAACATAGTACCCAGAGTCATCTTGCATAATATTATAATTGGTCTTATTGAGTAGATGATCGCTTTTGTTTTTTTGGGTCACTGGGTCAAAGTGCAAGGTCATAGGGACCTTAAAGGTAAATTCCGTTTCTGCTCAATACCTCAAGAACCCTTTATCCAAGAGTATATCAACTTCACAGGATGAATAGACTTATTGAGTAGTTTACTCCTATTGGTTTAGACCTGTAAAGGTCAAATATGTTTCGCTCAATATCTCAAGAACATTTTTACCAAGTCTTTACACTTCACAGGATGATTAGAATAACTAAGTAGTCTACCTAAATTGTTTTTTGGGGTTACTGAGTTAAATGTCAAGGTCACACATACTTGTTCAGTAATTTTCAAAAATGTGTTTTCGCTCAATACCTCGAGAACCCATTGCCCAGAGTCTTCAAACTTCATAGGATGATTTTAATCAATGAGATTATGAGACATTCTCATATTGGAGTTAAAGGTCAAGGTAAACGTGGCTCTTAATGTCAAATCGGTTTTTGCTCAATATCCCAAGAACTCTTCGACCAAGAGTCTTCAAACTTTACAAGATGAATGGATTCTATGAGAAGATAACCACGGTTATATGGTCCGTCAAATTTAAATTGTTTTCCCGGCGCTGAATATCTCGATAATCCGTTGACCAAAAACCGGTTTCATAGAATGATTGGCCTATGTGAGCAGATGAGCCTATGATTGTCAAATAGGGGAGACATCAGATTTTTGTTCAGGAAAATCATCTTCTAGTTTACTATTGATTTTGAATGAATACATATATATCTACACCAAATAAATCATTGTCCGCTGACGTAAAATATAAGTTCGGGAGATAAGAATCGATAATATCTCCTACATGTTGACATCTGTACTGCTTTATATGATGCCGTATCATAGGAAGAATAATAACCATTTTCTCGGTTGTGCAGTTGTGATAGCGTCCGCCTCGCGTTCGGGGTATCCGAGTTTAATCCCGGACGTGTCAGGATAAACTAAACGCTAGTGTTAACATGAGCATCGCCGACGATACAATTTCCCTCGCTGTGTCGTTGTGTACAGATGTATTACAGTGAAACATGAACCCATCCAAGCTCTCTTTACAATGAACTTGTGTATGATGTATTATAGTGAACGTTAACCCGTCCAAGCTCTCTTTACAATGAACTTGTGTATGGTGTATGACTGAATTTCGTCATGACGTCGTTTCCTACATACATACAAACATGTATTGTGGTCACTATGGTCTTGACATTCGTACAAGAAGAGACAATGCTTGTTCACATATGTTTTAAGCTTCACATCAATCTGAATTGAAAACGCTAGAACAATGACGACGTTCGGCCACTAATATAGACACTGGGATTTTGACCTAGGTCGATGAAATGCGAACTCGTACAAGACACGATGTTTGTTAACATATGTGAAGTTTTATAACGATCGGATAAGAAATTAAGTCGCTAGAGCGATGGCGTCGTTGGGGCATGTACGTACGTATGTACGGGCCGATCCCTATATCTCATCGACGACATCGTCGCAAGTGGATACTAATTTCCTGGCCATAATGGAACCATATAAAACCAGCAAAACGAAATTCTAGTTCCGCATAATACTTTGACTGGAAACAAGCCATTCATTCATGTATATATTACAGAGATACTTTTATTAACATTATATACAATCTACAGCGCTCAGCAATTCATCTATTTGAACCGAGGCGTCCGAATTTCTATCACAGCAAAAAATGCGGAAAAATACTCAATACCTCGTTAAAAAACTCAAAAAGTCTCTCTATATTGTCTATACGCTATGATAAAATTGATCGTAATAATACGGGGAAATCCGCACGTGTTACTATAAATAGCCCCTCTATACGTCCATATAGTGTAATAATAATGACAATGTCATTATTATTACACTATATGGACGTATAGAGGGGCTATTTATAGTAACACGTGCGGGATTCCCCAAATTACCATTACGATCATTTTGATCAAAGCGTATAGACAATATAGAGAGTGTTTTTGAGTATTTTAACGAGGTATTGTGTGATTTTCCGCATTATTTGCTGTGATTTGAACCGGAATGGAATGGTGGTGTTCAATAATTTGGATCTCAAATAGCAAGGAAGATTGAAGTAACCGTTACTATTATACATCAAAAATCTACTGTATATAGTACGTAGATGGAGTTTCTAAGACATAATGACATTTCTGTAGATTTGTAGAAACACGGATTTATTATTGCAGTTTAAAGCAATTGCAGCTGGCTATCTTCTAATATAGACATTTTAGTCCATTGGAGATAGAAGAATGGCGCTAGTCACATTTACTAATATGTTGGCCGAGTCCGTATTCAAACTGATGACATATGGATCGACAGCCCTTGTTGTTATAGCGAATCGACAAAGGGTAAGTAGCTCGTTCGGAATGCTGATCCTCAGGAGCACAAATAAATGATTAAAAAGCTAAATTATTTTATGGCTTTATATTGACGTTTTACTGAGCACTATTGAAATTAGCCGGAGCTTGGGATAATAATTCTATGAACATGTATTTTACCATTACCAAAAACAATATGCATGTCGTTATGTATATTTCATTAAACATTCACATAATTGAAAAAGAATTCTACGTATTTCAATAAACCTCCGGTCTTTACTGAATTCACGAACGAACATACAGTATCTATCTACTAGTTCAAATGTAGATGCCTGAGCGGTGAATTCATGTGTCCATGGTATGCTATTTACCGCAATACCGAATTATTATTCAGATGCTCGAGTTTGTTGGTTTAATCTACGAACTATTTTACATAGCTATTGCATTCAGAAGCATTCAGAAAATGCACTATAAAAATACGTCATGCTCTAAGTATTCACGTTCTCCCCCATACACAAACCCTTCAGCAGGGAACTTCGAAAACCTCTAGGTAACGATACGGCTTATCTATATAAATCGGGGGCTTGGCGTGAAACGGTTGTAACTAAAATTGGTAATTTTTTACCAAGGTTAATCACCTTGCCATATAGTCTTTATAAGCGTTAAATCATTTATCTTGGTAAACAATGGAAATTTAGGTGCCATTGCTCGTTCTGAGCAATGGCACCTAAATTTGCATTGTTTACAAAAGGGTCAAAATTGCCCCTAAACCAGGGTTTTCAAAATAGGTTTTTAGTTACAACCGTTTCACGCCAAGCCCTCGAAATGACAGTTTACTTCTTTCAATACAGTTGAAAATATTGTTGCAATTGAGAGATTGATCATAATAAGCAATTTGTCATTTTTTTAAAAACCACCTGCAGAGCGGTTTAAATTCGCCTACATCTGGGAAATGGTTAAATAAAAGGTTGGGGTTATAAGTAGATTGAACTTGTTAACCTTACACAGATGTATAAAAAGAAGAAGTTCGGGTGAGGTCAATGAGAGGTTCATAAATAGGCCGTCTAATTGTTGCAACCAGTTTAGATCCGGATCAGCCTGTATAATGTCACGGCCTGATTAGGTCCTGCGTCGTTCGCTATCAAGTCAACACATCTTCTAAAAATATAAAGTAACAGTTTGAAACACTGCCCAGGCTGTATGTATGAATGGGTTCTTCTTAACCCTTTCCCTCATATAGACGTTTTTAGACGCCTCTGCAGCAGACGGCTTTTTGAAAACATAGTGACAAAAGAAGAAATTGCACAAAACGTGCAATTTCTCCTTTTGCCACAATGTTTTCCACTTTTTGTCATAGGTTATCCATTCAATTATAAAGATTTTCCATTTTTTTGACAAAATACGTTCAAAGTCGTCTGCTGCAGAATTGTCGTAAATTAACCTGTTCGCAAATAAACTCGCAATTTGACGCGACGACAGCAGATGACTTCTGCCACAAGACCTTTAACTATTCAATAAGCATAAGAGTTTCCATTTTTGGCTGAGATATTTTCGGCTGCTGCATATGTGATGTATATGATAAACAAACAGTTTAATTAACTGCACAAGGATGAAATGACCGACGGTCCACTTTCCTACATCGTGTTTAGAATGCGTTGAGCTCTGAAACAATAATCTATAAGCAATACAAACACCTTCGAACCAGACATTTCGCTATGTTTCTAACTGAGTATACACTTTGTAACGTTTACCACACGGTATAAAACTGCATCAGGCTATGTGAAAACACTTAGGCAAAACTGTGTCAATGCTCTATATTAGAAAGTATGGTTATTAGTACCCCCAGCGGGTATGCCGCGCTGGGAGGGGAAACTATTTTTGCGCATCGTCCGTCCGGACCATATCTCATATATATTGTTTCACTTAGCGTCACCAAACTTGGTATGCACAAGCCTCTAAATTGGAAAGACGGTGTGTCGCGTAACAAAATGTAGTCAATGTGGCCACTGTTTACCTCTGACCCTTTTAAAGAACACATTTGTCCGGGCCATATCTCTTGTGTTAACGAACCTGGAGTTACCAAATCTGTTATGAAGATGCATCTTGGGAAGAGGGCGTGCTACAATTACCCAATTCAAAGAAAAAGCTTGTCCGGGCGATTTCTCCTATGCTATCGGACCTAGAGTTACCAAATTTAGCATGTTTATTGCACATTGCGATGACGGTGTTTCGCATGCAAATATTGGATCACCATGACATTGACCTCGACTTCGGATCCCATTTCAATAAAAGGCTTATTCGTGCCTTGTCTCATACTGTTACCATATTCGGTATGACGATGCATCTTCGGAAGATTGTTTGTCACGGATCAAATTTAGGTTGCTGTGACATTGGCATTTAACTATGAACTTATTAAAAGATTTTGTTTGTGTTGGCTGTATTTCCAACATTATGTTACAAAGAGTTACAAACGAATTGCATACATTCATCTTGGGCATATTCACTACATTGACCGTAGCTTCTAAAATTAAGATCCAGCGACACTTTTTGTTTTCCTTTTTTTTCCACACAAGATATACATAAGTACATGTTACAATACAAACAACAATTAAATCTTTCGAATATATGTCTTCTACTTCGAAAAAATGTTATGTACCATGCATTTCAATATTCTTGCAATGTTTATGCTACAAAGAAGAATTAGAAGGAGGAGATAATGCTGATGGGGAGAAGATGAAATATAGAAGAAGAGAAAAAGTATGTGAGTTAATAAGGGTCGGACTGTGATTCAATTGGTATGGACAAAAATGTGTTCTTTTTATTAAAGGTTTGTAAAAGTTATTCAGTTTTGAATGGTCTTTTAATAGAGCGATTTCTTGTCCTACCTTTATCTTGCTGTTCAAATGATTGATCAATTTGATTGACTACCGTAAATGTCAATCTTAGCCGACTTGTAATTGGTTGTCAACATAATCTTAACTGGTGTATGTTACTACAGGTAACTTTAAGGACTGGGTTTAATGAGATTATGTTGTGTCTTGATAGGGATTTTAATACCCCACCCCAACCCCGATGTGGGACTTTGGGTTTAACTCTTTCCTTCATTGGACAAATCTATAGTGGACGAATTTAAAGACGTCTTGAGTAAAATATGGGCAATCTCTAGAAATCTGAGTACCTTTTTAGGGTAGACAAGAGGTTGACGTGAAGGGGGTTGCTTGTGATCCACGAATGTTTCACAAATAATCTGCTACAATTACCTTGTAAACTTTCGGCGAATACATATATAAATGCATGGACAATTAAATTAATGCATCGATAATGTAAAAAAGAAACTAGCCCGAACCATAAGTTTATATCTGTCAAACGTGTAGACTCTGATTAGACCCTTCCCGTTTCATCCTAAGTTAAGCTGAATCTTCACCGATTCATAATTTGTTATTATAATGAAGGAATTGTGTTTTATATAAAAATTCGACAGCGACGATCATTTAACGCAAATAAAAGTGACAAAGATCGGAGATTTAGATAAGGGGCATTTTTTCATGTTCTAAAATCCGTATTTGACCTTCAAACCCTGTGTTGTGGGTACTCAAAAGAATCGTCTCAGTGAAACGATTCTTTTGAGTACCCACAGCATAGGGTTTGGTTGAGTATTAAGGTAAACATTGTGGGGGACATTGTGTTCACTCCCTCTTATCTAGTTTTCTGATTATTTTCCTCCTTCATTTTTATGCATATGCAGCAGACGAGTCAACATTGTGGGGGACATTGTGTTCACTCCCTCTTATCTAGTTTTCTGATTATTTTCCTCCTTCATTTTTATGCATATGCAGCAGACGAGTCTTGAAAACAATTAGGCAAAGGGAGAAATTGCCCATAATGGGCAATTTCACCTTTGGCAACAATGTTTTCGGAGTAGCCTTCACCAGATGTGTAGTATGTGGGAAAGGGTTTAATATATCCAAAGGACAAATGGGATTCACAGTAACTCAAACATAATTGGGGGTGGGGACATAGGTAGACCCAGTGCATATTTATGATTTCTACCAGTAACCGCAACTCTGTTTAGACAACATAATTCTTTCATTATGATATATTATATTGACCGGAGGCTTTTATTTATAAATAAAACCAGTGTATTTTTTAATTTGAATAAAACCGCTACCGCGAAATCAACTTATGATTTTTTAAAAATCTGATATTTTGTTACAGGACATTATGATATATGTGTAGTTGATGGTTTTCAACCCAACCATCAACACAAACAAAACATTCCATTTGAAATTTTTGGCATACCAATCTGTTTCCATTTCGATGCGTCACGCTCGCATTGTTGCTCATTTAATATTCACTAAACCGCGCCAAACTAAAAACCATATTTGAACATTTTTAATATTAGTTTCCGGGAGCTCAGTCGGTAGCGACGCGGGCTCTTAATCCAGGAGTTGTGAGTTGGAACCCCTGCTCGGCCGACGTTTGTCACTGTGGACAAGCGCCATTCGTCTCCCACCAATAGGCTAACAGTCTATGAGGAAAATCAGCCAGTTGCTTTGAAAGTTTATTCTGTGTTGTGTGGATTACTGGTGTGAGAAATCGATAAAACACATGAGTAGGTGAACTTGCTGCAGTGATATGACTGACATACAGTTGAGAACGGCGTTAAATCTTTCCAACTTAAATTGTCGGACTCCTGCTTCCTATGTAAGATTATAAAGCGAGCGGGGAAGGTCCTGATTATAATGTGCGGAGGCGTAGACTTCGCTGATATCAAAATATATTAGTATGGCGTGGCCAAACTTAATTGAGGCCATATATGTGCAATAACAACAGGGAGGAAAATATCCAATCAGAAACAAGAATAGCTATCATGTGACTTAGCGCGTATAGTAATCCTTTGCTTTATTCGAGTGTAACGTTTACTTCACTTTTAGTCAAATAATGCAATAAAATTGGTAAGTGTTTAATTTCAAATGTTTTCATACCATTTCTTGGTCCAAGTTAATCGCTGATTTGAAGATTTGTTTATATTATAATACTGTGTTCACCTCGCCAAGGCCGAGCTTACTCTCCTTAAAGTTGTGTCATACTTTTAATTTGCAGACAGCACAAAACGAAAGGGTTTTCGTCAAGTGTTCGCGGTGATAAAGTGTTATAACCGCGCATGTATATAAACATCTTTACATCAGGCAAGATTTCAGTGTGTATTTTATGTTATCGACCGATCACGTCACCTAAGTTATATTTTTCAACATGGCCTCACGACCAAAGGGATATGGCATGACAGCTGAACTCGCGGACAAGGTAAGTTTCTTTCATTTATCATTACTTAATATGTGTAATAGTAGTAGTATTGTGTGAATCAAATTGTGTGTACATAGCGAGACATTTTACGAAAGTAGTTGTAAACGGCAGTAGTAGTAGTAATGACAGTGATAGAAAATAGACCAGACCTCTTTTCCCCACAATTTCTTTCTTACTATCCAACTAAACCCTATGATGTGGGTAATCAAAAGAATCGATTCATTGAGACGATTTATTTTGATTGCCAACAACATTGAGCTGGAGGGTCGGATAATAAATAAAGAACATGCAAGTTTACCCTTTAATATCTAGAACTCTGGCCCGGAAAGATGTGGGGTTAATTTTTATTAACCCTTCCCCGCATATAGACGCTTTCTGACGCCTCTGCAGCAGACGGCTTTTTAAAAACATAGTGACAAAAGAAGAAATTGCACAAAACGTGCAATTTCTCCTTTTGCCACAATATTTTCCACTTTTGTCATAAGTTATCCATTCAATTATGGAGATTTTCTATGTTTTGACAAAATACGTTCAAAGCCGTCTGCTTCAGAATTGTCGTATGAGGGAAAGGGTTAAAACAAAAAAGTTTTCTCTTGAAGCACGCACCTGTCTGTCTAACACCGAACATAACTTGTAAATTTATGGGAGATGCATTTTTCTGGTTTTATTTTTTAGAGGAAGAGAACTCGCTTTCAACACTATTTTGTTGTATCTTGACAATCACTATCCAATTAACCTTCCAGATAGAGTCGTCGCATATGCTCAGTGTTTTTATATTTTCTTATTTTCCTTCATTCATTGCCAAAATAAATGACAAAAGTGAAAGTCTAAATCATTTGGACAGTATCCTAGCATTTGGGCAGCGTTACGAGAAAATGAGGTTTTGTGCCGCGTGTTGACAAATCGTGGTACATCGGAGGAACCAGCGACTGTGAGGCTGCAATTCTAGTTTATCGATAGATCCCTTTTAATGCATTGTAGGCGGACAATGGGGCCCTGGTATTAAAGACTTACCGTATCCAAGGGCTTACCTGAGACGTCACTGTACGCAAATACAGCACAACATGTAATCGCCAGATTGAAATATTCGCGTACAGTGTCCCCTACAGTTATCCCGCGTGACTTGCTCCTTCCCTTTAGCTCAGTGGTTTCAGATTATTTAAACAGAGCCTGTTTCATGTTCGTTAAGTGTTCCCTACAAATATCCCGCGTGATTGACCCCTTCCGGTTAGCACAGTGGTTTGACAGGATTAACCCCTTCCGGCATACAGACGCTTTCTGACGCCTCTGTAGCAGACGACATTTGAAAACAATTTGAGCAAATCATAATTTCTCCTTTTGTCACGATGTTTTCAACTCGATTAATTAATTGTTCTTTCGTTCATAGCATTTTTCCATATTTTCGACTAAATGTGTTAAAAGTCATCTGCTGCAAGTTTGTTATATGTGTGAAAGGGTTAAATCAAAGGTAAATGTTGGCATGTCTGTACAGTTTAGGTTCAAATCGCTCTGTAAATCTGTAAAAACGTTCACAGATGATTTTAGTAAAGCTTATATAAGTTATATGAAAACAGTGTAGATTTTGATCTGACTGAACAGATGCACAGGCTGATCTAGATCTATACAGTTCACAAATAACAAATGTATACAGCAACACCTTATTTTGAAAACCGTGAATTCGTTTGGCTTATGAATTAAATCATACAGGCTCGATATCGATCTTAACTCTTTCAGCGCCGAATTGTTTAAAGTAGACTCTTCCATGTTCAAACTCGGACGACTCTATTTTCATGTTATAGGATTTTTTGAATATTTTTATAACTCACAGCCAAACAATGCAGATTTCAGGTGAGACAGCTCGTTACGAGCTGACTCATCTGAATCTGTATTGTTTGCAAAAAGCTCAATATTGCCTTTGGCGCTGAAAGAGTTAAAACACATACGGGTGCGCTCGAATAATTTATTGGAAACCTATGTGAATGTGTAACCTTTAAAAACGCCTGACTACATTTTGTTACACGAGACAGTTACATTTGTTTGGCTTTAAACTATATATCTAAAACATCTCTACTTTAATAGTCATACATTTGCGTGAGTAATCAAGAAAAGCATGCTTCACTATTACCTCACATGTGAACGTAGTGCTCAATGTGAGCTTTTCTGATCACCCACCGTCAGCGTCAACAATTAGCCAAGCGACATCTCCTATACCACAAGGTTAATTCCATTTGAGCCGTTCTACGAGAAAACCAACATTATGGACTCTGTATGGTATCGACCCAGATCAGCCTACGTAGTCCGCGCAAGCTAATCCGGGCCGACACATTCCGTCTCATCGGGGATATAATAATCATTCCTGAAAACGGAAAATCCACAGGAGGCGAAACGTGTCTGTCCGGGTTAGCCTGCGCGGCAGGCTTAGGCTGATCCGGATCGATCCTTTACGCAATGTTGGTTTTCTCGTGGAACGGCTCATTTAAACTTTACATAGTCCTCTTTGGCTTAAATAAAATGATTTCCATGCAAAACTCTGTTTGCCATGGCAAATGACAGAAACATCTTTAAAAACAAATCTCTTCTGAAAATAGTAGTCCGCGAATTCGAAATAATTTGATAGAAATGATCATCTGATGACTCTGCATCAAAATAGCTAAAGTGCAGACTATCCTTTTAAAAATAAAATAATGTCCCGGAGGGTTGGGTAGTTTTTCCTCCTGTACGACGTATAGAACCGTTTAATATATTCTCTTATTATCCCGTTCCCACATACAGCAAATCTGCAGCAGAAGAATTACTGAAAAAAATTGAAAACATTGTAGCAAAAGGAGAAATTGCTCGTTTTGAGCAATTTATCCCTTTTTCACGATGTTTTCAACAGTTGCTGCTGCGGTTGCGTTAAAATGCGTCTAAAGGTGGATAAGGATTAAAGCAACTGCCAGCATTTAAAATAATTTGGCACAAATCATCATTTGGTGACCTACCATCAAAATAGCCAAACCGATGACTGGCCTTCAAACAATGAGGTCCCAATGGGTGGGGTTGTTTGTCCTTTTATGAGCTTCATAGAAACATTCTTCTCCTCTTAAAACAACTGTCAGAAATCAGGTAACTAGTTCAAATGATCATCTGGTGACTCGCGTAAATGAAGACCGACTTTCCTCCAAAAAATTAGACCCCGTCCTTCTTTCAGCTTTATAAAACATTAAAAATCTCCTCTAAAAGCAAATGTCAGATTTCAAATTTAAGTGGTAAAAGTGTTCATCTGGTGACCCTCCCAGTAAAAATGATAATCTGGTGACC
Organism: Serripes groenlandicus; assembly: GCA_031761405.1. Classification (NCBI taxonomy): domain Eukaryota; kingdom Metazoa; phylum Mollusca; class Bivalvia; order Cardiida; family Cardiidae; genus Serripes; species Serripes groenlandicus. The sequence goes on from JASEVX010000005.1 coordinate 37,824,854, forward strand.
CTGCATCCAATTAGCTGCTATAAACACTGTCCTTCAACACCCCCAGGGGGTTGAGTAGTTTCCCCCCAAAAAAGAGACCCCCATCCTTCTTTCGGTTTTATAAATCTTTAAAAAGAATCTCCTCTTAAAGCAAATGTCAGTATTCAAATTTCCTCCATCCAACAAGCTGCAATAAACACTGTCCTTCAACACTCAAGGGGGTTGAGTAGTTTTCCCCCATGTGTACCCAACGTAGCCCTCTTGATACTTTAACCCTTTCCCACCTGTTGAAGCATTTCCCTGATACGACAATTATGCAGCAGACGACTTTGAACATATTTTGTCAAAAATTGGAAAATCTCTATAATTGAATGGATAACCTATGACTAAAAGTGGAAAACATTGTGTCAAAAGGAGAAATTGCTCGTTTGGAGCAATTTCTCCTTTTGTCACTATGTTTTTAAAAATCCGTCTGCTGCAGAGGCGTCAGAAAGCGCCTATATGAGGGAAAGGGTTAATCATTTTGACGCAATAGCAGCAGACGCCTTTTGAAAGTATTGTGGTTCATTTGGCCACTTTGTTTCAACTTTATTTAATAATAAAGCTATCTGTTATCGAGATTTTCAGGTTTGTGTCTTAATGTTTTCAAAGTCGTCTGCTGCAGATTTGTTGTATGTGCGAGCGAAAGGGTTAAAACAAGTTTATGAACCTTTCACATGGACATAAATAACCCTTTGTCTTCTTGAACCATTGTTGTGAATCCTGTTTCATCAGTACGAGTATAGGGCCTGGTTAATTGACGCATCTGGCCGTCTGACCAGGCTGTATACTGTTGGCTGACCAACTCAACATTTCCATCTATATATTCCTGGGATTGGCTATGGATTCTTCCACTTGCATAGCTGGACAAGTCAAATTAACTCTTTCAGCGTCAAAGGCAATATTAATCTTTTTGCAAACAATACTGATTCAGGTGAGTCAGCTCGTAACGAGCTGTCTCACCTGAAATCAGCATTGTTTGCCTTTTCGTTATCAAACTAAACCAAACTGTTATTACATGAGAAACGAAGACGCCCGATTTTGAACATGGAAGAGTCTACTTTAAACAATTCGGCGCTGAAAGAGTTCAAACACAACAACATTGAAATGGTTTAGAGTACATCTCTCTATTTTTATATACATTTACACAAATTGCTTTGAATGAACTGACGGTGGTGTGACGGATTAACCCTTACCCACATACAAAACATCTGCAGCAGATGACTTTGAAAAGTAACACTATTGAATAGAGTTGAAAATATTGTGGCAAAAAGGAAAATTTGCTCATTATGAGCATTTTCTTTTCTTTCCCATAATTGTTTTTAAAACTCGTCTGCTGCGAAACTCCAGAAAGCGTCTGTATGTGGTAAAGGGTGAAACAACAAATATGCGAGACATTCGAATGACCCGGAATAGCGAAATAATTCGAAGTGCGCGCCAAGAGGGTTAAACTATTTTAAGATGAGCAATCACATCTCTTCCGGTCTTCCGGTAATGTACATCTTGTCCGGGACACGGTGAAAACATCCCTGGGATGGCGGCCAATGTTCGATGTGTTATTATATTGCTTTATTTTACTTTATTTCCGAAAAAAGCCCCCACACATATTCAGTTTGTTGACTTATGATAATGACGTAAAATTCCCACCCCGATCTTTGATCCATAACAACCTATCTCTTTTAGCGGAAGGTGTCAATGAACTTTTTGAGCGACGATATTTTTATTTAAATCAGCTGCGCGTTCATCCATCCTTTTAAGACCCTTTCCAAATTGAAAGGCTGCAATGAGGAAAAATAATTTAAATTATTTTCCTCTAGACAGCAATATTTTACCATTAACAGGCACGCGGTTTACGTATGATGCAAATGCACAAACTACATTTGAGAACATAATTAAATATCATAATGTGCAAACGCAGGGTAATAATAAATCTTCCCATACACAACACATCTGCAGCAGACGAATTGAAAAAAATCTAAAGAAAACTAGGGAAACTCTTTGTTGATGACAAGCTTTATTATTGAAGAGAGTTGTTAACATTCTGGCACAAATGGAAAGTACCCATTTCGAGCCGTTTCTCAATTGTTCGACAATGTTTTCGAAGGTCGACTACTTGTCATAGTGCGAAGTGTGTGAGTATGGTAGATTTGAATAACACTCGAGGCGGTCTTACAAAACAGCTTTTTCATATTACCCTTTTCTTTACCGACGATTGCTGATACCATTTGAAAACCTCGTGAGAGACTGCAATGGGTCGAAATAGGCAACTTCTCCTTCCCTCACGTTTTATGAAACTCCTTATTTCGCGATATTAAACTAAACTTTTGTTTTTCAAAACGCTTCTGTCATTGCCTCTAATTTTGTTTAATTTAAACGGGTTGTCCCAAAAATACAACATCCGCTAAAATCCAATATCGCTATTCAGTGTTGCGTGAAATTCATATGAATATTATGATAATCCATCTTTTCACTTGAAAACTTAGTTTCGTGTATAAGGCTATTTTTCCCCTTAACTTTCAAACTTTTCCTAGTTTTTTACCACGTTGATTCATAACTAGTATCTTCTCAATGTTTAGTTAACTATGTGAATATCATGAATAAGTGAACTGTCGCCGTGATATAACTGAAATAATGTTGAAAGCGACGCAAAACCCCAATAAGTAATAATAAATGAATATGATTAAAACATAAAATGAGTTGTTGTTGTTTTAAACATATACAGAGTATGATGATATAAACATATTTCATATAACAAAAGTCAAGTTCATATTTATACATGTACGTGAATTACATTGTTATTTGGGGTCAATACAACTCTTGTGCTCCGGCAGGTGGGATAATCCATACTTTATACAGGGGTTGTGAATTTGAATCCCAGCTCGGCCAACATTCTTTCCGACGTTTGACAAAAGTCATTGTGACCTGCGGCATTCGTCTTTCGCCAATGGGCTGTTTACCAGTCTATGTGCAAAAGCAGCCAGTTGCTTGAAAGGTATGTTGTGTGGTGTACTGGTGTGGGAAAACCAGGACACGCATGAGTAGGTGAACTGGTCGCCGTGATATGACTGAACAATTGTTGAAAACGGCGTTAAACCCCAATCAATTAATCAATCCATACTTTATATGGTTTTTTTTTCTCGATGTAAATATAAGCTGTGGGTCCGATATCATCTCTACTGTCCGCCACGATATGTCTTAAGCTGTTGAAAGCGGCGTAAAACCCAAAACAAACAAAACAGAATTACAGTGTTAAACCTCTGTTTGAAAACCACCCATGAGAAGTGAACAATCTGGTCTTTGTTTACAGGTGGTCTTTATTTCAAGGAGCCGAGCACCGGTAGCGACACGGGCTGTCAGTCTAGGGGTTGTGAGATCGAATCCCAGCTCGGCCAACATTCTTTCCGACGTTCGCTAAAAGTCACTGTGACATGCGTTATTCGTCTTTCACCAATTGGCTGTTTAACAGTCTATGTGCAAAAGTAGCCAGTTGTTTGGAAAGTATGTTGTGTGGTGTACTGGTGTGGGAAAACCAGGAAACGCATGAGTAGGTGAACTTGTCGCCGTGATATGACTGAACAATTGTTGAACACGGCGTTAAACCCCTATCAATCAATTTATTGCAAGGGTCATTTTTACAGAAAGAGAGTAGTTGAGTAACTAACAGTATGGTCGCTATAGACAGATAGTGGCTATTCCAAGGTGGTCTTTAGCACAGGTTCGACCGTATATCAGCCGCGTCAATCGAGTTGAGGTCTTAATACATACATGTAAGTACAGTGAAGACGTACACCAGCCTGTACTTCCGCATAGTCCCACCAGAGCCTTTACCGTCCGCTTACATCCACTTTAATCACAGGGACTTGCTCCTCTAAAAATAGATCCTCTAAAAATAGATATGACCTACTATGCATAGATATGCATAGTAGATCATATCTATTTTTAGAGGAGCAAGTCCCTGTGCTTTAATCACAGATGCAATTTAAATTGAAAAAACCTAGAAGTGCATCTCCACTAGTATTATGTCAATGTAACTGTGTAACGGAGAGTCAGTAAGACCCACATTCGTCTAACGCGGCTCAAGTGTCTATATGTACATAAACACAGGCCCCGGTGTACTTAAATGTGTCTAGACGAATGAATATTATAACTACTGTATACATTAACCAAAACGATCAGGCGTTACATGGTTAGTCTGAAGTTACTTTGCAATTACGTTCCGAATCCAACTTAGTCTAGGTAACTCCCGAAGAATTGCATGAGCTGTAGTAGGTTCTTATTTAACATGAGTTATTGATTAGGGTTTTTCAGCCAAATCACGGCATCAAGTTCACTTATCCATATCTTTCCTTGCTTAATCATAACAGTTCTCCACGCAAACAACTTTCCAAGTTACTTGCTGCTTTTCCTCGTAGACTATTAGTCCATTTATGCCATTTATGGAAGACGAATAATACTTGTCCAATTTTTATATGTCAAACATCGAACAGAATATTGGCCGAACTGGGGTTCGAACCCAAAACTCCTGGATTGACAGCCCGCGTCGCTACCGACTGGGCTACCGGACTCGACCCTGTAAATAATTGCATATTTATACCGTACATTTTTAGTCTACCAAGTCGTTTTTCGGGTTATTAAAGTATACCACGTCATTTTAGGATTATGTTTATAAGTCTACCAGGTCGTTTTATGGTTATGTTTCTATAGTCTACTATGTCGTTTTATTGTTATGTTTCTTTAGTCCACCAAACCGTTTGATGGTTATGTTTCTTTAGTCTACTAAGTCGTTTAAGGTTTATGTTTCTTTAGTCTACCAAGTCGTTTAAGGGTTATGTTTCTTTAGTCTACTAAGTCATTGAAGGGTTATGTTTCTTTAGTCTACCAAGTCGTTTTATGGTTATGTTTCTTTAGTCTACCAAGTCGTTTAAGGATTATGTTTCTTTAGTATGTTTCTTTAGTCTACCAAGTCGTTTTATGGTTACGTTTTTTAGTCTACCAAGTCGTTTTAAGGTTATGTATTTTTAGTCTACCAAGCCGTTTGATGGTAATGTTGTCAGGGCTTAAGCCTTGTCGATTTGCATTGTTGCCATTTAGTAGTATTGTTATCGTGTTAAAATAACGAAATGCCTTATACTCAACTAGAATCAATTGAACGGACCAGGAAACTATACAGCCGCAATCCTCAGTCAGTATTGTTGAGGGCTATCGATCAAAGGATCGTTTATTTTAGACCGATCAGTTAGTATTGACCAGATCGAGGGCTTGGCATCAAACGGTTGTAACTAAAAACCTATTTTGAAAACCCTGGTTTAGGGGCAAGTTTGCCTCCTTTGTAAACAATGCAAATTTAGCCATTGCTCAGAACGAGCAATGGCACATAAATTTCCATTGTTTACTAAGAGAAATGATTTAACGCTTATAAAGACTTTTGATGGCGGGGTGATTAACCTTGGTAAAGAAAAACAAATCTAGTTACAACCGTTTCACGCCAAGCCCTCGAGATGTTCAAATAAGGAAGATACACAGCTCCTTATCCCCATAATATTCCCCTAATATCTTTCTTATAACCCCTGTGATGTGGGTGCTCAATAGAATAGACCCTTTGAGACGATACGTTAAAGGGTTAGAGGGACCACATTGGATTTGAAAACATGGATGCTTACAAAGTCGTCTGCTGTAGATTTGTTAATATGTGGGAAAGGGATAGAAGGACAGGGTGTGGCTGATGGGTGAGGGGAAGCTATAAGTATCCAGAGTTCTAGGATATGGGGCGTTTTGCATGTTCTAAAATCCCTATTTGACCCTCTTATCCTATGGGGTGGGTACTCAAAAACAATCAACGAGAATATTCTTTTTGCGTACACAGATCATAGGGTTTGGGGTAATATTATAAAGAAATTGAGGAGAAAAGTGCTGTGTACCTCCCCACCTTATCTGGACCTGTGAGTACCATCCTCGGTACCCAGGCTATTCATACACTATATGATACCCTGGGCAAATTGGCTAGCGAAACCTCGTAAAGCATGCACCACGATTTCCTCCGTAACAGCACTGTAACTTTCATATCGCATGAGCTTTGTGTCATGCGACCAATCAAACGGCTGCATTTCACCTCATAAATTATTCATGAGTGCAAGATTTTTACAGCCAATTTGCCCAGGGTATCATATATTGTATGAATAGCCTGGGTACCGAGGATGGTGAGTACATACACGTAGGTAAATGAAGCGTGGACGGCACTAAACTGTTTGTGTTTATGTAAACCTTTATTTACAGAATGCCAAAAAGTATGACAAAGAATTAGCTCAAGAAGCCATGGCATGGGTAAAAAGTCAAATCATTAAATCTGATCCCGAGCTAGCAGCCAGAATAGATGTTTCCGCAGGGGACGCAGACAACGTACAAGAAACGTTAAAAGACGGTGTCATCCTTGTAGAGTAAATATTTCCACAATTTTGATTAACCCTTTCAGCGCCAAAGGCAATATTATGTTTTTTGCAAACAATACTGATTCAGGTAAGTCAGTTCGTAACGAGCTGTCTCACCTGAAATCAGCATTGTTTGCCTTTTAGTTATCAAAATAGTCCAAACTGTTATTACATGAGAAATGGAGACGCCCGATTTTGAACATGGAAAAGTCTACTTTAAAACAATTCGGCGCTGAAAGAGTTAATTACGTTATTACTCGACCAAATTAACCCGATCATAACCATTGGGCAGACATATATATATATATTCATGGTGTTCAACAAATTCCAACATTTTACCTTGTACCTAAAGCGGCAAAATATCTCAATGTTTAAACAAAGTACTGAAAGTACTGGAAGAGTGCGGAGATTTGGACAACGAAGAACATGGTTTTTAGCCGCACGTGCTAAGTAAATTTTATTAAACATAAGGTTCATTGAGCCCTGTTTCGCTTACATGAGTTTATGTCACTTTAGAACCGATCAGCAATTTCTCCTTTTGTCACAATTCTTTCAATTATTTAAAAAGAATTCGGGTTTTAATTTTAGAGCTTTACAATATGCTTACCAAGATTATTTCAAAGTCGTATGCTGTTAATTTGTTGTTTGTGGGAAATACTTAAACAACTCATATCAGATTTTCATGTCTGTTTTTGAAGTGAAAAAAAGTCTGGCTATTGTGATTTGGCGTCGTCGTCGTCGTCGTCGTCGTCTGCGTCGTCGTCAAACTACTTAAACCCTATCTCATAACTCCAAAACAATTATATACATCTGTATTCAAATATAACTTGGTACACATGTTCCTAGAAATAATACGCATGTCTATACCAAGTCACATAACTCTGGCTTCAATAATTATTCAGTTATAACCCTTTTTAGATTAGGAAGATCATACAGAAAGTTTAACTTTGCCCATTACTCCGAAACCGTTCAACATTTTCAAATGAAACTTGGAACATATGCTCCTAAGAACAGTACGCATGTCGATACCAAGTCACATAACTCTGGCTTTAATAGTTATTCAGTGATACCCCCTTTTCGACTAAGATAAAACTGACGGTAGCGAAGCTGACTGTCAATCCAGGGGTCTGTCTGCTGTCTGTGTGTCCATCTGTCGAACCAATTATTTATTCAAATTCTAACAGGGATGTCTTGTTTTTATACATTTTCCTTTTATTCGCAGGCTAGCCAATGTTCTTGGTCTTGGTGCTGGAAAAATCAAGGTCAATAAATCAAAGATGGCGTTTAAAATGATGGAAAATATCAGTAATTTTCTCACAGCATGTGAGAATAAGGGCGTTAACAAAACCGACCTTTTCCAAACGGTCGATTTGTACGAAGGAACAAACATGTGCCAAGTAATAAATGGTATCAATGCAATCGGACGGAAGGTGAGTAAATGTGCTTACTAACACAAGTTGTATCCAGCTGTTATTTCACCACCTCGTTGGTGTAGTAGTAGAACGTGCGGGAGGTCGTTGGTTTGATCCGCGGTCGTGTTATACCGAAATCTTTAAACATGATAGTAATGGCTTTCACTCCTTAGCGCTAATGGTTGTGGGTAAACATTACGACGTACGTACTCGCTGGTGTCAGGATAAATGAACAAGAAGTTTTGGTCACTTACCCAGGAAAAGCCGTAATATAACTTAAACATCGTTGAAAACGTTGTAAAACACCACACAAGCCAGCTGTTATTTCGTGTACCGTCCAAAAGAAAACAGTCGTGTGTGTAAATCCTTTAGGTCAAAGGGAAGTAAATCACCGCCTTGAGTTACATGCCCCTATCATCATATTACTCTACTTTAGCAATTACTTCTTTTGTCACAATGCTTTCAAATGTTGTCTTCTGCAGATGCGTGAAATTGTGTCCGTAAGTAGAAAAGGGTGTTAACTTATCCTGTTTACTATCTATTTGACAGAACGGTTCTTTATCGATTTACTAACACTACGAACCATTACCGTGAGTCATACTGGCATATTGGGATGACATTGTAAACTTGCTAAAAGTTAACCATAATACTAGAACACGCATATGCACACCATGGCATATTTTTACATTATTATATGCATCATTGTCTATGCTGTTTATATCCCCTTTTGTGCAGATGTTTCCACGAGGACCTTGTTAAACCCTTTCCCAATTGCATACACATTTTGAAGAAGACGACTTTAGAAAACAGTGTGGCAATTAATAGAATATGATATTGTTGACTTTAAGCAATATCCATTATTCCCAATATCATTTTTAAAAGTTCTCTGCTGGATAAAAGTCAGCGGAAATCCAAAAATCCTTATTTACGATTGATTGATTGATCGTTTAATTTGTGATTAACGCCGTTGCAGCAATTTTCACTCATATCACGGCGGCCAGTTCACAAACCCATGTATTTCCTTCCTTTATCACACTAGTACTCCCCACAACGGTCTTTCCAAGCAACTGGCTGCTTTTACACATAGACTGTAAGCCCATTGGTGGAAGTCGAATGACGCTTGTTGCATTGACCTTTGTCAAACGTCGGAAAGAATGTTGGCCCTGCTGGGGTTCAAATACCTGCCTTGTTTACGAGAGAAGTTTCACTTTTATTCTACACTGTTTTCACAAGTTGCTTTATCGGGGAAATGTGTAAGACCATTGTGTTAAAACTGTTGTATTATACGCATATACATGTGTTTCAGATGAAATCGTTCGGACCAAAAGAAGCCGATGCAAATAAGCGGGAATTCACTGACGAACAAATGAAAGCCGGTCAAAATGTCATAGGTCTACAAATGGGTTCGAACAAAGGTGCGTCGCAAGCTGGACAGAGTTTTGGCAAATCCAGATCCATCCTCGACTAGTTGTAGAGACATTGGTGTACTTTATATTCTTATAAAACATAAAGACATTACATTTTTTTTATAATTAAGCATTGTTATTCTATCATCTATATGAAAGCAGAACAGACGCTTTATCCCTTTCCCACATATACGCTATCTCTGACGCCCCTGCAACAGACGACTTTTGAAAAAAAAAAAAAAAAAAAAAAAAGGGAAATTGCTCCTAGTGAGATATTTATCCTTTTTCCAGGATGTTTTCAACTTTTTTTCAATAATTGCTGTTTCAATTGTAGAGAGTTACCATATGTTGGATTGAATATTTTCAAATTCTTCTGCCGCAAACTGTTTGTATGTGGGAACTGTTTAACACACGAATTCGAAATAAGCCAGCTGGCTGATCTAGGTGAACCAGGGGTCGTGTGAGTTCGAACCCCAGCTCGGCCAACATTCTTTCCGACGTTTGACAAATGTCATTGTGACAAGCAACATTCGTCTTTCACCAATGGGCTAACAGTCTATGTGGAAAAGCAGCAAGTTGCTTGGAGAGTATGTTGTGTGGAGTACTGGTGTGAGAAAACCAGGAAACATGAGTAGGTGAACTGGCCGCCGTGATATGACTGAACAATTGTTGAAAACGGCGTTAAACCCCAATCAATCAATCAATCAATCCAGGTCAACGTTTGTCGGAAAAGTCCGAAGGTCGTTGTGTCCAGGTGTAACTTATTCGGTTAATATCAAAGAATGAACAGAACGGAATATAATTTAATTGATTTATACAACATTTATTTAACACGCCATACAACCCATTTTACACATGATTTATATCCAAGACGGCTACAAATAACGGACCATGACATCAATGTCAAAACATGAGCATTTAGTAAAATGTTATTTTAATGAGAAATGTTAGTCGAATAACGTTGAACAATATTAAATCTGCACCTAGCGTGCAAACAAAAAGGATATTTGCAATGTTATCGTTGTATTTGCTTTAGGTGGAACAATCGGAATTCATCGGTTTATTCCGTAAATAGCCGATTGGGGCCCGATTAATAACCGAGAGGTAAATAATGTCCCCAGAATGGCTTATGTCGTTTTACAGAAACAGGAGTCAGTATTTTCGCTATGTACATATGAGTCGTCCCGCGAGAAAACCAACATACTGGCATCTGCGTAATGTATCGACCAGATCAGTCTGCGCTATCCGCGCAGACTGATGCGGGCCGACACATTCCGTCTCCGAGGGATAGAGGTATAGAGAAATGAATTCTGAAACTGAAAATCCACAGGAGGTGAAACGTGTCTTTTCCGGGTTAGCCTGCGCGGTATGCTTAGGCTGTTCAGGGTCGACACTTTACGCAGAGTTCATAATGTTGGTTCTCATATGTAAGTACATTGTATTATAGTGAGTTATGTACAAAATATAACAAATATACACACATCCAAGAAAAATAAACCCCCGGTCACGTTAGTCATATTAACCCTTTCCCACTTGAATAAGCATTCCGACGCATTTGCAGCTGACAACTTTTGAAAATATTGTGACAAAAGGAGAAATTGTTCATGAGCAATTATCCCCTTTCGCCACAATGTTTTCAACTCTATTTAATGATTAAACTCTCTAGTTTCTGGAGATATTTCTCATTCCTGTCATAATGTTTTCAAAGTCGTATGCTGCAGAATTGTCGTATGTTGGAAAGGGGGTTAACAAACGATCGGGTGCTCTGCGAAAACCAACCTAAATCCTTACCCACGTACAACACATCGTCATCAGACGAGTTTGCCGAGCCCCGGTAGCGACGCGGGCTGTCAATGCAGGGGTTGTGAGTTCGAATCCCGGCTCGGCCAACTTTCTTTCCGACGATTGACAAAAGTTAATGCGTCATTCGTCTTCCACCAATGGGCTAAGTCTATGTGGAAAAGCAGCCAGTTGCTTGGGAAGATAGTTTTGTGGAGTACTGTGTGTGAGAAAACCAGGAAATGCATTGGTAGGTGAACTGACCGCCGTGATATAACTGAGAAATTGTTAAAAACGGCGTTAAACCCCAATCAATTAATCAATCAATCAGACGAGTTTGATAATATCTATGTAAAGCTATGATTAATCTATAAGAATATAAAGATCTATTTCCGTACAAGGCCGAGTGTGTCCGATCGGGTAAGAATGGTGGTGGGAACCCCCAAAACACCGCAAATAGTTTATAAAGTCAATTTAACTCTTTCAGCGCCGAATTGTTTAAAGTAGACTCTTCCATGTTCAAAATCGGTTGTCTCCATTTCTCATATAATTCAATTTTGAACTATTTTGATAACTAAAAGGCAAACAATGCTGATTTCAGGTGAGACAGCTCGTGACGAGCTGACTCGCCTGAATCAGTATTGTTTGCATAAACCTCAATATTGCCTTTGGCGCTGAAAGAGTTAAGTAGAGGCCGCCCTGGTGGCATCGTTTACAGTTGAATATGCCTATAACTAACGGGGACACGCATCTTCGCAGTCCGCGCAGGCTAATCCAGGCTGACACATTCCGTCTTCGGGGATAGAGGTATAGATTAATGATTCCTGAAATAGAAATTCCACTGGAGGCGAAAAGTGTCTGTCCGGGTTAGCCTGCGCGGCATGCTTAGGCTGATCCGGTCGATACTTTACGTAGAGTCCACACTGTTGGTTTTCTCGTGGAACGGCTCATATGTTCGAACAAATAAGACCGGTAAGACTGTGTGCATCTGAATTTCCATCACACACAAATACAATTAGATCCCAAATTTCCAAAACGCAGCTCACGTGTTTACCAGATGTACGACAGCTATCCAGTTGTTCGCACTACAATCCTGACAAATATACATGTATTTTCATGGGTTATTGTCGTACTGAGCTTCTATCACAGGAAATTCAGGTTCATACATTTACACGCTTCTAAAGGCCGAAATCAATAAAGAATTAACGTGATTTCATTGACGCGAGCTGTGGATCCATGAGTACAAACTGCAAACAATATTTCCGAGTATTCCCAAAAGTAACAGCGATTGTCGTAGTGCGATCTATACCCATGTACATTGTAGCTTCTCTTTCCGATGAATCCCAACAGTGACAGCGATTGTCCTGGCTCGATCTACAACTAATGTACAGTGTAGCTTCTCTTTCCGATGATTCCCAAAAGTAACCGCTTGTCGTCGAGCGATCTATAACCAATGTACAGTAAAGCTTCTCTTTCCGAGGATTCCCAAAAGTGACAGCGATTGTCGTCGGGCGATCTATAACCAATACACAGTGTAGCTATTCTTTCCGAGGATTCCCAAAAGTGACAGCGGTTGTCGTCGAGCGATCTATAACTAATACACAGTGTAGCTATTCTTTCCGAGGATTCCCAAAAGTGACAGCGATTGACCTCTAGCGCTCTATAACCAATGTACAGTGAAGTTTCTCTTACCGAAGATTCCCAAATTGACATCGATTATCGTCGAGCGATCTATAACCAATGTATAGTGTAAATTTCCCCCCGATGATCCCCAAAAGTAACAGCGATTGACCTCAATCGATCTATAACCAATGTACAGTGTAGTATCTCTTTCCGATGATCCCCAAAAGTGACAGCGGTTGTCATATTGCGGATGTAGGAAAATTGTTGCTTTTCAGAGACATTGTTGTTCGAGGTCGATGCGTTTTTTTTTTTTATTTCACAATGTTAAGTCATAGAGCTGTGCATTGTAAAATACAGGGGGTACTATAAACACTCTCCTTTGAGAGATAGCCATTGCGTGATGTTGCCGTTGGCGAAGTTTTACCGTTTAAACGTCTAAGTTGGAGAGAAGCCAGGCCGTTTCAATTTGAATAACTTCTGTTTTGCTCCAAGTCGTTGTAAACCCTTTCGCACATGCAGCACATATGCAGCAGTCGACTACGACAACATGCTATATCGAGGGCTTGGCGTGAAACAGTTGTAACTTAAACCCTATTTTGAAAACCCTGGTTTAGGGGCAATTTTGACTCTTTTGTAAACAATGCAAATTTAGGTGCCATTGCTCAGAACGAGCAATGGCACCTAAATTTCCATTGTTTACCCCCAAACAAATATTTAACGCTTATAAAGACTTTATGGCGAGGTGATTAACCTTGGTAAAAAAAATATCAATTTTATTTACAACCGTTTCACGCTAAGCCCTCGATACTATCTGTCGTCGTAAACTACGGAATATATATTACGTCTATCGTTTATAATACAGCGAGCAACTGTTTCTAGCACTTTTACAAGTCTTCTGTCTAGAGCGCTTATATGTTTTGGTGATAACACTGGGGTTAAACGGTCTGATTTAAGGGACTCATCCATTAAAGCGCTGAGTTTATCTGGTCCTTTGTACAGCTTAGTTAGTTTAAGAAGAGTGGACCTTTTGATTTGACAACACTGTCGAAGGGGTGCCAGTATGTCATGAAAGTCCGTGTCACTCCGCCCGAATCTGTGAAAGATAATAGCAGAGATAAGATATGATCAACCTAAGCATGCCGCGCAGGCTTACCCGGATAGACATGTTCCGCCTTCTGTGGATTTTCTAGGAATCATTACTCTATACCTCTATCCCCCTGAGGCGGAATGTGTCGGCCCGGATCAGTCTGCGCCCGTCGAAAGGTCCCGAAGGTTGGCTTGCGTATGACGTGACGTTATATAATGGTCACGTCACTTCTGTTGTCCCTTTCCCTCATACGACAAATCTGCAGCAGACGACTTTGAACATATTTTGTCAAAAATTAGAAAATCTCGATAATTGAATGGATAACCTATGACTAAAAGTGGAAAACATCGTTACAAAAGGAGAAATTGCTCGTTTTGAGCAATTTCTTCTTTTGTCACTATGTTTTCAAAAAAACTTCTGCTGCAGAGGCGTCAGAAAGCGTCTATATGAGGGAAAGGGTTAAGCTTCCTCCGTCAAAAGGTCCCGAAGGTTGGCTTGCGTATGATGTGACGTTACACAATGGTCACGTCACCTCTGTTAAGCAGTCAACCTGTATTTAGCAGAGAGTAGAAGGTTAACCGAAAACACTTTTTTAAATATTGGACCTGTATTTAACAGCCACCTGTCCTCAGCAGCCTAATTCTGTCGCTCCACTTGGTAGATTAAAGGTTCTGAGCTTCAGATAATAGATAGTATAGTCGACATTTTAAAAGAAATCAAAAGTTGTCTTGAAATATTAGAATCATAAATCTTGGATAAAAATAGAGTGATCATTTTACTTTCGAGTACAATAAACATCTAAATATTGATATTTATGCTTCATTTTTACTGGGTATACACTTAGTACATTTTCATGACTTTCAATTGACTGTATTCCAACATTTACTTCCAAAATAGTTTTGAATTATTAAGTATTTACTTTGTTGTCACTATTAGCAATATTTGCAGAAATTTAAACATTTCGTTGATGTCCATTTTGAGTTCAGCAACTTTAACCCTTTCCCTCATGTAGACGCTTTCTGACGCCTCTGCAGCAGACGGTTTTTTGAAAACATAGTGACAAAAGAAGACATTGCACAAAACGTGTAATTTCTCCTTTTGCCACAATGTTTTCCACTTTTTGTCTTAGGTTATCCATTCAATTACGGAGATTTTTTATGTTTTGACAAAATACGTTCAAAGTCGTCTGCTGCAGAATTGTCGTATGAGGGAAAGGGTTAAGACAACTTTGGTTGCATATTGGTTGTTACTCACCCTTGACCGTTATCAAGAAGGAATGGAACGGTGTAACCGAATTGGGAATAATGATGGAATTCGTGTCTATCTCGGTTACCTTGAAACACAAAACAAAAAAAACAAAGGTAATAATATATCGATTTGACGGTTAGATAATAAAATATCGATCAACATCCCTCTCCACAACTGCAGCAGACGACTTTGAAAATTAATGGAAAATCGCTTATAATTCGAGTATAATTCATTAAAACATTATGGCAAAAGGAGCAATTTCTCATTTATTACATTGGTTTCAAAATTCGGCTTCTTCAGACCGATCTTAATGCGTCTGTAAGTGGAAAAGCCGGGAAATGGGGTTAAAATCGTTATTTATGAATCTGCTTCAATGTCTTAACCCTTTCCAATCCTGCAGACGCATTTCGACGCAATAGCAGCAGACGACTTTTGAAAACACTGTGGCCAAAGTTGAAATTGCTCATGATGAGCAATTTCACCTTTGGCCACAATGTTTTCAACTTTATTTAACAATTAAGCTATGTTTTACGTACATTTTCAGGTTTTTGTCACTATGTTTTCAAAGTCGTCTGCTGCAGAATTGTCGTATGAGGGAAAGGGTTAATTAAGTGTTACCGATACATGGTTAGGTTGAGCGACTCAATTTTATCTATACTTTTTCCACATACGGCAAATCTGCAGCAGACGACGTAGAAAATATCTAGTCAAAAATAGAAAGATTTTTTGTTATGTTCGGCTATAACTGTTATGATTGACACTGTAGTGATCGCTTGTTTTGATTCGATTTAAAATAAATGAACAACACCAAATTGATATTGAAAAGGCCATTTAATAAATAAATGTCGGACAAAATAAGACTGCTCAAAATCAGTACCTGAACAGTATATCCAATCATGTAACCTAATCTCAACAATTATGAAATGTATAAATGAAAGGATAAAATGTTAATACAATTGAAAACAATGTTGTAGCAAAAGGAGAAATTGCTGATTATGATCAATTTCTCCTTTAGTCAAAATGTCTGCTGAAGAGGCGTCATTAAGCAAGTGTATGTGTGAAAAGTTTAATATATAAGTTTTATGATACATTAAAACATTTATGCGTTCACGCTGCGCTATCCCATTGCGGAGAGGGTTGGGGTACTTTGATTTGTTTTTCCTTGATTCTCGCTGCAATGGTATAAGTACCAGAAGTGCTTTGATCTGAATTGTTGTTGTAATGATTTGTTATTGTTGTCGATGTTAGCTTGGACCAATCAGTGAATCGGTTTTAGATCGCAGGAGGTGAATATACCAATCAAATTAACTCTTTTACAAACAAAGAAAACTTGTTTTCCCAGATCTTTTCGGAAACTATATTTGATATCCACCAACCCCTTTGTTCTATGGAACGCCAAATCTACATAAACTCAAATATTTGAAGAGCTCTTCAATTATTTAGAGAGCTCTCCAATTGAATTGATGATATCATTAATTCAATTGAAGAGCTCTTCAATTGAATTGGAGAGCTCTCTAATTCAATTGAAGATATCTCTAAATCAACTTAATTGAAGATATCTCCAAATCAATTAGAGATATCTTCAAATCAATTGGAGAGCTCTGCAATTCAATTGAAGATATCTCCAAATCAATTATGGATATGTTTAATTTGGAAGAATTGGAGATAACACCAATTCATTTGTTGCTCTCTCTAATTGAATTAAAGATATCTCCAATTGATTTGGAGAGCTCTCTAATTCAATTAGTGAGAGCAACAAATGAATTGTTGATTTGGAGATATCTTCAATTGAATTAGAGAGGTCTGCAAATCAATTAGAGAGCTCTCCAATTGAATTGATGATATCAGTAATTCAATTGGAGAGCTCTCTAATTATTTGAAGAGCTCTCTAAATATTTGAAGAGGGAACGCAAATCTACATAAACTCAAATATTTGAAGAGCTCTTCAAATATTTAGAGAGCTCTCCAATTGAATTGATGATATCATTAATTCAATTGAACAGCTCTTCAATTGAATTGGAGAGCTCTCTAATTCAATTGAAGATATCTCCAAATCAACTTAATTGAAGATATCTCCAAATCAATTAGAGATATCTTCAAATCAATTGGAGAGCTCTGCAATTCAATTGGAGATATCTCCAAATCAATTATGGATATGTTTAATTTGGAAGAATTGGAGATATCTCCAATTCATTTGTTGCTCTCTCTAATTGAATTAAAGATATCTCCAATTGATTTGGAGAGCTCTCTAATTCAATTATTGAGAGCAACAAATGAATTGTTGATTTGGAGATATCTTCAATTGATTTAGAGAGGTCTTTAAATGAATTAGAGAGCTCTCCAATTGAATTGATGATATCATTAATTCAATTGAAGAGCTCTTCAATTGAATTGGAGAGCTCTCTAATTCAATTGAAGATATCTCTAAATCAACTTAATTGAAGATATCTCCAAATCAATTAGAGATATCTTCAAATCAATTGGAGAGCTCTGCAATTCAATTGAAGATATCTCCAAATCAATTATGGATATGTTTAATTTGGAAGAATTGGAGATATCTCCAATTCATTTGTTGCTCTCTCTAATTGAATTAAAGATATCTCCAATTGATTTGGAGAGCTCTCTAATTCAATTAGTGAGAGCAACAAATGAATTGTTGATTTGGAGATATCTTCAATTGAATTAGAGAGGTCTGCAAATCAATTAGAGAGCTCTCCAATTGAATTGATGATATCAGTAATCCAATTGGAGAGCTCTCTAATTATTTGAAGAGCACTCTAAATATTTGAAGAGGGAACGCAAATCTACATAAACTCAAATATTTGAAGAGCTCTTCAAATATTTAGAGAGCTCTCCAATTGAATTGATGATATCATTAATTCAATTGAACAGCTCTTCAATTGAATTGGAGAGCTCTCTAATTCAATTGAAGATATCTTCAAATCAACTTAATTGAAGATATCTCCAAATCAATTAGAGATATCTTCAAATCAATTGGAGAGCTCTGCAATTCAATTGGAGATATCTCCAAATCAATTATGGATATGTTTAATTTGGAAGAATTGGAGATATCTCCAATTCATTTGTTGCTCTCTCTAATTGAATTAAAGATATCTCCAATTGATTTGGAGAGCTCTCTAATTCAATTATTGAGAGCAACAAATGAATTGTTGATTTGGAGATATCTTCAATTGATTTAGAGAGGTCTTTAAATGAATTAGAGAGCTCTCCAATTGAATTGATGATATCATTAATTCAATTGAAGAGCTCTTCAATTGAATTGGAGAGCTCTCTAATTCAATTGAAGATATCTCTAAATCAACTTAATTGAAGATATCTCCAAATCAATTAGAGATATCTTCAAATCAATTGGAGAGCTCTGCAATTCAATTGAAGATATCTCCAAATCAATTATGGATATGTTTAATTTGGAAGAATTGGAGATATCTCCAATTCATTTGTTGCTCTCTCTAATTGAATTAAAGATATCTCCAATTGATTTGGAGAGCTCTCTAATTCAATTAGTGAGAGCAACAAATGAATTGTTGATTTGGAGATATCTTCAATTGAATTAGAGATGTCTTTAAATCAATTAGAGAGCTCTCCAATTGAATTGATGATATCAGTAATTCAATTGGAGAGCTCTCTAATTATTTGAAGAGCTCTCTAAATATTTGAAGAGGGAACGCAAATCTACATAAACTCAAATATTTGAAGAGCTCTTCAAATATTTAGAGAGCTCTCCAATTGAATTGATGATATCATTAATTCAATTGAACAGCTCTTCAATTGAATTGGAGAGCTCTCTAATTCAATTGAAGATATCTCCAAATCAACTTAATTGAAGATATCTCCAAATCAATTAGAGATATCTTCAAATCAATTGGAGAGCTCTGCAATTCAATTGGAGATATCTCCAAATCAATTATGGATATGTTTAATTTGGAAGAATTGGAGATATCTCCAATTCATTTGTTGCTCTCTCTAATTGAATTAAAGATATCTCCAATTGATTTGGAGAGCTCTCTAATTCAATTATTGAGAGCAACAAATGAATTGTTGATTTGGAGATATCTTCAATTGATTTAGAGAGGTCTTTAAATGAATTAGAGAGCTCTCCAATTGAATTGATGATATCATTAATTCAATTGGAGAGCTCTCTAATTATTTGAAGAGCTCTCTAAATATTTGAAGAGCTCTTCAAATATTTGAAGAGCTCTTCAAATATTTGAGTTTATGTAGATTCGGCGTTCCATATTGTTCAGGAGACTAAAATGCTGCATACACCAAATTACGAAATTCCACTTTGGTCCATGCTCACATCTTCATGTTTTTCATTTCAATGTTAACCTTCTGTCTTCATTATCTCATGTCTATGCGGTTTTTCACCACAGATATGTAATCGTATATATTGTTTATGACAGATATGCTTATATATATCTTAATAAAATGCCCATATTCATTCAACACAGTCTTGTTACATTTATACGTTTACATACATAGTTATGTCGCTCGGTCACAGTTGTTCAATATTGGCGCGGCGTGAGGTAGCATAAATTTAGATTATGATCGTATGAACAACTGGATACAATGGCTCCGATGCAAAAAGCGCCTATCACGTAATCAAAGGATATGCAGAGGGCGCGTTATGTCAGCCAGTACCGTTTCCCCCTGGATTGACTGTCGCATAACAACAATACGTACCCGCAGGTGCCAGTCCCGTTTAAAATCTAAAAATAGCATTTGACTATATACAGTACCTGTTAGAAAGTCAAATATGTGGGTGTCGATGAGGTTAAGTAGAACACCGCGTCTCTTGAAGGGCTTCTTACGCTGTACTTTTAAACAGTAGTGATCATTGTATTGCCATTCTGTTTTACGGTTACCTCTAATAAGAAGATAAAAAGTATTCACGTTGGAGAGAGGTAGTTGTAAAAGAAGAAGTTGTAGTGGTTGTTATTATAGAAGTAGTAGTAGTTGTTATCGTATACAAGTAGTAGTAGTTGTTGAAGAAGAAGAAGAAGAAGAAGAAGAAGAAGAAGAAGAAGAAGAAGAAGAAGAAGAAGAAGAAGAAGAAGAAGAAGAAGAAGAAGAAGAAGAAGAAGAAGAAGAAGAAGAAGAAGAAGAAGAAGAAGAAGAAAAATTAGAAGAAGTAGTAGTGGTAGTAGTAGTAGTAGAAGTAGTAGTAGTAGTAGTAGTAGAAGTAGTAGTAGTAGTAGTAGTAGTAGTAGTAGTTGTAGTAGCAGTACTAGCAGTAGAGGTAGTAGTTGTAGTAGTAGTAGTAGTAGTAGTAGTAGTAGTAGTAGTAGTAGTAGTAGTAGTCTTCATTCGAGAGATTTATCTCTTTACGCTGTATATCTATTTCTAAATAAGAGGTAAAACATGT
This sequence comes from Serripes groenlandicus, assembly GCA_031761405.1. Taxonomy (NCBI): domain Eukaryota; kingdom Metazoa; phylum Mollusca; class Bivalvia; order Cardiida; family Cardiidae; genus Serripes; species Serripes groenlandicus. The sequence continues at coordinate 37,845,238 of JASEVX010000005.1, forward strand.
TGTCTCTCACATTTTGATAGATACATATATATGTCTTTCTAGCTTAGAGAGGTATCTATCTGAATGTAATAGGTTTCTCGCTAAGTTATAGATGTTTCGGTTACAGCGATATCTCTGAAATACCAACAAGTAGTAAAACGGCTTGGCATTCACCTCTGTCTCTTTACTTACATATAACTGTGTGCATATGGATTTCTGATCTTGCGTATCACAGATTTTCCAGATAAATAAGTAGGACCGTAGACCATCAGAGAAAATTCCATCATGTCTCCCTGTCCACAATAGGCATATTGGGCCCCGCAGTATTGGGGGCAATTTCCATATAGACATGTATTGCCATCTAGAATAAATTAAAGTGAAGCACATAATGCGAAAAGATGTATCTTTACATCACAAAAAGAGTTCCACGAGAAAACCAACATTGTGGACTCTGCATAAAGTATCGACCCGAATCAGACTAAGAATGCCGCGTAGACTAACCCGGACCGACACTTTTCGCCTCCTGTAGATGTTCTGTTTCAGAAACCATTACTCGATACCTCTATCCCTATGAGACGGAATGTTTCGGCCCGGATTAGCTGGCACGGACTGCGCAGGCTGATCTGGTTCGATACATTACGCAGAGTCCATGGTGGTTTTTTTTCCGTGGAACGGCTCATATGGTGTTTTCAATAATTTATATCCCGACGTTGCCTGTGTAAGTTACCAGTATTGCTGGTCCATTTATCCAAACACAAGCGATTCAGCCGTGATGCTAACCCTATAACCCTGAGCGCCAAGGAGTGGAAGCCATTACTATCATTGTTATAAAGTCACAACGCATAAAGAAGCATGGTATATAAACAAAGAGCCTTCAAACCGAAACCTCTACCAGTGCCGGGATGCAAGAAATATATACATGAATTCAATTCTAAAATCGTTGTATGGAATTCTAAATTTCGAAGGAAACAATTTCTGATCGACTAAATACAAATGTAGATAAAAGTTATTTTGATGCTTCTTTGTGAATTCAGAATAAGAATTAATGGTGAAATGTTATATCCATTTATCCAGTTATAACAATTAAGAATATACGATTCATTTAAACTTCAATATTTGAGCCGTCTCGCGAGAAAACCAACATTGTGGACTCTGCGTAAAGTGTCGACCCTGATCAGCATAAGCACGCCGCGCAGGCTTACTCGGATAGACACTTTTCGCCTCCTGTGGATTTTCCGTTTCAGGAATCACTACTCTATACATCTATCCCCCCTGATACGGAATGTGTCGGCCCGGATCAGTCTGCGCGGACAGCGCAGGCGGATGTGGTCGATACATTACGCAGATGTATTTCTTTCCTACATGCAGATGCATTCTGACGCATCTGCATCAGACGACGTTGGAAGGCGTAGTGGCAATATGAGAAGTTGATCATTAAAGAGCAATTTCCACTTTTGTCACAATGCTTTCAAAACTCTATGTAATAATTAACTTTCATTACAGATAGTTTCCATACTATGTTTTCAAATTCGTCTGCTGTATATGTAATGTGTGGGGGAAAGGGTTATATAACGTGTACTCTTTACTGCTCTACATTGACACGGCTTTTACCTGGAGAAGTGAAAAAAGTAATGTTCATTTGTTTGGCAATCATGTGATCTATCTTGGTCAGATTCAAACTTCTCCCAGTGGTAGGCGGGACTCGACCAAACCCCATCAACCTGCAGTACAAAAGTAAATGTCAAGTAAAGGTTAACTATTACACTGCCGAATTTCACAAGGTCGACTCTTCCTTGTTGCAAAAGCTTTTAATTGCGTTTGGCAGCGAAAGGGCTAAGGTTTTAAAACATGTCGAAGGCTTGGCGTGAAAAAGTTGTAACTAAAAACCTATTTTGAAATCCCTGGTTTAGGGGCAATTTTGACCCCTTTGTAAACAATGCAAATTTATGTGCCATTGCTCAGAAACATTTGAGTAATGGTCATTATTGTTCTCGTAGCTTTTATAATCATCCTGCTTCTGTAAAAAGTAATGTTCATTTGTTTGGCAATCATGTGATCTATCTTGGTCAGATTCAAACTTCTCCCAGTGGTAGGCGGGACTCGACCAAACCCCATCAACCTGCAGTACAAAGTAAATGTTAAGTAAAGGTCGACTCTTACACTGCCGAATTTCACAAAGTCGACTCTTCCATGCAGAACATTAGACAACTCCATTGTTCGTCTAACATGATATTTGGTAAAGTTTAATGTTTAAGTGCCCAACAATACAGACATCAGGAGAGACGGCTCATTTCGAACTGTCTCTCCTGAATCTGCATTGTTTGCAAAAGCTTTTAATTGCTTTTGGCAGCGAAAGGGCTAAGGTTTTAAAACATGTCGAGGGCTTGGCGTGAAAAAGTTGTTACTAAAAACCTATTTTGAAATCCCTTGTTTAGGGGCAATTTTGACCTCTTTGTAAACAATGCAAATTTAGGTGCCTAAATTTCCATTGTTTACCAAGAAAAATGATTTAACGCTTATAAAGACATATATGGCAAGGTGATAACATTGGTAACCTTGATAACCTTGGTAAAAAAATTCTAATTTTAGTTACAACCGTTTCACACCAAGCCCTCGATGTGTCACCGGCGTATGCATTGATGCCTTTTTCAAATGTCAATCAAGCACTTTTAAACGATTATTCCAAAACTATTTTGTAGATTTTCAAGGAACAAAATGAAACCTCCCATTTACCAGTTATCTAATGTATTCAGCTCAAAACCATAGTAGCGAGGAAGAGCAATATTGACCAAGATTAGCCTGCAGTCACGTACAGTCAACTCGTGATCGCACTTGTTAGCTCCTTTTTTAAACACGTTTAGTAGTAAATAAATCTAGTATAGATGTTTTCAGGTTATCTTCATTTTCGTGTAAAACTCAAGCATATTCCGATGTTCAAGGCAGACTGGAACCGTTTAACCCTTTCCCTCATACGACAATTCTGCAGCAGACGACTTTGAACATATTTTGTCAAAAAATAGAAAATCTTTATAATTGAATGGATAACCTATACTAAAAGCGGAAAACATTGTGGCAAAAGGAGAAATTGCACGTTTTGTGCAATTTCTTCTTTTGTCACTATGTTTTAAAATAGCCGTCTGTTGCAGAGGCGTCAGAAAGCGTCTATATGAGGGAAAGGGTTAACATAGTTACGATGTAATGAAAACAGTAAAATGTCTTTGCAGAAGAATACACATTGTGGAACTTAAAAAAACAATTTCCTTATGTATACATGCGAGATATTTGAGGTATTTGAGGGTTTAAATACTGTCACGGAAGCATGTTGCGCAATAACCGAGTGTGTGTTCTGACTGAGGGTTTAAATACTGTCACGGAAGCATGTTGCGCAATAACTGAGTGTGTTTTAAATCAAACGACGTGGGGATTATGTAGATCGGTTAACCCTTTCCCTCATACAGACGCTTTCTGACGCCTCTGCAGCAGACAGCTTTTTGAAAACATAGTGACAAAAGAAGAAATTACACAAAACGTGCAATTTCTCCTTTTGCCACAATGTTTTCCACTTTTTGTCATAGGTTATCCATTCAATTATGGAGATTTTCTATTTTTTGACAACATACGTTCAAAGTCGTCTGCTACAGAATTGCCGTATGAGGGAAAGGGTTAAAGGTAGTGTCTCTACAAGGTTGGACTTTATTAATTATTCCTACGCCGAAAATAAAAAACTGTTCATCCTTTCCGAATAGGAACAAATCTGAGTGTTTTTTTCATTATTTGAGCCGTCCCGCGATAAACCCAACATTATGGGCTCTGCGTAATGTGTCGACCCAGATCAGGCTGCGCAGTCCGCGCAGGCTAATACGGACCGACACATTCCGTCTCAGTGGGATAGAGGTATAGAGTAATGATTCCTGAAACAGAAAATCCACAGGAATGTGTCTGTCCGGGTAAGCTTGCGCGGCATGCTTAGTCTGATCCGGGTCGATACTTTGCGCAGAGTCCACAATGTTGGTTTTCTCGCGGGACGGCTCATTTTACTGTGTTAAATGTTTGTTTTGTTATACACATGTCACTATAATAAAGGATTAACTTACTTACAACAACTCTTCAGACGATTTGGTTTAGATTTAGACAAAAGCACGGAAAATCTCTATAAATGAATGTATATATCACTAAAAATATTAAAGCATAGTGGCAAAAGGATTTTTTTCTCATTTTATCACAATGCTTTCAAAAGCTCTCTTCTACAGAGGCGTCAGAAAGCGTCTATATGTGGGAAAGGGTTAAGTAACGCAGTCTGTTTTATTTGGAAAATTACTACAATACACTGGTTTTCGCAAAAAAGGGTTTTGTTTCGGTGTCGGCTGATATCATGAACATCACAAAGACATTCTTAAACAAGGAACTATTTTTGTTCCGACCTTGTATTTGTATTACAAATAACTCATCAAGTTAAGCGTCATATTGCCTAATCAAACATTCGGTAGCTCTTGAAAAATATTATTAAGTAATTAAAGTACCAACATATAGAACAGCATTAGCAAGATTTAGAATGTCATCGCATACTTTAGTTTTAGAACATGGGAGATTTACGAATAAACCTCGTAGCAGTAGAATCAGAATATCATTTCCTTCTTATATGTCCAAAATACACAGACTTAAGAGTGAAACATGTGAACAGGTATTATTTCACATGGCAAACGATACAAACAATTATCAATCTCATGTCTGAAACATCTAAAGCAACTATAAGCGGATTAAGTAGATATATTTATGAGGCAATGTTAATCAGAATTTTAAAATTTATCCACCTACAATCACCACTACTTTTACTCTTCCGAACATTGTATGTTTTCCTTCACGAAATTCATGTCTTTGTGTTAAACTGTATTTTCTTTAAACATGTATGTATGTTTTTTGCAATAAAGCTTATTATTATTATTATTATTATTATTTGTGCGCGGGTATTTTACGTCATTGAACCAGAGCATAACTTCCTATTGTTACTTAAAGCACTTACATTTGGGTTGACCACTCATCTCGCTAAGCGTTGTTTCACCATTTCCATATTAGTAAAAATGTACATTTTAATTGGCCATTGGCAATTTGACTTTTACACCTTTCTGTTTGCATGTATCAGAGTTGAGGAATTGTTTACATCTATCCTCTTAATGGATATGATTTCCGTCTGAACACATCCATCAAACACAAGGTTGGTTTTGCAAAGACGGAGAATGGCTGTCAAAGTTAAAGTGTCAGGAAATATTCATTAAAGAACAAATCAAAAGTTGATTACACGTGAACTGCGCCTGTTAAACGATGCGCCTAGAAATATAGACTCTTAAGACGGACAGCCACGAGCAAAAACGTAGAACGAGTCTGTCTTTTGAAAACAGAGTATAGCAGTTGTTGTTTTATGTGAATCTATCGAAGTTTATATGAATAACGGGGCTAAAAAAAACCATTTATATTTGGACTGCATTGACGGGTGACTCGAACTATTTGATAACACGAAGCATTAAATCAGTTCCTTTTTACATTTCAGTTATGGAGAGTACATTGTATGTCTAATTAAAAAACGCTTCAAAGTCCAATTGAGCCGTTCCGAAAGAAAACGAACATAATGAATCTACGAAAGGTATCGATTCAGATCAGCCGGCGCAGTCCGCGCAGGCTAATTCGGGCCGACACATTCCGTCTAAGGAGAATAGAGGTATAGTGTAACGAGTCCTGAAACAAAAAATCCACGGGAGGCGAAAAGTCTCTGTCCGGGTTAGCCTGCACGGCATGCTTAGGATGATCCGGATCGATACTTTGCGCAGAGCCCACACAGATGGATTTCTCGCGCAACGGCTCAATTTACCTATCGAGGTGGAACGCAGCAATTTCAGCATTATGTCTTTCAAAATCTTGCATTTGGTTATGATTTTTCCCGATTTCCGTTTCTCTTGAGTATCTGGAATTTAAGAGGAAATATATATATTTAATTTTAAAATAGTAGATAAACACATTTTCCCCCATTGTAGAGTTCTTATACAAAGTAAACTAATAATCTAATCACAAAGGCCGAAGGGCTGGGTAATTGATTCTACTCACCTGAAAGACAAAACAGCTAAACGATTCAAAAATAAAATCTATGTCCATTCTAACAAACCAAAATTGCCATGTTTACCGTTTAATTAACCCTTTCCCTCATATAGACGCTTTCTGACGCCTCTGCAGCAGACGGCTTTTTTGAAAACATAGTGACAAAAGAAGAAATTGCACAGAACGTGCAATTTCTCCTTTTGCCACAATGTTTTCCACTTTTTGTCATAGGTTATCCATTCAATTATGGAGATTTTCTATGTTTTGACAAAATACGTTCAAAGTCGTCTGCTGCAGAATTGTTGTATGGGGGAAAGCGTTAATATCAAAAACTTTTGTTTCTAAGGTGAAGCAAGCGTCAACGTTACAGATACATTACATGAGAACAAAAAGGGTTATGGTATCGCGTCATTTGTGATGTAACTTGCCTACATGTGATATATATATCATAAAACTTAATAATTTATTTCACGCTGCTATCATTAATTGTGTAGGTTGGAAGAACAACATTTCCCGTTCAAAACACATGCTTCTCGCACGGTTCACAGCGTTCCCCCAAAACAGTCGATTTCTTATTTTCGCCCAATGTTTATATAGATCTATGTCTTGATTATAATTGTATGCCCATCTTATTTGGATATACGTAAACAATACATTCGTCAGTATTTCTATGTTAGACCGAGTGTGTATAAATTCACTGAACTCATGTCTTCTCACAAAAAAAACCCAGATTTGTGGAATCTTGGAAAATACATTTATCATGCCATTCTATTAAGACAAGCTAATGTCAACACTGTTATATGAATATAATTTTGGTTGTTACCTGAATTAGAGTTCCAGACATATATTTGTTTATTTGTGATGTTTGGTTCACCCTCCAAATATACTGTTGTTTCCGTTTATTGATTGGTTGAGCTGTACTGTGAAGATTCGCAGCAGGGCTCAATTATCAATATACTTAACTATTATCACTAAGATTTGAATTGAATTATTATCATTTTGACTTGAATATATATGTTATACTATTATTATTACTAGCTTTAACATACTGCTGAAATGATGTCACGTTGATATCTAAAATGTATATATACACTTATGATGTAATAAGAAACATGTATGTTTACGTTATGAAATAAAGAATTTGAATCTTGAATCTTGAATCTTGAACGTATAGGCCTACTTTTGATTTTCTTGACATTACAACTTTTTCCACAGGTGATTGAAAACGAGACCAATATCAAGGAAAAGTATAATGGACTCGCTTTAACTCGAACATGTGAATATACGAATATATCGTTTACCTCGGACCATTTCCTGGAACAGACATGTGTCTTTTGAAAACAGCGATGCAGTAGCTCTTGACTGATTGTTCATATGACCAATCAAAATTGCTTATACGCTGTTTTCTTGATATGATTTCATCGCTGGAATTGTTTTCATAATATATATAAATAAACATAAAAGTTTACATGAATGACGAAGATGACAATACATGCATGAATAAAGCATATATTCAGCGATCACTCGAACACGTTGATAACTCGAAGTGATTTATGAGTTCTTTCCGACTTAACCATTTCCAACATACTGCAAAACTGCAGCAGACGACTTTGTAAACATAGTGACAAAAACCTGGAAAATGTCCATAAAAGATAGTTTAATTTTTTAAATAAAGTTGAAAACATTGTGGACAAAGGAGAAATTGCTCATCATGAGCAATTTCACCTTTGGCCACAATGTTTTCAAAAGTACCTGCTGCTATTGCGTCAAAATGCGTCTGCATGTGGGAAAGGGTTTAAGAGTTATCGCGAGTTCACTGCAAATCCTCCCAAAGAACCCATCAACCCCGCAAACAAAAAGTGTTTCAAGCGTATACTAACCTCATGAGTTTAACATTGGCCATGAGATGTTGATTGAAGTAGAACGTTAATTTAAACTTCGACCCTTGTTTATTTTGTCCTGAAAAATATACAAGTACATCTGCGTACAGTGATGGCTCAGGTTAGAATGTGCACAGTCTCACCAGAGCTTTCACTGTCCGTGTACAGGTAATTTAGTCATAGATGCATATTTATCTCCAATATGAGTCCACCATATGGTTTTCTCGTGGAACGGCTCATCTGATAACTGTATATAGATACTGCTATATACATGAGATATACAATCCATCAGTTATATCAAATATGTTAATGATATTATCCCCCATGTTAATGTTAATTTATCCACACGTTTATTTTATTAGAGAGATATATGTTTTAGAGATACAATCCATGAGTTGTATCAAATACGAAAATTTTGATCTATCCACACATTTGTTTTATTAAAGAGATATATATATATTCTAGAGATACAATCCATGAGATATATCAAATATGAAAATGATGTTTTCTTCCATTTTGATTCATTTTCTTATAGAAAGATATATATACAGTCCAGCCTGTCTTCAAAGACCACCCACGGGAATAGAACAATCTGGTCTTTGTTCACAGGTGGTCTTTAATTACAGGGTCATTTATGCAGGAAATGGGTATTTGGAAAATTAAAAGTGTGGTAGCTATAGACAGGGACATACTAAAAACAAAGGTGGTTTTAGCACAGATTCCTGTATACTCGTATACATGTATAATGCAAGGTGGATTAAATGCATTCAGCATGAAATTAATCAGTTACATAAAATATAAATAAGTTCTATCTTTGAAACTGATTTTCCCACATATTTTGTTTTTTTATTATGTATTTTATGAATATAAGAGGTGGACTTTACTGTTAAAATATTTAATTTTCGAGAAATGAAAGGATATGTTTTTCATATATGTGTAACGCATACTTCTGTTTCAAGATCAATTTTGAATATTTTGTTATGCTCGTTATTTGAGCACATTTATAATTTGCTGTATTTACATCTTGTTATCATTCCTTCATGTCCGTGCTAAATGTAAATTAACGGGCACTATTTTTTGCACAATTATTTGATGTGAACAACAATTTATCGAACGAAATCAATTTAACATCAACACAACAATAACTTTATGTGCACGATTATCAAAATCAAAGTTGAATACATGTTTAAACTTCAAACCCTTTCCAACATGTACACGCCTTTTGATGCCTCTGCACCAGACGACTTTTGAAAATATTGTGGCAAAAGAAGAAATTGCTCATAGTGTAGTAACAGTATGACAGTTAATGATTTCATAGGTAAATTTGCCAGTTCTATATAACCTTTCAAGGGAAATTGTATGTGTTAGTGATTTTTCATTATATCAAAGATGTGAAACTTGAATGCTCTTATATTACAAAGCCACTGATAAATGTTCTGTTTCAGGACTCGTTCCTCTATACCTCTATTCCCCCTGAGACATAATATGGGGGATGATGCGGATTCGGGTGCCTTTACTTTTAATTCAGAAAGAGGGAAAAGTGTAATTGATTATGTTGTTTGTTGTAAAGAGTTGTTTCCCTTGATATGTACTTTTAGAATACATGATTTTCAATCCTTTTCTTCTCATGCTCCCGTCCAGGTTGGCTTTGTAGCGGGGCCATGTACCAGTATCTGCTGATACAGGGATATGCCCGGGTGGTAAATTAATTCATGGAATGTGAGAGATCAGCAGGGTATAACAGTTTGATTCAATGTATGACATCTTTAGTCAAATACAGTCGAACAATATAAATATTGATGACGGTATAAGGAAAATAAATGATTGTTTATACAAATCAGCGTTCACCATTTTTGGCACGAGTACTTACAAACAGCCCATGCATTGCACTAAAAAAAAAACAATTACGTGTTTCGAATACAGTTTATCGTAAAAACAGCTCACTTTATAATGGGGATGTTTTGATTGCATGTAAACGAAATGCACAACGGAGTAAGTTTAGTACCCTTGCTGAAAATAGCCCTGGCAAATGTTGGAGTGTGATGAGAAAGGTTAAATATAAAAAATAGTACTCCATTAACGACTTTGCATAAATCTGACTTTTTTAGTTACTTTAAAAGAATTTATTTTCACACTCTGAACCATCGGAAGAATTGAATTTTTCAGATGGTTCAGAAAATGATGCTGATTTATATATTCAGGAACTTGATAGAGCTATTTCACAGGAGGAAATTCTAAGCACAATTTAATCTTGGAAAAACCGGGAAAAAGTGGAGGTACAGATTTATTAGTTCCTGAAATACTAATTGAAGTAAAAGAACTTGTTGCACCTTTGTTTTGTAAACTATTCAATTATATGTTTGAAAAGAGTCTATATCCGAATTAATGGAATAAAGGAATTATTATCCCAATCCCGAAATAGGGTAATATTGACGATCTGAACAATTATAGGGGCATAGCACTAACTAGCATATGTTCAAAGATATTTTCTTGTATTATTGACAATAGGCTTAGACAGTGGGCAGAACACAGTAATATTTTAAATGATTTTCAGTTTGGTTTTCGAAAATGTAAAAGCACGACCGATAGTATTTTTATATTATCTTCCATATTATCTTTTATATTATATTATCTTGCGTTAATTCATGTATAAATATGTTTTGTATGACATGATGAATGTATTTTGTATAAGTCAAATTAAATATGTTCTGTTCTGTTCTCGGTAGCGACGCGGGCTGTCAATACAGGGGTTGTGAGTTCGAATCCCGGCTCGGCCAACTTTCTTTCCGAGGATTGACAAAAGTCAATGCGACATGCGTCATTCGTCTTCCACCAATGGGCTAAGTCTAGGTGGAAAAGCAGCCAGTTGCTTGGGAAGATTGTTGTGTGGAGTACTGGTGTGAGAAAACCAGAAAATTCATGAGTAGGTGAACTGGCCGCCGTGATATAACTGAGAAATTGTTATAAACGGCGTTAAACCCCAATCAATCAATCAATCAATCCATCTGTTCTGTTCATAATAGACGAAAATTTAAATATTGAAAAAGATAAATTATATTGTACATTTGTTGACTTTAGAAAAGCTTTCGATACTATTAATCACAAATCCCTTTGGTTCAAACTTTTACAATCAGGAGCATCTTCCAAAATAATAAAATTACTTAAAGTAATGTACATATATATATAAAATCTTGCATATGGGTTAAAGGTCAGTTAACGGATTCATTTGATATTGCCACAGGCGTAAAGCGAGGGGAACCATTATCTCCCTTTTTAGCTCGTCTGATTTTTTGAAAAAAAAAAAAGACGAGCTATTGTCGTCACTTGATCGTCGTCGTCTGCGTCTGCGTCGTCGTCTGTGTCGTCGTCGGCGTTGGTTAAGTTTTGCGTTTAGGTCACTTACATGGAAACTATCAAACATAATACTTTGGAACTTGGAAAACTTGTTTATATAATACCCTTCTTCACATTGTATGCTAAAGATACTGAATTTGACCTTCTTTTTGGGGTAAAAACATGGTTTTTGTGGTTTTCGGTTGATTTAGAGATTTGGTTATAGTTTCATTACAAATTGTACTTCAACATATCAAACGGGATTTTGGGTCAAACATTTGGATTTTTCTTTTTCATTTCTTGTATATTTTAACATTGCGTTTAGCTCAACGTTGAAGTTTCTTTTTTTATATATTTTTCTCAATAAGTACTGGTACTAGGGCTTTCATATTTGGAATATAGTTACATCTAATACCCTTCTGCACATTGTATGCTGAAGATGCTGAGTGTGACATTTTTGGGGGGGTTAAACACTTGATTTTTGGTGGATTTTGAGAATTGGACATATCTTCTTTCTCAATAAGTACTGGTACTAGGGCTTTCATATTTTGAATATAATTACATCTAATAACATTCTGGATATTGTATGCTGAAGATACTGAGTGTGGCCTTATTTTGGGGGTAAAACACTTGATTTTTGGTGGATTTTGAGAATTGGAAATAGCTTTTTTATATTTTGTTGGAATAATTTCAATTTTCATAAATAAAGTACTTCAACATATCAAAAAGGTTTCAGGGAAATACTTTTGTATTTTTTTTTTTGAATTTCTTGTATTTTCTAACTTTGCGTTTAGCTCAAATTTATTTTTTTGAATTTTGCGTTTAGCTAAAAAAAAAATTCTTTTAATTTCTTGTATTTTTGAATTTTGCGCTTGTATTTTTTTTTTTTAATTTCTTGTATTTTTTAACTTTGATTATTTATTTATTTTCGAATAACTTGTATTTTTTAACTTTGCGTTTAGCTCAAAGGTAAAGTTTTGTTATTTTACTTTTTATCTTTTACTCTCGCATTGATAATCAAAGCAGGGGACAGCGAAACATTTAATTACGCGAAATTCTTGTTTGTTTCATTGATTTCATTTTTTTCCCAAACAATAAAAACATAATGTCCTTCAACATATTATGAATATCTTAAATCAGAGTTACTAAAAATAGGAAAATAGTAATATATTCAATATCTTTAGTTAAAGTTGACTTAATGTACCAATATCATTTGCCTGTCCATTGCATACACAAGACTCAGCTCATGATGACAGACATCCAACGTGAAGACATTCCTTATCATGTATATGAGCTTGTATTTATTTCCACATAGTTAATCTCGTTTCAATACTTGAAAAATAGCTGTTGTGTGCGGTCATTATAATATGTAAATATTCTTTCCGAATTTGAATATTATTTATATAAAATAAATAAACCGTAAAAGGATAATATGAGACGAGCGTCAGGCACCCGCAGGCGGTGCTCTTGTTATTCATTTTGTTTATAAATGACATGTATGATTATATGCAACCTGATGCATTTGATTGTTTTACAGTTGACAATTTAAAATTATTTCTATTGCTTTTCGCTGATGATACTGTATTATTTTCGTATTCTCAAGAAGGTTTACACTTATTATTAAATACATTAAATGATTAATCGAAACAATTGGGTGTAACGGTAAATACAGATAAACCCGTCGTTATGGTCTGTCAATTACGTAATACAATTACAGATGTTAAATTAGTATACAATGGAAATAAACTTCAGGTTGTAAACAAATTTAACCTCCTTAACTGCATATTAGCATCAAATAGTAAATTTAGTGTTACCCAACATAATCTGGCAGGTAAAGGGTTGAACGTATTGTTCTTTTTGAATACGTTGTTTGCGGCCGTTCCTTTAAATATCTCTGAACAATTGAAATGATTTAATTCTATGGTTCAACCTATTTTAATGTATTCTTCAGAGACTTGGCGATTCCACAAGGCCTCTGACATTAAACGATTTCATTTAAAGTTTTTAAAGCAAAAAGTAACTGTAAATTCGAAAACCGCTAACACAACAGTGTACGGTGAAACCGGAATATTTCCGTTACATGTACTAAGAAACGTAGCTATTGTTGGAAGCCGCCAGGAGGCGGCTTCCTGTAGGGATGCTTAGAAATTTCAAACAAGGAGAATATTTAGACCTGCCAGCGTGACCACATATCTTGATTTCTCTTTGTCCTTACTAAGTACATTAATTTAAGTTAATGATTTTTAAAACATCCCTTTTACACTCTATACACATGTGTGAGTTTTACAAATTAAAAACAAAAGACAAATAGAATAGCTCTGATAAGATTCATGTGTACTTCTCACAAACTGTTAATCGAAGTATGTAGACATAGACATTTAGAAAGAGCTGAAAGGAAGTGTACTTTTTGTAATTGTAATTGTAACACTATTGAAAATGAATATCACTTTTTATTAGTCTGTCCATTATATAGAGACCCTACTGTTTTATACCGTATACCTAACTACTACTACATTTGGCCTAATATAATTTAATTTAAAGGTTTGATGGAGTCTCAATCAAAGACAAAATTAGTTAACCTAGGTAACATTTTATACCTTGCCAACTGTAAAAGAAATAACCAAAATACTTCTTAATAATTACAATGTACTTTATTATGTACATATGTTGTTCCTCCTGTACACACTAATCATAAGATGTACACAAATTGTATGCTTATCTATTGCCGTGATGTTTGTATATTCTCATATTTTCTCCATATTTATGTTTCTTATTATCTTTAGTTCCGCCACATGTATATGTATATATGTATTATGTTACTGGCAACAAACATATGTTTATATGCCAATAAACGATTTTGAACTTGAACTTTGAACTTGATAAAATATCGTTTAGTTAAAAAAGTGTTAACGTGTTTCTGCTCCAGAAGCCACAATTGTAATTTGGTTGAAAAGGGCTTCATTCTTAACCCTTTCCCTCATACGGCAATTCTGCAGCAGACGACTTTGAACATATTTTGTCAAAAAAAAGAAAATCTCCATAATTGAATGGATAACCTATGACAAAAAGTGGAAAACATTGTGGCAAAAAGAGAAATTGCACGTTTTGTGCAATTTCTTCTTTTGTCACTATGTTTTCAAAAAGCCGTCTGCTGCAGAGGCGTCAAAAAGCGTCTATATGAGGGAAAGGGTTAAAAAAGAGCTGAAAACATTGTGGAAAATAGCGGAATTGCTTATTTGAAAAAAAAAGTCTCAATTTACAACCATATTTTTCTAAAGAGTCAAATCAGTGTTGTTTTGGTTCATAACTTATATAATCTGGGCTCGATATAGGGATGTGCAGTTTAACCCTTTCCCACATAAAGACGCATGTTGACGCTTCTGTTGCAGACAACTTTTGAAAACATTGTGGCAAAAGTAGTCAGTCCACATAAAGACGCATGTTGACGCTTCTGTTGCAGACAACTTTTGAAAACATTGTGGCAAAAGTAGAAACTGACCATTATCTTTTCAATAATTAAACTATCATTGAGAGAGAGAGAGAGAGTGTCAATAATTATATCCTGATGTTCTCAAAGTTTGCGGTATTTGAGAAACGGTTAACCGTACACCTGTGTAAATTACTAACCTATGTCCATTATCGGCAATGTTGCCATTTCGTTTAACAACTTGTTGATGTTGGGATCGTCCCAGTCATACAGGTAACGATCATTTATATGTCGCCAAAATTGGATTGCCGAATCATTCACTCTGTAAATAAAGCAATATATAACCAAATAAATAAATAGATCTGATAGATAGATCTTAATTGACGAGCACATAAGTACATTGTCATATAATAGTATACACATTTTGTATTTTCTATAAAACAGATGTAATATAATACAAATGGGTCAATAATAAAAAAAATCATGGATCAATTAAAGTTTCTTATGGAAAAACAAACATACCAAAAAAGAAAATACAAATAATTCGTTTACATTTCAACGTAAACATAACGTGAATAAACTATTTACCAGTTCCATTAGTATATTCAGAAAAAAAGTTGCTTCAAATGTCGTCTGTATAAGGAAGATGATTAATCGTAACGCAATTACCTTGTCACGTTGAAATTCAAGTATCTGGCAGACGTGAGGTTGTATCGTAAAGCTTCTCGCGTTGCCAAATAATCCAACTCCCAGAAATTGTTCATGAATATAGAACTTGGCTCCAGTAAACGTATCATAGAATCAACAACTTCATTTGACGAGTTACGGTTATCATCATAATACATGTTCTGCCCGAGTATGTAGTTTACGAAGACAAACTGTTTTGGGAATAGTAACCGAGGTCCACCTATGCTCCACATAAGGAAAACTATCGTTTGAATTATAACGAGCGCAAATATGTAAACGAAGCATCTTCTCATTTTCATTGTCTTCCGCTGCCGGCGTGGTCTGCTTAGATTCAAAACAATTTGTGAATTAAAAATGCTATTCCTGACATTTTCATCAGAATCGGTAATGCCATCATCATAATCATCATTATCGAGAATTCAATGATAATAATGATAATAATAATAGTCATCATCATCATCATCATCATCATCATCATCATCATCATCATCAACAACATCATCATAATCATCATCAATATTATCATCATCATCATCATCATCATCAATTTTATTATCATCATCATCATCATTAACATCATATCATCATCATCATCAACATTATCATCAGTATTATCGTCCGACTTCCTCGTCAGTATCGTAATTTTACTTCTATTAAACTTTTTGTATTATAATTTCTACATCTTATTTCAACATAATACACACACCACAAATCAAGAAACATTCACGTTAAGAGTATTGATGTAGTAAGTCCGTCTAGCATATATATAGGATCTTAGAAACGTATTTAATTCGGTTGTTAATGAGTTAATGATAACGCCGACTATAAATTAACCAGCTAATAAGACCGTTTACCTGATATTGATTATTAAGAACACATCGGAGGATAAATTGTAAGGCCCGGTGGCTATTTTGATAACTTTAATGATATCTTTATTTATCATTTCAATAATCATTTTAATGATCATTTTAAAACAGACGTTGAAACTATTATATATCAAAAAGAAGAAATTGCTCGTTTTGTTCTTTTTTGCTGTTTTTTGTCCTGTTTTCAGAAGTCACCAGAGATGGCAAAAGTCAATGTATAAGGTTAAGAGTTATTTATAAACGAAAAGGGGGGGTCTCTCGATGAATAAATATGCAAACAGTGTTGACCATGGTGAGAAGACTGCAGCATATGCAGTATTTGCAGACTATTCACTATAGCGACACGTTGGAGAATGATACGAGATACAGCTTTTCCCAAATCACTTGAAGTATTTCCACATCAGGTTTTTGTCTATACATGTAATTGAGAGATGTCTACACTGTGACCCATTTGTACGTGTTTTAATTTTCAATACCGACAGTGTAAATTAAAATATGACCTCTTCATATCGAACGTTCGACGACACCATCTACCTGATATGGTAGTTTATGTCATGCCTGTAGGACATTTAAGATGTATTATTTACGTTGCCGTAGTAATCGATCAATAAATCTATATCTCAGTATTGCTTTAGGTGATTTGAAAAAGTCATCGCCCTTAAATTTCGCCATCTACTCTTTATTACGTTTTCGAGACGGCATGGTTGCCTTTTGTTGTACATCGCCTGGCGAAAAACACATTTTAGAGCTTTTATCGAGTAAATGATCCCCATAGAGTAAGTTTGTTATGATCAATCTACAATATGAGATGCATTATTTGACATATTTCAATGCTTTAGAGAATTGTTGAGCTGATATGTGTTCACACCCGGTTTTGTTCGCTACCGTCCAAGAGAACGATTCGTCCCATCGGGTTTAGATATATAGTATGTTTTTCCATGTAGCTTCGTGAGAGTCATAAGGACTTATGCTGTAGTTTATTTTCTTTGAATATTTCATTCATAACTGCGTTTATATCCAGTTGCTTTGACACCATTTAGATGAATGACTCAATAGCAACTGGTTGTCTTGACCTTTTTGGCGTTGACTCAGAAACGCTTATTTTTCTATTTCCGTTTTCTACTGAACTCGATTTGCTTGTTCTGAATTCCACATGATGTAGCACTAACAGAATTAGAGACAATTTAGAAAATTGATTCAGTGTGTTTTTATGTTCTTCCGGAACTTTCACAATCAGTATAAGCGTTATTAAACAATACAGGCTTAATAGTAGAAAATATTGGTAGTCGTCACGACGTAGCAGAACATTTGAGAGTCTGTACAACATAGAAATGTCCCAGATCATCAACAACATGGTGGAAGATGTAGGTCTAGAACGACATAGAAGAATGTTCAACATAGGATGTTATGATTCGAACAGTGGTACATTTTAGAAATTAACCTCACATTACATATTATAAACATTTATTAAAATATCATCATGGCTACTCAGCTACAGGACAAAGAGACTAGTGATGTCACTAAGTCTAAAGGTTCAAGGAGGTCAGTCAAATCCAATAGGTCTAACAAGTCAAGTAGTAATTTGCAACGTCTATACTATTAGAGACTAGAGCAAAAGCAGAGTCTGCAGAAGCAAATTATCCTTTATTAAGAAAGAAGCTGAAATAAAACGTCAGGTTGCAAGCTTACAAGCAGACATGGAAGTAGTTCAGGCAGAAAAGAAGTAGCCATTGCTGTCGCACAATATCAGAGTATGAAAGATGAAAGTTGTGATAGTTTGCTCTCGTAAAAGCCAATGTTGAGTAGATTCTTGATATCAACATTTGAGATTCCTGACAATAATACACCAAATGTAAAAACATCAACTCCTCTCAATCCAAGTGCGCCTAAATTTGAATGATCAAAAAACAATTGTAATCAGGGTTACTTTGATTCTACACCGACATGTTCCAAACTTGTTCGTTCTGAACATTTACTGAACTATCCACATTTAACCCGGGAACCTGAACACCCTACAGTTCATGATACAACATGCATACCCGAACCAATGACAACGCAGATTAAATCACAGCAGCAGTTCAGTGGGTCAGCGAATTTTGGAGTTTCTGATCTGTTTAATTACTTAATAAAAGGAGACTTATTGGTACATAGTTGTGTTGAATTTAGTGATAATCCGGAGAGTTACCAATCATGGAAGAACAGTTTTCTTAGTATGATATCTGATCTCAACCCAACCGCAAGAGAAGAATTTGACTTAAGTATTTGGGACCTGAATCCAAAACACAGGCTATCAGTATTCAGTGTGCATATTTGCATGCTCCAACGGAAGCTGTTATGAAACTTTGGTGCATAATTGAGGACAGATACGGTAGTCCGGTACTTGTGGAAAAGGCATTGAATTTACGTTTGAGTAGTTTCCCAGATATTGGGTACAAAGACATGAAAAGACTATATGATTTAGCCGATTTGTTGGCCGGAATACAAGCACGCATGGATGAGACCCAGTTCATCAAAGATCATTAAGATATTTTGACTCATCAAGTGGCATGCGACCTATTATAGCAAAATTACCTTACAACCTGCAAGAAAAATGGACATCACGCGCCTCGAGCTACAATCAGAAACATAATGTGTCATATCCCCCATTTTGTGTTCTAGTAGACTTCATCAACGAAATGAGCAAAGTGCGTATTGATCCGGGGTTTGTTTATAACACAGACAATAAAGCTGCTCCAAAAACTTACAATTACACTCAAGAACAGCAGTCAGGTTTTAGAAAAGATGATGGTCATGTGAAAAAGACTTCAGTAGATCCTGTTTCGGAGCATAGTGATCAGTGTATACTTCATAATCCTAAGCATAACTTGAATAATTGTAAAGCATTTCAGAAACTAACTATTAATGAAAGGAAGAAGCTCCTTAAGGACTACACGTTTTGTTTTAGGTGTTGTAGCACAACAGTGCATAGTTTTAAAGATGTTAAAACTGCCCTTAGGTGTCATACTTGTGGTCGCACAAACAATGCTACCGCGTTACATGTAGACTCGTACAGTGGGACCTTGAATAATACTGACACATGGTCAAGATCTGACGAACAACAATCGGAGAGTCCAGTTGTTTCAAAATGCACCGTCATATGTGGTAAATATAGTAGACGGTCGTGTTCAAAAACAATTATAGTCAATATTTACCCAGCAAATAAGCCAGATCTTGCAACCAAGACCTATGCTTTACTGGATGACCAAAGCAACTCAACACTCGCCAGGGTGGAATTCTTTGACAACATGAATGTCTCATTGTCGACAGCCACATCATACTCATTAGTATCATGTATGGGCAGAAGCTCTATGACAGGGTGTCATGCTTCCAACTTTATTGTAGAATCCTATGAAGGCTCACAACAATTGAAAATACCAGTAATCATTGAATGTTATGAAATTCCAAATGAAGATCTGAAATTGCAACACCGGATATAACGAGTCATCGCATACATTTGAGTGAAGTCGAAATTCCACCATTGGATAATGAGGCCGAAATACTATTGTTAATAGGTCGTGATGCAGCAGAAGAAAATCTTCGTCTTTAAGCAGCTGTAGCAGCAAGAATCAACCTTCCAACAACATCATCATCATCATCATCAACAGCAGCAGCAGCAAAAATCAGCTTTTAAGCAGCAGCAGCGAGATTCCGTCTTCCAGCAGAAGCAGCAGCAGCAAAACTCCGTCTTCAAGCAGCAGCAGCAGCAGCAGCAAGAATTAGCATTCCAGCAGCAGCAAATGTTGAGCATACCAGTTAGACAGCGGCAGGATTTCATATTTTATCATCCTTTTACATGCATCGTATCAGGACCAACAGGCTGTGGTTAGTGTACATTTTATCTCCCTTTGTTTAGGTATTAGATGAATATGTACTTAATAGTTAATACACATTTTTCAATTTAAAAAAGTGTTGTAATATGAAACATTGCATTTTTTCCATATGAATTGAACCGTTTTTATATGCCCGTTTTGCGGGCGGGCGGCGTCCAGTATGTTGTCAGTATGTTGTCAGCTCAATAACTTTAGAAGTCGTTGTCCAATCATCACCAAATTTAGTCAGAATGTGTATTGGCATAATATCTCAGACAAGTTCGATAACTAGCCATATCGTTCTAGTCAATCAAGAGTTATCGCCCTTTAATTATAGAAATTACCTAAAATTAGTATTGTCAGCTCAATAACTTTAGAAGCCTTTGTCCAATCATCACCAAATTTAGGAATCTCGCTGCTGCTGCTTAAAGGCTGATTCTTGCTGATGCTGCTGTTGGAAGGTTGATTCTTGCTGCTGCTTCTGATTTAGGAGCCTTTGTCCAATCATCACCATAATGTGTATTGGCGTAATATCTCGGACCATTTCGATAACTAGCCATATTGCTCCAGTCAATAGAGAGTTATATCCCTTTAATTATAGAAATTCCCTAAAATTGATATTGTCAGCTAAATATCTTGTGAAGCCTTTATCTGATCATCACCAAATTTAGACAATATGTTGATGGGCAGAATATCTTGGTCAGGTTTGATAACTTACAATATTATGTTAGTAACTACAAAATTATGTCCCTCGAAATGGCCAAAACTGTACTAACAGTTTCTGATCTGTATGTTTGGCTGATGTACAACCAATCATCGCTATACTTGGTCTCAAAAATACAGGACGGGCGTATTTTGTGACATTTGGCGCTCTTGTTATATATATATATATATAAGTATGGATCCTACATTAAGGCGAACATCCGTGCTAATAAAACATATATTAAGGCGAAAGTATCTTAAGGCGACCGTATTCAGTTCGCCTTAATGTTTGAGATGTCACAAAAGTCATTTCAGTTGTTAAAACAACATTTAAATATAGGGAATCAAAGAACATACAATATACTTTAAGAAACATGCCTTTGATCGTTTTTGCTACATTAGTATAAGATATACGGGCCATTGGAAAAAGGTGGCCTATATCTCGATGCAAAAAAACCCCATCACTTAAGTGCAATTCTTTTTTAGTCTTTAATTTCTCAAAAATCTGTCGATACTTTTCTCTTATGAACAGCAACATGACGGAATACACCTATAGCAACCTATATTTTGTTCTTGGCAAGACTTTATATTTACTTTAGCCCAAATTAATGATTAAAATTCTTTGAAACCTATATGATTTTAGAGATATACGCAGATTGATTTACAACATATAGCAGCGGTTATTTCGAATCAAATTGTTAACTGGAATCACAGTTTTTCATTACATGTTTTATCATTTCAGACACAAAACGAAGCCAGGAACGACTTGTGCAAATCCATGCATTGAGGTTTCAATTGTCCGAGCGGAGACCTATATAATATAACCAAGGACCCCTTGTCCGGGAGTGATTTCAATGTCACCTCATATTACACACCCGCCACAAAATGAAGCGTGCACCACCACGTTCACTGTCATCTATCTAGGCACTAACATCGATGCAAGTTGCTTAGCCTTACTACATTTCAAATATCTAAGCCAAGAGGGCTTTCACATCATGGTGAAAAAAATGGCATTTTAGTCCTAACCCCTGAACGTTATATTATAGATGTATTAACACTTAAGAATATATCTGCTTTGCACTAACTACATTTGGACGGGAATATAGAATATCCTGCTTGTATAGAATTTCTGCTTACACATTTGGGTAGAATAATACAAATTTTAGCATGACTACACCCAAGTAATATATTCATTTAAATAAATGTTAAACGTATTACGTTGAAGTTATACATCAACTATATATATATAGAAGACAAAACACTTGTAAACAATTTTTTTTTTCGAAAATGTATGCACAACTGTAAATTAACAGTACTCCCTCTCTCTCTCTCTCGCTCTCGCTCTCGCTCTCGCTCTCTCTCTCTCTCTCTCTCTCTCTCTCTCTCTCTCTCTCTCTCTCTCTCTCTCTCTCTCTCTCTCTCTCTCTCTCTCTCTCTCTCTCTCTCATTTTGAGAAAATACGTTTAAACTAAATTAAGACAAATTACACAAATTTTATTAATGACATTATTATTTTACACGTGAAATAAAAAACCTCCATCAGTTTCTTCGCTGCCCGGTCTTCTCTGCACCTTTGCTTATGCCACTTAAAACCGGTGCACACTTCTAGAACATTTATCCATCGTGTGTTCATGTGTACTTCTAGGGCCCGGTGGTGTAGTGGAAAGTGCCTCCGATTTGAGAGCGGGAGACCCAGGTTATATCCGCGGTCGGTTCATACTAAAGACTTTAAAATGGTAGTAATGGTTTGGCACTCTAGGATAGGACTGAACTACTATTGAAAGCACCCACACACAATATAAAAGAACAAGTTCGTATTCCCCTTGTGATTTGGTGTAGTCCATCACGTGTGAGGAATTATGGAAGCACTATACGTTGTATGCCTATCCATTTGTCAGTCTGTATTGCTCTCAAAATGTCACTTAATAACATATTGGTTGTTCCTTTGCACACGGATATGTAATCATCATGACTTTAAGATTGTCTATGGGTATGCCCGTCCATCCGTCAGTCTTTAATGCTCTCAAAACTTTACTTAATAACATATTGGTTTCCTTTGCATATTTATGTGTGGTCTTCATGTCTTTACGAGTGTCCAATGGTATGCCCGTTCATCCATCTGTCTGTATTGTTCTCATAATTTCACTTAATAACATATTGGTTGTCGACACAGGAGTTCCTTGCACACGCATGTGTGGTCTTCTTGTCTTTAAGATTGTACAAAATTGAGCCGTTCCGTAAAAAAAAAAAAACCATTATGGCCTCTGCATAATATATCGAGACAGATCAGCCTGCACAGTCCGTGCACACTGATCCGGCCGACACATTCCGTCTCAGGGGGACAGAGGTATAAAGTAATGATTCCTGAAAGAGAAAATCCACAGGAGGCGGACAGTGTCTATCCGGGTTAGCCTGCGCGGCATGCTTAGGTTGATCCGGGTCGAAACTTTACGCAGAGTCCTCACTGTTGGTTTTCTCGCGGGACGGCTCAAATGTTTTTGTTTTGTTTATATACAGGGTGTACTCTACCCGTTGGCCGTTTGGTGGTAATTCCACTCTTACGTTCAGGAACATCCTAGATAGAGATGTGTAAGGCCTGGTTGGGTGCGGTACACGGCTGGGTAGAGAGGAATGTGCAGATCAGAATCGGTAAGACAACGGGTCGTTGTCCTTTACTTATTTGGTTTGTTTTGTTGTTTAATTGGGGTTGAACTCCGTTTTCAACATTATTTCAGTTATATCACGACGTTAGTAAACTCAATCATGATCCCTGGGTCAACAAACCAGTTCTAGGCTAGGAAATGTGCCTTGCCCAAGGGAACTTCACCATGACCGTCGTGCCACGACTAGGGATCGAACCTGGGACGCCCGTTTCAAAGCTTGAGAACAATTATTATCCATGAGTGTAATTCATATTCGACCATTTCACAAGTGCATCTGTATTTTAGAGCGTCTGCAGCAGATAGAATATATAAAAAACATTCTGACAAAAAGGTAAACATATTGATAATGACTGTGAGGGTGATAGGACATAAATGCTGTTGAAAACAACCCATAAACCCCAACAATGCAATCAAATTGACCTTTGAAAAAACATAATGAGCAATGGCTCCTATTGCCACACTGTTTTCAGTCCTATTGCATAGCTGGGTTAATTCACCCAAGACACATGTTTATGTGAACTGTGAGAGTGATTGGACATAAATGCTTTTGAAAACGGCTTAAAACTCCGTACAATGGAATCACATTGACCTTGGAAAACATGATGAGCAATGGCCCCTTATACCACACTGTCTTCAGACCTATCGCGTAGATGTGTTGATTCACCGAGGAAGCATGTGTGTGTGAGCAATGAGGGTTATTTAACATAAATGCTGTTGTAAACGGCCTACAAAACCCAACAACTCAATCAAAACGACATTTGAAAGCACGATGTGCAATGGCTCCTCTTACCACACTGTTTTCAGTCATATTCCATAGTTGGATTGATTCACCCAGGATGCATGATACATGTGAACCGTGAGGGTGATTGGACATAAATGCTGTTGTAAACGGCATAAAACATTCAACAACGCAATCAAAACGACCTTTTAAAAATATAATGAGCAATGGCTCCTTATACCACACTTCAGTCCTATCACGTAGATGTGTTGATTCACCAAGGAATCATGTGTGTGTGAGCAGTGATGGTTATTTAACATAAATGCTGTTGTAAACGGTCAAAAAATCCCAACAACGCAATCAAAACGACCCTTGAAAGCACGATGTGCAATGGCTCCTCTTACCACACTGTTTTCAGTCCTATCGCAGAGTTGGGTTGATCTACCCAGGACGCATGGGTAAGTGAACTGTGAGGGTGATTGGACATAAATGTTGTTGAAAACGGCCTAAAACCCCCAACAACGCAATCAAAACGACCTTTGAAAACGTGGTGAGCAATGGCTCCTCTTATCACACTTATTTAGTCAGAAAACATGAGTATGTGAACTGTGCTGGCTATTTAGCATACATGCTGTTGAAAACGGCCTAAAACACCAACAATGCAAGCAAGCGAAATGAACTTTGAAAACATGATGAGCAATGGCTGTTTTTATCACAATGTTTTCGATAGTTCATTTATAGGGAGTGTATGCATGTGGGAACGGAGTTATGGAAAAATCGTTCACTGTACCGCCGAAAGGGATTTGGCCTGCAGTGGTGCGAAGACCAGTGAACACATACTAATCCTTTCCCAAATGCAGATATGTTATGCCACTTTCCACACTTATTTAGTCATGCAACAACTCGCTTCCAAGATCAAAACCCCTACTATGCAAACAAAACGACATTTTAAAGCATGGCGGGCAATTGCTTCTCTTGCCACAATGTGTTCAGGTCTATTGCATAGCTAGGTTGATTCACCCAGGGATCAAGAGTGTGTGAACAGACGGGGTGGTATGACTGGAATGATGTGGAAAACGGCCTAAAACACCCGACATTATCAACAAATCGACCTCTGAAAGCAGGGCGGGCAATTGCTCCCTTTGTCACAGTGTCTTCAGTACTATTGAGTAGCTGGGTTGAATCACCCAGGACGCATGAGTATGTGAATAGTGCGTGTGCTATGACATATATGATGTTAAGAAAGGCGTAAAACACACAGCAATACAAACAAAACAACCTTTGAAATCATGATTAGCAATGGCTCCTCTTTACACACTGTTTTTATTTCAAACGTATATCTGGGTCTAAACACCCAGGACGCATGAGTATGTGAACAGTGCGTGTATGATGTTGAAATCGGCGTAAAATACCCCACAACGAAATCAAAACGACCTTTGAAAACATGATGAGCAATGGCTCCTCTTACCACACTGTTTTCAGTCCTATTGCCTAGCTGGGTAGAATAACTAAAAAAAACATGAGTATGTGTAAACAAAACGACATTTTAAAGCATGACGGGCAATTGCTTCTCTTGCCACAATGTGTTCAGGTCTATTGCATAGCTGGGTTGATTCACTCAGGAATCACGAGAGTGTGAACAGACGGGGTGGTATGACTGGAATGATGTGGAAAACGGCCTAAAACACCCGACATTATCAACAAATCGACCTCTGAAAGCAGGGCGGGCAATTGCTCCCTTTGTCACAGTGTCTTCAGTACTATTGAGTAGCTGGGTTGAATCACCCAGGACGCATGAGTATGTGAATAGTGCGTGTGCTATGACATATATGATGTTAAGAAAGGCGTAAAACACACAGCAATACAAACAAAACAACCTTTGAAATCATGATTAGCAATGGCTCCTCTTTACACACTGTTTTTATTTCAAACGTATATCTGGGTCTAAACACCCAGGACGCATGAGTATGTGAACAGTGCGTGTATGATGTTGAAATCGGCGTAAAATACCCCACAACGAAATCAAAACGACCTTTGAAAACATGATGAGCAATGGCTCCTCTTACCACACTGTTTTCAGTCCTATTGCCTAGCTGGGTAGAATAACTAAAAAAAACATGAGTATGTGTAAACAAAACGACATTTTAAAGCATGACGGGCAATTGCTTCTCTTGCCACAATGTGTTCAGGTCTATTGCATAGCTGGGTTGATTCACTCAGGAATCACGAGAGTGTGAACTGACGGGGTGGTATGACTGGAATGATGTGGAAAACGGCCGAAAACGTGTGTGTGTGAGCAGTGAGGGGTATTTAACATCAATGCTGTTGGAAACGGCCTAAAACAACCAACAACGCAATCAAATCGACCTTTGAAAACATGATAAGCAACTATGATGGCGATTGGACATACATGCTGTTGAAAACGGCCTAAAACCCCAACAATGCAAGCAAAACGACCTTTGAAAACATGATGGGCAATGGCCGTTTTTATCACAATGTTTTCGATAGTTCATGTATAGGGAGTGTATGCATGTGGGAACGGAGTTATGGGAAAATCGTTCAATGTACCGCCGAAAAGGATTTGGCCTGCAGAGGTGCGAAGACCCGTGAACAGGTACTAACCCTTTCCCACATGCAGATATTTATGCCACTTTCCACACTTATTTAGTCATGCAACAGCTCGCTTCCAAGATCAAAACCCATACAATGCAAACAAAACGAAATTTTAAAGCATGGCGGGCAATTTCTTCTCTTGCCACACTGTGTTCAGGTCCATTGCATAGCTGGGTTGATTTACCCAGGGATCACGAGTGTGTGAACTGACGGGGTTGTACGACTTGAATGATGTGGAAATCGACCTAAAACACCCAACAATACGAACAAAATGGCAATTCCTCCCTTTGTCACAGTGTGTTCAGTACTATTGAGTAGCTCGGTTGAATCACCCAGGACGCATGAGTATGTGAACAGTGCGTGTGATTTGACATATATGATGTTGAAAACGGCGTAAAACACCCAACAATACAAACAAAACGACCTTTGAAATCATGATTAGCAATGGCTCCTCTTTCTACACTGTTTTCAGTCCTAACGCATAGCTGGGTTGAATCACCCAGGACGCATGAGCATGTGAACAGTGCGTGCGATTTGACATGTATGATGTTGAAAACGGCGTAAAACACCCAACAACGCAATCAAAAGGACCTTTGAAGTAATGATGAGAAATGGCTCCTCTTATCACACTGTTTTCAGTCCTATTGCCTAGCTGGGTAGAATCACTCAGAAAACATGAGTATGTGCAAACAAAACGACATTTTAAAGCATGGCGGCCAATTGCTTCTCTTGCCACAATGTGTTCAGGTATATTGCATAGCGGGGTTGATTCACCCAGGGATCACGAGTGTGTGAACTGACGGGGTGGTATGACTAGAATGATGTGGAAAACGGCCTAAAACACCCAACAATACAAACAAAACGACCTCTGAAAGCAGGGCGGGCAATTGCTCCCTTTGTCACAGTGTGTTCAATACTATTGAGTAGCTGGATTGAATTACCCAGGACGCATAAGAATGTGTACAGTGAGGGTGATTTGACATATATGATGTTGAAACCGGCGTAAAACACCCAACAATACAAGCAAAACGACCTTTGAAATCATGATAAGCATTGGCTCATCTTTCCACACTGTTTTCAGTCCTAACGCATAGCTGGGTTGATTATCCCAGCTCCCATGAGTTTGTGAACTGTGAGAGTGATTGGACATAAATGCTGTTGAAAACGGCCTAAAACTCCGTACAGTGCACTCGAAACGACCTTTGAAAACATGATGAGCAATGGCTCCTTATACCACACTGTTTTCAGTCTTATCGCGTAGATTGGTTGATTCACCCAGGAAGCAGTATGTGTGTGTGAGCAGTGAGGGGTACTGGGCATACATGCTGTTGAAAACGGCCTAAAACCCCAACAATGCAAGCAAAACGACCTTTGAAAACATGATGAGCAATGGCTGTTTTTATCACAATGTTTTCGACAGTTCACTTATACGGAGTGTATGCATGTGGGAACGGGGTTATGGGAAAATCGTTCACCGTACCGCCGAAAGGGATTTGGCCTGCAGTGGTGCGAAGACCCGTGAACAGATCTTAACCCTTTCCCACATGCTGATATTTGATGCCACTTTCCACACTTATTTAGTCATGCAACAACTCGCTTCCAAGATCAAAACCCATACAATGCAAACAAAACGACATTTTAAAGCATGGCGGGCAATTGCTTCTCTTGCCACAATGTGTTCAGGTCTATTGCATAGCTGGGTTGATTCACCCAGGGATCACGAGGGTGTGAACTGACGGGGTGGTATGACTTGAATGATGTGGAAATCGGCCTAAAACACCTAACAATACAAACAAAACGACCTCTGAAAGCAGGGCGGGCAATTGCTCCCTTTGTCACAGTGTGTTCAGTACTATTGAGTAGCTGGGTTGAATCACACAGGACGCATGGGTATGTGAACAGTGCGTGTGATTTGACATATATGATGTTGAAAACGACGTTAAACACCCAACAATACAAACAAAACGACCGTTGAAGAAATCATGATTAGCAATGGCTCGCTCCTCTTTCCACACTGTTTTCAGTCCTAACGCACAGCTGGGTTGAATCACCCAGGACGCATGAGCATGTGAACAGTGGGTGCCATTTGACATGTATGATGTTGAAAACGGCGTAAAACACCCAACAACGCAATCAAAAGGACCTCTTACCACATTGTTTTCAGTCCTATTGCCTAGGTGGGTAGAATCACTCAGAAACATGAGTATGTGCAAACAAAACGACATTTTAAAGCATGGCGGGCAATTGCTTCTCTTGCCACAATGTGTTCAGGTATATTGCATAGCTGGGTTGATTCACCCAGGGATCACGAGTGTGTGAACTGACGGGGTGGTATGACTGGAATGATGTGGAAAACGGCCTAAAACACCCAACAATACAAACAAAACGACCTCTGAAAGCAGGGCGGGCAATTGCTCCCTTTGTCACAGTGTGTTCAGTACTATTGAGTAGCTGGATTGAATTACCAAGGACGCATGTGTATGTGAACAGTGCGGGTGATTGACATATATGCTGTTGAAACCGGCGTAAAACATCCGACAATACAAACAAAACGACCTTTGAAATCATGATTAGCAATGGCTCATCTTTCCACACTGTTTTCAGTCCTAACGCATAGCTGGGTTGATTATCCCAGGTCCAATGAGTGTGTGAACTGTGAGAGTGATTGGACATTAATGCTGTTGAAAACGGCCTAAAACTCCGTACAGTGCACTCGAAACGACCTTTGAAAACATGATGAGCAATAGCTCCTTATACCACACTGTTTCAGTCTTATCGCGTAGATTGGTTGATTCACCCAGGAAGCAGTGTGTGTGTGTGTGAGCAGTGAGGGGTATTGGGCATACATGCTGTTGAAAACGGCCTAAAACCCCAACAATGCAAGCAAAACGACCTTTTAAAACATGATGAGCAATGGCTGTTTTTATCACAATGTTTCGACAGTTCACTTATAGGGAGTGTATGCATGTGGGAACGGGGTTATGGGAAAATTGTTCATCGTACCGCCGAAAGGTATTTGGCCTGCAGAGGTGCGAAGACCCGTGAACAGATCTTAACCCTTTCCCACATGCTGATATTTGATGCCACTTTCCACACTTATTTAGGCATGCAACAACTCGCTTCCAAGATCAAAACCCATACAATGCAAACAAAACGACATTTTAAAGCATGGCGGGCAATTGCTTCTCTTGCCACAATGTGTTCAGGTCTATTGCATAGCTAGGTTGATTCACCCAGGGATCAAGAGTGTGTGAACAGACGGGGTGGTATGACTGGAATGATGTGGAAAACGGCATAAAACACCCGACAATACAAACAAAACGACCTCTGAAAGCAGGGCGGGCAATTGCTCCCTTTGTCACAGTGTCTTCAGTACTATTGAGTAGCTGGGTTGAATCACCCAGGACGCATGAATATGTGAATAGTGCGTGTGCTATGACATATATGATGTTAAGAAAGGCGTAAAACACACAACAATACAAACAAAACAACCTTGAAATCATGATTAGCAATGGCTCCTCTTTACACACTGTTTTTATTCCAAACGTATATCTGGGTCTAATCACCCAGGACGCATGAGCATATGAACAGTGGGTGCGATTTGACATGTATGATGTTGAAAACGGCGTAAAACACCCAACAACGCAATCAAAAGGACCTCTTACCACACTGTTTTCAGATCCTATTGCCTAGCTGGGTAGAATCACTCAGAAAACATGAGTATGTGCAAACAAAACGACATTTTAAAGCATGGCGGGCAATTGCTTATCTTGCCACAATGTGTTCATGTATATTGCATAGCTGGGTTGATTCACCCAGGGATCACCAGTGTGTGAACTGACGGGGTGGTATGACTGGAATGATGTGGAAAACGGCCTAAAACACCCAACAATACAAACAAAACGACCTCTGAAAGCAGGGCGGGAAATTGCTCCCTTTGTCACAGTGTGTTCAGTACTATTGAGTAGCTTGATTGAATTACCCAGGACGCATGAGTATGTGAACAGTGCGGGTGATTTGACATATATGCTGTTGAAACCGGCGTAAAACACCCAACAATACAAACAAAACGACCTTTGAAATCATGATTAGCAATGGCTCATCTTTCCACACTGTTTTCAGTCCTAACGCATAGCTGGGTTGATTATCCCAGGTCCCATGAGTTTGTTAACTGTGAGAGTGATTGGACATAAATGCTGTTGAAAACGGCCTAAAACTCCGTACAGTGCACTCGAAACGACCTTTGAAAACATGATGAGCAATGGCTCCTTATACCACACTGTTTTCAGTCTTATCGCGTAGATTGGTTGATTCACCCAGGAAGCCCCAACAATGCAAGCAAAACGACCTTTGAAAACATGATGAGCAATGGCTGTTTTTATCACAATGTTTTCGACAGTACACTTATAGGGAGTGTATGCATGTGGGAACGGGGTTATGGGAAAATCGTTCACCGTACCGCCGAAAGGGATTTGGCCTGCAGAGGTGCGAAGACCCGTGAACAGCTCTTAACCCTTTCCCACATGCTGATATTTGATGCCACTTTCCACACTTATTTAGTCATGCAACAACTTGCTTCCAAGATCAAAACCCATACAATGCAAACAAAACGACATTTTAAAGCATGGCGGGCAATTGCTTCTCTTGCCACAATGTGTTTAGGTCTAATGCATAGCTGGGTTGATTCACCCAGGGATCACGAGTGTGTGAACTGACGGGGTGGTATGACTTGAATGATGTGGAAATCGGCCTAAAACACCCAACAATACAAACAAAACGACCTATGAAAGCAGGGCTGGCAATTGGTCCTTTGTCACAGTGTGTTCAGTACTATTGAGTAGCTGGGTTGAATCACCCAGGACGCATGGGTATGTGAACAGTGCGTGTGATTTGACATATATGATGATGAAAACGACGTTAAACACCCAACAATACAAACAAAACGACCTTTGAAATCATGATTAGCAATGGCTCGCTCCTCTTTCCACACTGTTTTCAGTCCTAACTCATAGCTGGGTTGAATCACCCAGGACGCATGAGCATGTGAACAGTGGTGCGATTTGACATGTATGATGTTGAAAACGGCGTAAAACACCCAACAACGCAATCAAAAGGACCTCTTACCACACTGTTTTTAGTCCTATTGCCTAGCTGGGTAGAATCACTCAGAAAACATGAGTATGTGCAAACAAAACGACATTTTAAAGCATGGCGGGCAATTGCTTCTCTTGCCACAATGTGTTCAGGTCTATTGCATAGCTGGGTTGATTCACCCAGGGATCACGAGTGTGTGAACTGACGGGATGGTATGACTGGAATGATGTGGAAAACGGCCTAAAACACCCAACAATACAAACAAAACGACCTCTGAAAGCAGGGCGGGCAATTGCTCCCTTTGTCACAGTGTGTTCAGTACTATTGAGTAGCTGGATTAAATTACCCAGGACGCATGAGTATGTGAACAGTGCGGGTGATTTGACATATATGCTGTTGAAACCGGCGTAAAACACCCAACAATACAAACAAAACGACCTTTGAAATCATGATTAGCAATGGCTTATCTTTCCACACTGTTTTCAGTCCTAACGCATAGCTGGGTTGATTATCCCAGGTCCCATGAGATTGTGAATTGTGAGAGTGATTGGACTTAAATGCTGTTGAAAACGGCCTAAAACTCCGTACAGTGCACTCGAAACGACCTTTGAAAACATGATGAGCAATAGCTCCTTATACCACACTGTTTTCAGTCTTATCGCGTAGATTGGTTGATTCACCCAGGAAGCAGTGTGTGTGTGTGAGCAGTGAGGGGTATTGGGCATACATGCTGTTGAAAACGGCCTAAAACCCCAACAATGCAAGCAAAACGACCTTTGAAAACATGATGAGCAATGGCTGTTTTTATCACAATGTTTTCGACAGTTCACTTATAGGGAGTGTATGCATGTGGGAACGGGGTTATGGGAAAATCGTTCACCGTACCGCCGAAAGGGATTTGGCCTGCAGAGGTGCGAAGACCCGTGAACAGATCTTAACCCTTTCCCACATGCTGATATTTGATGCCATTTTCCACACTTATTTAGTCATGCAACAACTCGCTTCCAAGATCAAAACCCATACAATGCAAACAAAACGACATTTTAAAGCTTGGCGGGCAATTGCTTCTCTTGCCACAATGTGTTCAGGTCTATTGCATAGCTGGGTTGATTCACCCAGGGATCACGAGTGTGTGAACTGACGGGTCGGTATGACTGGAATGATGTGGAAAACGGCATAAAACACCCAACAATACAAACAAAACGACCTCTGAAAGCAGGGCGGGAAATTGCTCCCTTTGTCACAGTGTGTTCAGTACTATTGAGTAGCTTGATTGAATTACCCAGGACGTATGAGTATGTGAACAGTGCGGTTGAGTTGACATATATGCTGTTGAAACCGGCGTAAAACACCCAACAATACAAACAAAACGACCTTTGAAATCATGATTAGCAATGGCTCATCTTTCCATACTGTTTTCAGTCCTAACGCATAGCTGGGTTGATTATCCCATGTCCATGAGTTTGTGAACTATGAGAGTGATTGGACATAGATGCTGTTGAAAACGGCCTAAAACTCCGTACAGTGCACTCGAAACGACCTTTGAAAACATGATGAGCAATGGCTCCTTATACCACACTGTTTTCAGTCTTATCGCGTAGATTGGTTGATTCACCCAGGAAGCAGTGTGTGTGTGTGAGCAGTGAGGGGTATTGGGCATACATGCTGTTGAAAACGGCCTAAAACCCCAACAATGCAAGCAAAACGACCTTTGAAAACATGATGAGCAATGGCTGTTTTTATCACAATGTTTTCGACAGTTCACTTATAGGGAGTGTATGCATGTGGGAACGGGGTTATGGGAAAATCGTTCACCGTACCGCCGAAAGGGATTTGGCCTGCAGAGGTGCGAAGACCCGTGAACAGATCTTAACCCTTTCCCACATGCTGATATTTGATGCCATTTTCCACACTTATTTAGTCATGCAACAACTCGCTTCCAAGATCAAAACCAATACAATGCAAACAAAACGACATTTTAAAGCATGGCGGGCAATTGCTTCTCTTGCCACAATGTGTTCAGGTCTATTGCATAGCTGGGTTGATTCACCCAGGGATCACGAGTGTGTGAACTGACGGGATGGTATGACTGGAATGATGTGGAAAACGGCCTAAAACACCCAACAATACAAACAAAACGACCTCTGAAAGCAGGGCGGGCAATTGCTCCCTTTGTCACAGTGTGTTCAGTACTATTGAGTAGCTGGATTAAATTACCCAGGACGCATGAGTATGTGAACAGTGCGGGTGATTTGACATATATGCTGTTGAAACCGGCGTAAAACACCCAACAATACAAACAAAACGACCTTTGAAATCATGATTAGCAATGGCTTATCTTTCCACACTGTTTTCAGTCCTAACGCATAGCTGGGTTGATTATCCCAGGTCCCATGAGTTTGTGAATTGTGAGAGTGATTGGACTTAAATGCTGTTGAAAACGGCCTAAAACTCCGTACAGTGCACTCGAAACGACCTTTGAAAACATGATGAGCAATGGCTCCTTATACCACACTGTTTTCAGTCTTATCGCGTAGATTGGTTGATTCACCCAGGAAGCAGTGTGTGTGTGTGAGCAGTGAGAGGTATTGGGCATACATGCTGTTGAAAACGGCCTAAAACCCCAACAATGCAAACAAAACGACCTTTGAAAACATGATGAGCAATGGCTGTTTTTATCACAATGTTTTCGACAGTTCACTTATAGGAAGTGTATGCATGTGGGAACGGGGTTATGGGAAAATCGTTCACCGTAACGCCGAAAGGGATTTGGCCTGCAGAGGTGCGAAGACCCGTGAACAGATTTTAACCCTTTCCCACATGCTGATATTTGATGCCACTTTCCACACTTATTTAGTCATGCAACAACTCGCTTCCAAGATCAAAACCCATACAATGCAAACAAAACGACATTTTAAAGCATGGCGGGCAATTGCTTCTCTTGCCACAATATGTTCAGGTCTATTGCATAGCTGGGTTGATTCACCCAGGGATCACGAGTGTGTGAACTGACGGGGTGGTATGACTTGAATGATGTGGACATCGGCCTAAAACACCCAACAATACAAACAAAACGACCTCTGAAAGCAGGACGGGCAATTGCTCCCTTTGTCACAGTGTGTTCAGTACTATTGAGTAGCTGGGTTGAATCACCCAGGACGCATGGGTATGTGAACAGTGCGTGTGATTTGACATATATGATGTTGAAAACGACGTTAAACACCCAACAATACAAACAAAACGGCCTTTGAAATCATGATTAGCAATGGCTCGCTCCTCTTTCCACACTGTTTTCAGTCCTATCGCATAGCTGGGTTGAATCACCCAGGACGCATGAGCATGTGAACAGTGGGTGCGATTTGACATGTATGATGTTGAAAACGGCGTAAAACACCCAACAACGCAATCAAAAGGACCTCTTACCACACTGTTTTCAGTCCTATTGCCTAGCTGGGTAGAATCACTCAGAAAACATGAGTATGTGCAAACAAAACGACATTTTAAAGCATGGCGGGCAATTGCTTCTCTTGTCACAATGTGTTCAGGTCTATTGCATAGCTGGGTTGATTCACCCAGGGATCACGATTGTGTGAACTGACGGGGTGGTATGACTGGAATGATGTGGAAAACGCCTAAAACACCCAACAATACAAACAAAACGACCTCTGAAAGCAGGGCGGGCAATTGCTCCCTTTGTCACAGTGTGTTCAGTACTATTGAGTAGCTGGATTGAATTACCCAGGACGCATGTGTATGTGAACAGTGCGGGTGATTTGACAAATATGCTGTTGAAACCGGCTTAAAACACCCAACAATACAAACAAAACGACCTTTGAAATCATGATTAGCAATGGCTTATCTTTCCACACTGTTTTCAGTCCTAACGCATAGCTGGGTTGATTATCCCAGGTCCCATGAGGTTGTGAACTGTGAGAGTGATTGGACATAAATGCTGTTGAAAACGGCCTAAAACTCCGTACAGTGCACTCGAAACGACCTTTGAAAACATGATGAGCAATGGCTCCTTATACCACACTGTTTTCAGTCTTATCGCGTAGATTGGTTGATTCACCAAGGAAGCAGTGTGTTTGTGTGAGCAGTGAGGGGTATTGGGCATTCATGCTGTTGAAAACGGCCTAAAACCCCAACAATGCAAGCAAAACGACCTTTGAAAACATGATGAGCAATGGCTGTTTTTATCACAATGTTTTCGACAGTTCACTTATAGGGAGTATATGCATGTGGGAACGGGGTTATGGGAAAATAGTTCACCGTACCGCCGAAAGGGATTTGGCCTGCAGAGGTGCGAAGACCCGTGAACAGATCTTAACCCTTTCCCACATGCTGATATTTGATGCGACTTTCCACACTTATTTAGTCATGCAACAACTCGTTTCCAAGATCAAAACCCATCCAATGCAAACAAAACGACATTTTAAAGCATGGCGGGCAATTGCTTCTCTTGCCACAATGTGTTCAGGTATATTGCATAGCTGGTTGATTCACCCAGGGATCACGAGTGTGTGAACTGACGGGGTGGTATGACTTGAATGATGTGGAAATCGGCCTAAAATACCCAGCAATAGAAACAAAACGACCTCTGAAAGCAGGGCGGGCAATTGCTCCCTTTGTCACAGTGTGTTCAGTACTATTGAGTAGCTGGGTTGAATCACCAGGACGCATGAGTATGTGAACAGTGCGTGTGATTTGACATATATGATGTTGAAAACGACGTTAAACACCCAACAATACAAACAAAACGGCCTTTGAAATCATGATTAGCAATGGCTCGCTCCTCTTTCCACACTGTTTTCAGTCCTAACGCATAGCTGGGTTGAATCACCCAGGACGCATGAGCATGTGAACAGTGGGTGCGATTTGACATGTATGATGTTGAAAACGGCGTAAAACACCCAACAACGCAATCAAAAGGACCTCTTACCACACTGTTTTCAGTCCTATTGCCTAGCTGGGTAGAATCACTCAGAAAATATGAGTATGTGCAAACAAAACGACATTTTAAAGCATGGCGGGCAATTGCTTCTCTTGCCACAATGTGTTCAGGTCTATTGCATAGCTGGGTTGATTCACCCAGGGATCACGAGTGTGTGAACTGACGGGGTGGTATGACTGGAATGATGTGGAAAACGGCCTAAAACACCCAACAATACAAACAAAACGACCTCTGAAAGCAGGGCGGGCAATTGCTCCCTTTGTCACAGTGTGTTCAGTACTATTGAGTAGCTGGGTTGATTTACCCAGGACGCATGGGTATGTGAACAGTGCGTGTGATTTGACATATATGATGTTGAAAACGACGTTAAACACCCAACAATACAAACAAAACGACCTTTGAAATCATGATTAGCAATGGCTCGCTCCTCTTTCCACACTGTTTTCAGTCCTAACGCATAGCTGGGTTGAATCACCCAGGACGCATGAGCATGTGAACAGTGGGTGCGATTTGACATGTATGATGTTGAAAACGGCGTAAAACACCCAACAACGCAATCAAAAGGACCTCTTACCACACTGTTTTCAGTCCTATTGCCTAGCTGGGTAGAATCACTCCGAAAACATGAGTATGTGCAAACAAAACGACATTTTAAAGCATGGCGGGCAATTGCTTCTCTTGCCACAAAGTGTTCAGGTCTATTGCATAGCTGGGTTGATTCACCCAGGGATCACGAGTGTGTGAACTGACGGGGTGGTATGACTGGAATGATGTGGAAAACGGCCTAAAACACCCAACAGTACAAACAAAACGACCTCTGAAAGCAGGGCGGGCAATTGCTTCCTTTGTCACAGTGTGTTCAGTACTATTGAGTAGCTGGATTGAATTACCCAGGACGCATGAGTATGTGAACAGTGCGGGTGATTTGACATATATGCTGTTGAAACCGGCGTAAAACACTTAACAATACAAACAAAACGACCTTTGAAATCATGATTAGCAATGGCTCATCTTTCCACACTGTTTTCAGTCCTAACGCATAGCTGGGTTGATTATCCCAGGTCCCATGAGTCTGTGAACTGTGAGATTGATTGGACATAAATGCTGTTGAAAACGGCCTAAAACTCCGTACAGTGCACTCGAAACGACCTTTGAAAACATGATGAGAAATGGCTCCTTATACCACACTTTTTCAGTCTTATCGCGTAGATTGGTTGATTCACCCAGGAAGCAGTGTGTGTGTGTGAGCAGTGAGGGGTATTGGGCATACATACTGATGAAAACGGCCTAAAACCCCAACAATGCAAGCAAAACGACCTTTGAAAACATGATGAGCAATGGCTGTTTTTATCACAATGTTTTCGACAGTTCACTTATAGGGAGTGTAT
This sequence comes from Serripes groenlandicus, assembly GCA_031761405.1. Taxonomy (NCBI): domain Eukaryota; kingdom Metazoa; phylum Mollusca; class Bivalvia; order Cardiida; family Cardiidae; genus Serripes; species Serripes groenlandicus. The sequence goes on from JASEVX010000005.1 coordinate 37,883,477, forward strand.
GCATGTGGGAACGGGGTTATGGGAAAATCGTTCACCGTACCGCCGAAAAGGGATTTGGCCTGCAGAGGGGCGAAGACCCGTGAACAGATCTTAACCCTTTCCCACATGCTGATATTTGATGCCACTTTCCACACTTATTTAGTCATGCAACAACTCGCTTCCAAGATCAAAACCCATACAATGCAAACAAAACGACATTTTAAAGCATGGCGGGCAATTGCTTCTCTTGCCACAATGTGTTCAGGTCTATTGCATAGCTGGGTTGATTCACCCAGGGATCACGAGTGTGTGAACTGACGGGGTGGTATGACTTGAATGATGTGGAAATCGGCCTAAAACACCCAACAATACAAACAAAACGACCTCTGAAAGCAGGGCGGGCAATTGCTCCCTTTGTCACAGTGTGTTCAGTACTATTGAGTAGTTGGGTTGAATCACCCAGGACGCATGGGTATGTGAACAGTGCGTGTGATTTGACATATATGATGTTGAAAACGACGTTAAACACCCTACAATACAAACAAAACGGCCTTTGAAATCATGATTAGCAATGGCTAGCTCCTCTTTCCACACCGTTTTCAGTCCTAACGCGTAGCTGGGTTGAATCACCCAGGACACATGAGCATGTGAACAGTGGGTGCGATTTGACATGTATGATGTTGAAAACGGCGTAAAACACCCAACAACGCAATCAAAAGGACCTCTTACCACACTGTTTTCAGTCCTATTGCCTAGCTGGGTAGAATCACTCCGAAAACATGAGTATGTGCAAACAAAACGACATTTTAAAGCATGGCGGGCAATTGCTTCTCTTGCCACAATGTGTTCAGGTCTATTGCATAGCTGGGTTGATTCACCCAGGGATCACGAGTGTGTGAACTGACGGGGTGGTATGACTGGAATGATGTGGAAAACGGCCTAAAACACCCAACAATACAAACAAAACGACCTCTGAAAGCAGGGCGGGCAATTGCTCCCTTTGTCACAGTGTGTTCACTACTATTGAGTAGCTGGATTGAATTACCCAGGACGCATGAGTATGTGAACATTGCGGGTGATTTGACATATATGCTGTTGAAACCGGCGTAAAACACCCAACAATACAAACAAAACGACCTTTGAAATCATGATTAGCAATGGCTCATCTTTCCACACTGTTTTCAGTCCTAACGCATAGCTGGGTTGATTATCCCAGGTCCCATGAGTTTGTGAACTGTGAGAGTGATTGGACATAAATGCTGTTGAAAACGGCCTAAAACTCCGTACAGTGCACTTGAAACGACCTTTGAAAACATGATGAGCAATGGCTCCTTATACCACACTGTTTTCAGTCTTATCGCGTAGATTGGTTGATTCACCCAGGAAGCAGTGTGTGTGTGTGTGTGAGCAGTGAGGGGTATTGGGCATACATGCTGTTGAAAACGGCCTAAAACCCCAACAATGCAAGCAAAACGACCTTTGAAAACATGATGAGCAATGGCTGTTTTTATCACAATGTTTTCGACAGTTCACTTATACGGAGTGTATGCATGTGGGAACGGGGTTATGGGAAAATCGTTCACCGTACCGCCGAAAGGGATTTGGCCTGCAGAGGTGCGAAGACCCGTGAACAGATCTTAAACCCTTTCCCACATGCTGATATTTGATGCCACTTTCCACACTTATTTAGTCATGCAACAACTCGCTTCCAAGATCAAAACCCATACAATGCAAACAAAACGACATTTTAAAGCATGGCGGGCAATTGCTTCTCTTGCCACAATGTGTTCAGGTCTATTGCATAGCTGGGTTGATTCACCCAGGGATCACGAGTGTGTGAACTGACGGGGTGGTATGACTTGAATGATGTGGAAATCGGCCTAAAACACCCAACAATACAAACAAAACGACCTCTGAAAGCAGGGCGGGTAATTGCTCCCTTTGTCACAGTGTGTTCAGTACTATTGAGTAGTTGGGTTGAATCACCCAGGACGCATGGGTATGTGAACAGTGCGTGTGATTTGACATATATGATGTTGAAAACGACGTTAAACACCCAACAATACAAACAAAACGGCCTTTGAAATCATGATTAGCAATGGCTCGCTCCTCTTTCCACACCGTTTTCAGTCCTAACGCATAGCTGGGTTGAATCACCCAGGACGCATGAGCATGTGAACAGTGGGTGCGATTTGACATGTATGATGTTGAAAACGGCGTAAAACACCCAACAACGCAATCAAAAGGACCTCTTACCACACTGTTTTCAGTCCTATTGCCTAGCTGGGTAGAATCACTCAGAAAACATGAGTATGTGCAAACAAAACGACATTTTAAAGCATGGCGGGCAATTGCTTCTCTTGCCACAATGTGTTCAGGTCTATTGCATAGCTGGGTTGATTCACCCAGGGATCACGAGTGTGTGAACTGACGGGGTGGTATGACTGGAATGATGTGGAAAACGGCCTAAAACACCCAACAATACAGACAAAACGACCTCTGAAAGCAGGGCGTGCAATTGCTCCCTTTGTCATAGTGTGTTCAGTACTATTGAGTAGCTGGATTGAATTACCCAGGACGCATGAGTATGTGAACAGTGCGGGTGATTTGACATATATGCTGTTGAAACCGGCGTAAAACACCCAACAATACAAACAAAACGACCTTTAAAATCATGATTAGCAATGGCTCATCTTTCCACACTGTTTTCAGTCCTAACGCATAGCTGGGTTGATTATCCCAGGTCCCATGAGTTTGTGAACTGTGAGAGTGATTGGACATAAATGCTGTTGAAAACAGCCTTAAACTCCGTACAGTGCACTCGAAACGACCTTTGAAAACATGATGAGCAATGGCTCCTTATACCACACTGTTTTCAGTCTTATCGCGTAGATTGGTTGATTCACCCAGGAAGCAGTGTGTGTGTGTGTGTGAGCAGTGAGGGGTATTGGGCATACATGCTGTTGAAAACGGCCTAAAACCCCAACAATGCAAGCAAAACGACCTTTGAAAACATGATGAGCAATGGCTGTTTTTATCACAATGTTTTCGACAGTTCACTTATACGGAGTGTATGCATGTGGGAACGGGGTTATGGGAAAATCGTTCACCGTACCGCCGAAAGGGATTTGGCCTGCAGAGGTGCGAAGACCCGTGAACAGATCTTAAACCTTTCCCACATGCTGATATTTGATGCCACTTTCCACACTTATTTAGTCATGCAACAACTCGCTTCCAAGATCAAAACCCATACAATGCAAACAAAACGACATTTTAAAGCATGGCGGGCAATTGCTTCTCTTGCCACAATGTGTTCAGGTCTATTGCATAGCTGGGTTGATTCACCCAGGGATCACGAGTGTGTGAACTGGCGGGGTGGTATGACTTGAATGATGTGGAAATCGGCCTAAAACACCCAACAATACAAACAAAACGACCTCTGAAAGCAGGGCGGGCAATTGCTCCCTTTGTCACAGTGTGTTCAGTACTTTTGAGTAGTTGGGTTGAATCACACAGGACGCATGGGTATGTGAACAGTGCGTGTGATTTGACATATATGATGTTGAAAACGACGTTAAACACCCAACAATACAAACAAAACGGCCTTTGAAATCATGATTAGCAATGGCTCGCTCCTCTTTCCACACCGTTTTCAGTCCTAACGCATAGCTGGGTTGAATCACCCAGGACGCATGAGCATGTGAACAGTGGGTGCGATTTGACATGTATGATGTTGAAAACGGCGTAAAACACCCAACAACGCAATCAAAAGGACCTCTTACCACACTGTTTTCAGTCCTATTGCCTAGCTGGGTAGAATCACTCAGAAAACATGAGTATGTGCAAACAAAACGACATTTTAAAGCATGGCGGGCAATTGCTTCTCTTGCCACAATGTGTTCAGGTCTATTGCATAGCTGGGTTGATTCACTCAGGGATCACGAGTGTGTGAACTGACGGGGTGGTATGACTGGAATGATGTGGAAAACGGCCTAAAACACCCAACAATACAAACAAAACGACCTCTGAAATCAGGGCGGGCAATTGCTCCCTTTGTCACAGTGTGTTCAGTACTATTGAGTAGCTGGATTGAATTACCCAGGACGCATGAGTATGTGAACAGTGCGGGTGATTTGACATATATGCTGTTGAAACCGGCGTAAAACACCCAACAATCGATTTTCCCATAACCCCGTTCCCACATGCATACACTCCCTATAAGTGAACTGTCGAAAACATTGTGATAAAAACAGCCATTGCTCATCATGTTTTCAAAGGTCGTTTTGCTTGCATTGTTGGGGTTTTATGCCGTTTTCAACAGCATGTATGCCCAATACCCCTCACTGCTCACACACACACACACACTGCTTCCTGGGTGAATCAACCAATCTACGCGATAAGACTGAAAACAGTGTGGTATAAGGAGCCATTGCTCATCATGTTTTCAAAGGTCGTTTCGACTGCACTGTACGGAGTTTTAGGCCGTTTTCAACAGCATTTATGTCCAATCACTCTCACAGTTCACAAACTCATGGGACCTGGGATAATCAACCCAGCTATGCGTTAGGACTGAAAACAGTGTGGAAAGATGAGCCATTGCTAATCATGATTTCAAAGGTCGTTTTGTTTGTATCCTTAATCAATCACCTGCATTATGGTAAAGAAGCAAATGTGTAACTGATAATTTATAGCCCTTTTCTGATGCCACCTGGCGACCACCTTTTTCAACCAGTCAATATGACTGGAACAAATTCTGTAAGGGGTCATATTTCTGCTTAACCCTTTCCCTTTGCAGCAGACGATTTAGGAATAGAGTGTCGTAAAAGGAACACTCGGTCATTATCCTTTTGCCACAATATTTGGTAAATAACTATACTTTGTATACGTGAATATATAGCTCATGTATAAGAATTTTGGGTATTTCGTGTCGATACCTCTTTTTTTGCGGGAAACGACGTCGCTCCATTTGACATTACACCAAAATGAAGTGTTACGGAAATGTCGTCACTTCGTTCTTTGGCTACGGTATAGTCAAATGTATGTTCTGACGTCGAATTGGTCTTGTTTATCGATTTGTTTTATACCGCTTTTTATATATAACCAAAATGGCGACTCCCTTGGATTTGGCTAGTGAACTTATCTCCATTTGCCTTAAACCGACTGCATATTTCTAAAAACTGTGAATATTCATGAAATCCATCTTACGCAAGATTATACTTTACTATACATATCACTAAATATACGCAGAACATTACCTTTTATGCCATATTTTAACTTTTTAAAACATAGGCCATTTCTGTAAATAGTGTCGAATGATTCTTTTAGATTTACTACTACATAATATAGTCTTTTTATTTTCCTGCAAAAAGTTTTGCACAATATTAGTTGGAACGAAAAGAGTATTGATGTCAATAGTCGAGCGGCCTTTCCTAACTTTGAGACATGTGCATGTTAAAGGATTATTTCTTTGCCTCCTCACATTCATAGACAAACCAGTTTTTGTCTTTACAAATCACGTGGTCAGTAAAACAGTTCTATTTTCGTTTTTTGCTGTAGCATTGATCGAGATTCTATGAGTTAGGTCAATAATATATCTATAGGTGCTACCTATTTACGAAAAAAACGCAAGATAATTATAAACAAAAATTAAAGAGCATACTTTGGCCATAAAAAAGGATTTATAAGTAATTGACTAGACAATAATAATGTTAATGTCATGTGTCTTGCATTATCAAAACATATTTGCAATTCGTATTGCTGTCGTCTATTATTACGAACAGAAAATAATAAAGTAAAGACTTTCAGAAAATCAAGGAATACATTTATAATGAACGAGGTTAAAACATGAGGGCCAAGATGATCCTTAATCGATCACCTGCATTATGGTAAAGAAGCAAATAGATCAGCCATTTTCTGATGCCACCTGGCGACTGCCTTTTTCAAGCAGTCAATATGACTGGAACAAATTATGTAATGGGTCACATTTCTTCTAAACCCTTTCCCTATTAGAGACGGTTTATGAGGCCTATGCAACGATTAAGGAAAAGATTGTCGCAACAAGAACAATTGCTCGTTATGAGAAAGTTATCCTTTTACCACAATGTTTGATAAATAATTATACTTTGAATGATTGAGTCAATAGCTCATGTATAGGAATTTGGGTGTCTTTCATGTTGATACCACTTTTTTGCGGGAAACGACGTCGCTCCATTGACGTTACGCCAAGATGAAGTGTAACGGAAATGACGTCACGTCCTTCTTTGGCTATGATACAGTCAAAATTTTGTTTCGGGCGTAGAATAATAATAATAATAATAATAATAATACTTTATTTATAGATCGTGACTCATTTAGCCATTGGCTATTTTACAATGAGGCCATCTTAATAGCTATCATAAAGAAACATACAATGATGAAACAATTAATTCCCCCCCCCCCCCCCCCCCCCCCCCTCCAATAACATCAAAAATGAAAACGTCAATTGTGATACTGAAGCGTCACAAGTAAACAAGAGTAAATAATGTATCAACCTTGTATGTGATACATGAAATTAAAGTGTTTGCTGAAAAACAAGTTACCCACATGTACTGTGACATATTACAAAGGATCTATCTTAATGCATTTGATAAAACAAAATGATGTTGAATTGCTTTATTTTTTTAACTTGTTAGTACTTTAATAAAGAAAGAAAGACTCGTGATTTACAGAAGATGACGTTTTGAAACAATGTGCTTTAAAATTGCACACTTAAATTTTGTAAGATTTGAAAGGAACCTAATGTTTCGAGGTATGGCATTCCATATATGTACACCAGAAAAGTGTAGACTTTTTTTTAATAGTTCTGTAGATGGTTTCGGACAAGAAAGGTTATTATTTGAAACCGAGCGTAAATGGTAAGTATTGGTTGACTGTGAAGAAAACATATCGGTTATATATCCAGGTGTTTGTCCATTCATAGCTTTGTATATCAATATTGATTTGTTGTATTCTAGTCTTTCATAAACATCCAACCATTCCAATTCCTCAAATAATGGTTTGGATGGCGATTTGTTTAGATTCACAACCATATTTGTATCTGTACAAAAATCCTCTAATATGTTAAGCTGCTTTTGAAGGTTAACCGCAGTTTCAGCGCAATTTGCTACGTCATCAGCAAACATTACACAGTAATTTTTAGGAATATCATTTGTAATGAAATTCCATTGGAACTTTTTTCTTTAAGACTGGAACATAGTTCGTTTAAATATATATTAAAAAATATAGGTGAACTTAAATCACCTTGTTTTAAGCCAATGTTACATGCTATGGAGTGGTATAGTTTTGTATCAATTTTAATGCGGGCATTTATATTGGAATACATTGATACTAGCATTCTGAAAAACTTTCCTGAAATTCCCTTTTTATTTGGACAAGAAAGAAGCTTGTAATGGTCTAGAGAATCAAATGCTTTCATAAAGTCTATATATAAAACATAGAATCTGCCGCCTGGATTTGAAATATACTTTTGTATCATACATTGTTGGCAAAAACAAGTTGTCAACCGCCGAATAGCCTTTCCTAAACCTGACTGCGATTCGTCTATGACTGCAATCTCAGTTGCCCATCTTGTTATTCGCTCATTAAAGATGGAAGAAAATATTGTATACATCACATTTAACAACGAAATTACTTTATAATAACCAGGGTCGTCTCTGGCGCCTGACTTGTAAATTGGCAAAAGTATTGATTCGGACAAGGATTGAGGAAAAAGCCCACTATCAATAATTGTATTGAAAAGAATAACTAAATATGGTCCAATATGATCTAGTGTTGCCTTATAAAATTAGGCTGGTATACCATCTTTACCATGTGATTTACCTGATTTCAATTTTAGTATGCCTGTCTGAACTTCTGCTAGTGTAATTGCCTGATTTATTATTAAATCCGTAACATCTTTAAACATTGTTGGTTTATTATTTACATTAAGTAAGGATTGTCCATTATCCATAAAAAGAAATGTTTTAAAATACGAAAGGCATTGAATAGATGTTATTTTATTTACGTTTGTAGTAGACCGACCGTAGTTCATAGGAATGTTTAAGCCTAGACCAGAATGCTTTTGGATCGTTACTGACCTCCACTAGAGACCTTCTTCTTTTGAACTGGAATAAAAGTTTCCTTTTCCGACACAGTGCTTTAAATTTATTTCGTGCTACCGAGTAAGAGGATGAGTCGGCTTGATTGTTTGAAGCTCTAAATTTTCTTAACATTAAGTACTTTTTACGTTTAGATACAGTACACTCAGAATCCCACCGTGGTGGTTGGGTACTGTCAATTTTACAATATGAGTTTGTTATAACTTTCACCTTAGTTGCAGAAGTCTTATATACGTTTAGAATCATAGAAACAGCATGATTTACATTAATATCAATTGAAGGTATAAGTGTATCGATGACAGATTGTAAATTTTCAACGAAATTTGCAATAAAGTTTTCCTTCATACTTTTACGCCATCTGTAGTGTTCATATTCCTCAAGTATTGTATCCTCAGACTGTGAAGAAGATTCGTCATTCGATGTTTTCAATTTAAAATGCAGAAAAGCAACAAGAGGAAAGTGATCTGAATCGTCTTTATCTTCTATGTTAAAATATGATATAAAGGGAAACAACTCTGATCAAACAATGTGTTAATCTACTAAGCTTAACCCAATGCTTGCTGCGCACGTGAAATGGCCATCAGCGTCATTTGGAACGCGTCCATTTACAATATGTATGTTGTGCGAGCAGCATATACCACTAAAGATTTACCAAATATATTTACTCTGTCTTTATCGAGCGTATTACGTGGCATCTCAAAGTTATCTGCATTGTACTCAGTGTCGGAGTTGAATACAAAATCGAGCGTATCGTATACAAGATGCTATTTTAGAGTTGTATTTTAAAATGAACAGTTAATGACAATTATTGACATTTCATTGATTCAAAAATTCAATTGCATCTTAAAGATTAATGACAGGACCAAGAACTGCTGTGCATTACTTTAGGGATCAAGGCAATAATAAGAAGTCCGCATTCCGTGGCATGGTCTTGCCCTCGAACATTGAAGATAAAAAGCAATTTCGAGCCTTTAGAGGGATTTTGGCCTGGGGCCTTAGCCCCTGGTCATAGTAGTACAACCATCTTTTCGGAGTTGGCAGCCTGCCAATTGCTGTTAACACCGAACAACGCATTTTAGGGTGAGACTGCGTGAGAAAATAGTTCATCATGTATTCAACAAAACTGCGTTTAAAAGGTTAATATCACCTAAAACAAAATTATTATAATGTTGTTGGAACATCAGTGAAAACCCTAAGGCGTGAGAACCTAATATAAGTTTAACAAATGCTTAGAAATTAATGCGCCGAGAGTTCAAATATAGTAGCGTATTGTTAATAAAGAAGTCGCTAAGACAAATGCAGTGGCGGATTTACCAGGGGGCCCGTAGGACCCGTGCGACAATCCACTATTTATTTTGCTATTGTTTTAATATATAAACCTTAGACAATTAATACGCTTATTAATCTCGAGTCCGTTTCAATCGTGGTCATGTCACTGAATGATATTGAACCGTTTTCTACCCTTATCGTATGGCTATTGCCAAATTAAACAAGGGTCTTGCAAGGGTTCAATATCTTTTAGTCGTATTTTGCTGTACGCACATTACTTGTAATTAAATGACGATTACTGTCATTTAGCGGTATATGCTTACTCTCAATTAAAAGCTTATTAAATCCAATTAGCGGAGATACGCGAGTGGGACACTGCCGACATCTACGGTATAAATTCACTGCGTTTCTGAGATATGGTAGTTAGGTCGTTTACCACTATTGATTGGTCTTGCTTAGATTATACTTATTTTAAAAAACGTAGAAACTCATATTGCCTTAGCGTTTTGTTATAATAAACAGAGGTACTTTTTGGAGCACGTGATCAGGATCAACACGAAAAACATTCAAAATTTCAAAATTGGGTTAAGGAAATAGAAAAATGCGCGTTAGTAATAACCTTCCTGCCTAAAAAGAAACTTATCGCGTATAGGTTTAGCACGGAAATGGTCTCCGACTTTATACTTCGTAATATTCAGGAGTCTCCACAGGCGGAGTGGGTACAGCTAAAGACCGCCTTAGCCAACCGTGTTAGCGTTATAACTGATGCACGCATTCATTTCTCGAGGCTTAGGAATATACATCGAAACAAAACTGAAAGCATCCAAGATTTCGGAGAACGCATTCTTGTTTTTGCCCAAGACGGGTATTTAGGATTTTACGGTTCAGATCTTTTAGTTAACCAGCAGACGGTATTTGTTTTTGTTGACGGACTAGCAGACGATGGTATTCGCCAAAGACTGACTAGGTAAAACCCAACTTCCTTTAAAAACGCAGTAACGTCCGCAATAAATGAATTCGATGTAAGGATTATGTGTAAATAACGATCACATGAGATAATACACATTTTGAACCTAACCAACCTCGTGATACGCACGAACGTCAAAATTCAGAACAACCAATGGAAGTAGAGGCAATTATACGAAGTAGTGTTTGCTCTTTTTGTAATTGAAGGGGTCATGTCAGCAGTAATTGTCGTAAGCGTTTAGGACATATTAATACGATCAAGACCGAGTTACACGGCCATTAATTTCATAATGATAGGCAGCGACAGACTAGGGCACCTAATTGGGGTTCTGGGCAAAGTTACGAAATTTCAAACTTCGGCTGTAAGCGGGACAACAGTAAGAAGAAATTAGATTCTTTTCAATTCAACACTCATTTGGAGGATAACGATATTCCCAATAGTTGCTTAATCAATTTACAAAATGTAGTTCTAAGATCGCTTGTTGATACAGGTGCTTCTTTTTCACTGATACACAAACGTATTTTTAAAACTCTCAAACCATAGGTAGAACTCTACAAGACTGGAATAAGACTTAGTTCAGCATCAGGCGATGCAATCAAAGTCTTGGGCACGGCACATCTTGAGATGAAGATAAATTAATTAGAAATTAGCCATACTTTTATAGTTGCAGATAATTTATCATTTTGCATTTTTGGCAAAGATTTTTTGGCAAAAAACATTTGCAGGATATATTTCGATCTAAATTGTATTAACTTACATTCTTTATACACCGACTCACCCAATCATTAATTTATACTACCGTTGCAAATATGTATATATGTTATGATATGAACTACTATGTTTTGTTTCATGTTTTGTCATTGCTGTATAATAGGCTATGTTTCTTGTATGTTGTATACGTATAGTACTCTCCATCTATGGAGGCAATAAAGAATTACTTATTTACTTACTGTTTAATTGATATGACATTGTAGATATTTAGAAACATTATGAAAACAAGATGTGTTTGTGAAACACTGATGCCCCCGAATGGCAACATCTAGGTCAAAGGTCAAGGTCGCCAGGTCAAAAATGTTGGTACTGACAGAAAGGTCATGTCACAAGGAATACACATGTGAAATATGGTAGCCGTATCTGTTATGGTTCAAAAGAAGTGGTCAAGGTTAAAGGTTTTTTTCGAGAATGGCAACATCTAGGTCAAAGGTCAAGGTAGCAAGGTGAAAATTTTTGGTACTGACAGAAAGGTCATGTCACAAGGTATACACATGTGAAATATGGTAGCCGTACCTGTTATGGTTCAAAAGTAGTGGTGAAGATTAAAGTGTTTTTTTTAGAATGGCAACACTGTTGATACTGACAGAAAGGTCATTTCACAAGGAATACACATGTGAAATATGGTAGCCGTACCTGTTATGGTTCAAAAGGAATGGCCAAGGTTAAAGTTTTTTTCGAGAATGGCAACATCTAGGTCAAAGGTCAAGGCCGCAAGGTCAAAAATATTGGTACTGACAGAAAGGTCATGTCACAAGGAATACACATGTGAAATATGGTAGCCGTACCTGTTATTGTTCAAAAGTAGTGGTCAAGGTTAAAGGTTTTTTTCGTGCAGACAGACAGACAGACGTGCAGACGTGCAGACAGGCCAAAAACATATGATTTTAAACACATATTTTCTTTTCTATTATTTCAGGTATGTTTGCAGATGATTATTCGTATTGCGTATATGTAAAATTTTCAATAGTTTATTTCAGGCTATGTATTGTTCTTCATACTGTTAAAATGTTATTGTATATAATCCAGACACATTGGAAAAGAGATTCTTCATTTATTTATTATATTTAAAAAATTGCTGATAAATATGAAAAAATAATTAAAACCTTCAATAATCATACATGTGTTATACCTACACAGTTTCACAAAATCTTCGATATCAAACTAATTACGTTGGATGTGGTAGGTACATACTACAATAACATAGTATACTATAATAACACTATATAAAGTCATTTTTACCGAAACCTCCAACAGGTTTACTATATATTACCAACTTACCGAACTTGTCATTTACCGAAACCTCCGGTAATATCTACAAATGAAGTTATATCCTTGAATAAATTGGCCCAGTAAAAATCCTTCTTTATAATTTCATACATTCTGCTTATTCCCGGATGGCCAATTTCATGTCGAGCTTGTAGGCTTAGGTTTCTTAGATGTTTTGGGATATACGCGCGAGCTATGAGGTCGTTATCCAGGAATAAACAGAATGTATTTAATTGCAAAGAAGGATTTTTACTGGGCCAATTTATTCAAGGATATAACTTCCTTTGCAGGAGCATGCGTCCCACGTCAAACTGTAAATTTGAAACAAATTAAAACACCATTAGGCGAAGTCAGTATTTCACCCTATCCATTTGCGGAAGTTTTCATAGATTTTCAAGGAACCTTTGACCAAACAATTCTAGGAAATAAGTACTTATTCGTTTTCCTCTATGAAGTTACAGCTTTCCCCGAAATTATCCCTACGAAAGATATAACAGCAGAGACTATCATAAATGCATTTTTTTGAAAATATCTTTTGGCGGTACGGTTGCCCTTTAAAGGTGTAAACCGATAATGGTCCGTGTTTTGTGCCTAAGATGTTTCAAGAGACAAATGCCGAATTACACATAAATCATGCTAGAACCACTCGTATCATCCAGCCTCAACCGGCAAAAACCAGCGGAGCCACGCCACGGGATGCAATTATAGGACCAGCTATAAGTGGATTACCTTTTTAACATATCACAAAGTACGAAACAAAGCCGATATTTCCTTCTTTACGGAAGAGATACGATCCTACCCGTAGATAACCTTTTAAATCGTAGGCTTAAATACTACTGTTCATATTTCCACAAGAATATGTTAGAGCGCAACCACCAAATGTACCGTGACGTTTACAAATTAATTACTAAGTCAAGGTCAATCCGAAAAACGTACGCAAATAAAAACAGGCACGAGATCGATATTCAGATAAATGACGCAGTTTACATAAAAAATCATATCCGTAAGGGCAAGCTAGCCCCCCATTGACAACCATAGTTTAGAGTCATACAAATTAAAGGACCTACGACCTTGGTTGTAAACAAACAGTTGGATAACCAACTTATTACAATTAGCAAGGACGATGTTAGACTGGCAAATCTAAAATGTGATATCCCCGTTTCAACCAAGTCCGATCAGGAGTTGTCGTGGTGTTCTTCCCCAACTAACAAGTAATTCACAAATAACTGATGCAGTTGAAAATCATAATAGGCCCCAAACCCGTGCAAAAGATACGTAATTAAAGAAATAAGTTATCGTCGAGAAGCGAGTTTTCGCATAGCGAAGTTTTGCACAGCGAGGTTTCTCGCAACGAGGCATCGCATAACAGCGATAATTCAGAAAACAATTTAACGTTATTCCAACTTCAAACTAAACTTAGTAGACAAAAATACGACAGAGAGCACTATGTTCCAACCGAAGACTATTCGTTACAATCGGAAAATGGCAGAGATAATGGAAATAACTTGCGAGAGTTCAATTAATGGAAATAGAATAATTTCACTAAATGATTGGGTAAATCATTTTAAATAAAAGTGTGTGTAACTCTAAGAGGGTTGAATTGAGAATATAATATATATAATGTCTTTTAACGGAAATGTTTATTTTATTTGCAGGTCAAGGATGCACCTACGTATTCCCTTTATCCTTGTCTGTGCAACTTTGGCTTTTTCCCGAACCGATAATTCGGCAGTCACTTTTAAAAACCACATAATGTTTCGGAATTTAAAAGTTATTTCAACATCAAAGTCACACTGGAAGGTCACCTTGCAACAGGAAATTCCGTTCTGTGAATTACAACAGGGTTTAAAGACAACATATTGGTAAAACAAGTGCGTAATTAATTCCTCCCTAGACAATACGGGTGCAGATGTATCCAACTGCGATAAAGTCGTAAGTTTCTTGTCTACACTGCCTCAACAATCAAGACAAATGGCTGATCATATCAAACGAACAAATCCATTTCACAGTGAAATGCCTGAATGGTACAGTTTCTGATCTTTCTGTTCACCCTCCCGTAGCAATTATAAAACTTGATTCCGTTATGCGAAGCATTCAGAAAAAGTTTGACACTACCCCTATATTATGAGCTTCATAGCTCATTGAACTTACAAAACAACTATTTAGACTTCCCAGCTCAGGTAATAAATATATAACAGGATTATCAATTTGGCAACTATTTCAAATACATTTCTCGACGTTCAAACGGGTAAAATTACCCCCAAAATTAAGTGATATTTCAATTTTAAAAAAAGTGAGTGATTTCCTATTTCATTTATGATTTCTTTAGTCATTATATGTTTTAAACTAATGTCGTATACATTGTATGTTTGTTTTTATTTTCTAGATTATGTCACCATCATATTTGTTAAAGGTTACTAAATAGATACACCGTTGATGAGCTCTTGTACTTTGGACTATGTATTCCTCTCCCTCTAGGTTACCGAAATAGTTTTTGTGTAGAGTACTTTCGAAAAACGACGATTTAGTCAACTTTAGTCAATTTTCGAGCATTTTATTGGAAGTCTAAATAATAACAAATTGGCTTTTATGCATACACTTTTTGTACTTTCAAGTCTTTTCTGACGCTAATTCCTGTTCAATTTGGTGCTCTATGTATGTGCAGCTGGAAAGACATCAATAATTATACAGAATATTATATGAATATACATTTATGAGGCCAAAAAGTCAGACCGGCCACAATTTTTGGGGCGCCTTTTGGGGCAATTGTTTCCACTTTAGTGTATTAAAAAAATTGACAGTTTCTAATTCAAATTAAACTAGAACTACCACTGAAGATGATAAATACGCCCCCCCCCCCCCCCAAAAAAAAAGCAATTGTAAGACCTCCATATCTTATTGAGGTAAAAAGAGCCAAAAAAGGATATGTTTCCATGGGTTTAAAAAGAATATGCGTTATTGTACAACCCTACACCCAGTATTCAAACATCGGCATTTTCGGCAAAATATAGTGCATTCACACACAATCAATACATAACAGTTTATCATTGTAGGTAAACTCCTATTCAAATATACAGAACATATACAGGTACACTAGATACGTACTATGGAACAATATACAGAAATATATATGTGAAAGACTAACAAATAATAAAAACTTGCATAATTATTGACCCGTTAGATCGCATCATATCGATTTGGCATCTGAGGATCACACACATTTGAAAGATATCAACACACAACTCAAACAAAAGAGAAATGACTCTACTAACAGAAACTGTATGTTCTATGGGCATCTACAGTCTTAGGCTAAGGGAGATGCCTCATTGTCATTGAAACTAAACTGTAGTGTATATCACACCTCATTAACAACTGTCACTTAGTTAATTATCACAAAACTGCCAACTATATGGCCGTAATCTTTAACTTTTTAATTATTTATTAATAATATTACATCAAAATATAATAAGAAATATTTTGTAAATACAAATTCTGCAATATAAATGTAAAAATTACAAAGGTTACATAAACATTTACGATAGGTTACGAATTCACTTATACCAGGGTACGAATTCACCAAAATATGCAGGTTATGAATTCACTGGCACCCGTCAAAGTTGCGCAGCTGTGATGCGCAGTGGCAAATCACGCGTATGCCTTTAATGCTGATGACGGAACTGCTATCATGCGTGCTTTTACTAACGTATTGATGTCAAGTGGTAAATGGCGGTTTGATGAAGGCAATGCATTGGACAGAGAACATTTTAACAGCGGCAGTACACTGTTTGCTTTTCAAATTGAACCGACTTTATCGCATCGTGGAGAATATATAAACTTATTAAAGAACGGCAACGTTAGACTAGATGTTCAGTTCGCCAAGGCCTTAACAGGTAATTGAATGATATATACGTTTCATATGACATTATTATATATTATTGAACAAAATAGTGTGATCAGAATAGTTATTAATGCATGAAAATATCAGATTAGCAACTCATATTATAATTTTATAAGGTTATATGACATATAATGAATTCTTATATTTTGAATATTTTAAGAGCCGAAGGCGTAGGCTATTTCAAAACTAACAAGATGTTATCTTTCCATGATGAATACAAGTCAACTGTTGTGCTGTATCAACTGCGACCCCATTTTACATATACATGTTGTGGGAGTGTTCGCTGCGAACCGTCTTCCGCAAAATAGATTCAATCGTCCCTGTGGTATAATCGTTAATACGGATATTGATTCCAAAATGGGAGTTCATTGGTTGTCGATCTATTATGATGGTAATGGAAACATAGAAGTGATGGACTCGTTCGGGAGATCTCCGAAAGAAACCAGTGTTTACGACTCAAACTGGATAAATGGACGTACTCAAACTGTATTGTTTAACAACATTCAAATTCAAAGCAACGAATCGAATGTGTGCGAACTTTACTGTTTGCTGTTCTTACACAGGAAATTTCTTATAAGCACGCTGCAGAGTTTCATCGAAGTTTTTGATACATTTAATACGGACACTAATGATGCCTATATTGTTGATGTTATGTCAGCTGCCGTCCCGAAATGTCTACAAAGTGATAGTAATTACGGACAATTAAGTGTTTCACGTGTACAACGTTTTCTGTAAGCGATTTTTATGTTTTGTAAATATTTATACAAATAAAGTATGTAAGCAATACATGTTATCTAATTTATATACCTATCGAGTCGTGATAGTTCAGTTGGTAACGACGAGGGCTATCAGTCCATTGGGCATAGGGGATGTGAGTTCAAATCCAAGCTCGTTCATTCATTATTTCCGATGATTGACAGAAGTCATTGTGACTAGCGACATTCTTGAATGTATTTTCTATGTATTTAACATGCAGGGTTAATAAATAGTATGAATGTATATTCTATATTGCAGAACTGTATGCGCAGCAACTTGCACTGTACATATAATCTAAACAAATGGAGTTGTACTTAAATGGTTTTATAGATCAATTAATATTACTGCTCCGTAATATTTTATGCTAGTACGAATCATACCAAAAATGGTTCTCATGTGACAGAAGATACAGGATTAAATTAATTTGAATGGTCACATTTACATTGACGTATTATATACAAATAATGTTTATGTAGATCTCCATCTAAACATGTAAATGAAAATACGTCTGTACGGCTTGACGGCTTTGTGTTAAATGATTGTGATTTTCTATCTTTCTATCTTTTAATTCGAATATATCAGTGCGCATACTTTCTGATTCTGGTGTTAAAGGTTTTAAATCCGCCAATAAGTACCCGAAAGGTCGACACACAGCTTCTTCAAAGTGCCTTAAAAACTTTTTATAGTTTGTAGGATACATTTGTCTGGCAAGTTTCATGATTGGTTGTTTATCCACCGGGTTATTGAAGAGTAATAAAAATGTCCAACCTGGGCTGGATCTTTACTAAAATATAAATTATGATTAAGAGCTATCACAGACAAGTTTCTGTGGTGGCTCCCTTCGGTGAACAAATCGGTTACTCGTGGATCTTTAGCTGCCTCTACTGCCATGTCATCCAAAACAATCATGTACATTCCTACATTAAGGGGAAATGCCATTTTTCTATAACTTAGGGCGAACTTATTTCTAAGAACTATTTTTGAAAAATTATTAAGGTTATTTAGAGAATTTATAAACTTTCCCGTGGCCTTCTAATTTCACTCTAAACCCCATTTTAAGACAGTTTTCTCCCTAAGTGCTTCGCCTTAAGTAAAGACGAATAAACGATTCCCCCCATGTCGCTAAAATTTCCCTCAAGTCGGTTTCTAACTATAAAACCAGCATAATGACGAAAAATTTAAATTACATATCTTCTTATATTTAATGAATATTTCTTAGATAAGTTTATTGTACGATTTTCTGTACAGAAGACAAACAGCATTATTTATTATTTGTTTTTATTTACCCTCGCCGTGCAGAATTAACTATTTGGCGAGCAGACAAAGTTAGATACAAGGGAGTCCGGGTGCGATACCCTAGCTCTTTCCGAAAAGACCCCTTGGTTCTTTTACGTGCCCGGTGTATAGCACCGATACACGCGAGGTTATTTTTCCTGGAAAGGACCAGTACTTAACCTCTAGTTGAGTGGGGGACGCTTAAAAGCATCCCTCAAATTTCCAGAACCTGGACCGGGATTCTGAATAAAGGCAGCTTTTAATAATAACACTATTGCTATTGACAAGTAATAGCTACTATTGGTTGCGGTACGTACTTCTGTGCTATGAAAAAACATGTTTAAATGTGATGAAATGTTATCATACCTTTATACACGGCGTCTTGCACACATAACCCACTTATGGGAACATGCTATACAACTTAAAATGTCATAGAGTTGCTTCTTCTGTCTAAGCTAAACATTAATTCCGTTTGAAAGTATAGATACTTTGGCAAATTCCAGCGCTGAACGTAACGGAAAAATAATCATAACTTGAAACCACAAAACTAACACTTAAGGCGAAAATGTACTGAATATAATGAAAGTGACTAAGGGGTTCTTTATGATCTGAAAATGAACGACTACATGAACAATTAACTGCATTATTGTATACAATATATTGTAACACAAAGGCCGTACATTGGCTAACGGAAGCAAACATTTAACAAGAATACTACATCACAAAATATTATCATATCTTATTAGACGGTATTTTGCACACTTAACGCGAATATACCATACGGTGTGAATTAAAATGTCAAGGAGTGGCTACTGTCTTATGTAGTAAATGCTTCCGTATGAAAGTCTAACTAAAGGCAGCTTTTAAGAACAACACTGTTACTTGGTCTGGATCACATATGGTCATTACTGGCATCTGGTAGTAGGTTTGATCCTCACTGGCGTGTGCTAGTTGGATTGGTCATCACTGGCGTCTGGTTGTAGGTCTGGTCCTCACTAGCGTCTGCTTGTTGATCTGGATCATACCTGGTCATCAATGGCGTCTGCTAGTTGGTCTTGATCACATCTGGTCATTGTAGTTGATCTGGCCATCAATATCGTCTGGTAGTCGGTCTGGTCATCACTGGTGTCTGCTAGTTGGTCTGGATCACATCTGGTCATCAATGGCGTCAATAGTACCCGAGCTCTCATCAATATGAACAATATGTGCAAGTTTGAAAACTGCGAACTGTGTCGTGTTAACAAAAACAGTTTACAAACGGATGGACGGACGCACGGATGGACGCCAGGAACAATGCCATCCCATAGACCTTAAAAGAGTAGCGTAGGAAAGTAAGGTCAAACAGACTTATTTGATACATAATTCGCTTTAATTAAGAGATAATTGCAGAATCTGTAGATGCTGTTTGTCTTCTGTACAGAAAATCGTACAATAAACTTATCTAAGAAATATTCATTAAATATAAGAAGATATGTAATTTAAATTTTTCGTCATTATGCTGGTTTTATAGTTAGAAACCGACTTGAGGGAAATTTTAGCGACATGGGGGGAATCGTTTATTCGTCTTTACTTAAGGCGAAGCACTTAGGGAGAAAACTGTCTTAAAATGGGGGTTTAGAGTGAAATTAGAAGGCCACGGGAAAGTTTATAAGGTGAAAAGGTCTGTAGTAAAATGATTCTCTAAATAACCTTAATAATTTTTTAAAAAATAGTTCTTAGAAATAAGTTCGCCCTAAGTTATAGAAAAATGGCATTTCCCCTTAATGTAGGAATGTACATGATTGTTTTGGATGACATGGCAGTAGAGGCAGCTAAAGATCCACGAGTAACCGATTTGTTCACCGAAGGGAGCCACCACAGAAACTTGTCTGTGATAGCTCTTAATCATAATTTATATTTTAGTAAAGATCCAGCCCAGGTTGGACATTTTTATTACTCTTCAATAACCCGGTGGATAAACAACCAATCATGAAACTTGCCAGACAAATGTATCCTACAAACTATAAAAAGTTTTTAAGGCACTTTGAAGAAGCTGTGTGTCGACCTTTCGGGTACTTATTGGCGGATTTAAAACCTTTAACACCAGAAGCAGAAAGTATGCGCACTGATATATTCGAATTAAAAGATAGAAAGATAGAAAATCACAATCATTTAACACAAAGCCGTCAAGCCGTACAGACGTATTTTCATTTACATGTTTAGATGGAGATCTACATAAACATTATTTGTATATAATACGTCAATAAAATGTAAATGTGACCATTCAAATTAATTTAATCCTGTATCTTCTGTCACATGAGAACCATTTTTGGTATGATTCGTACTAGCATAAAATATTACGGAGCAGTAATATTAATTGATCTATAAAACCAATTAAGTACAACTCCATTTGTTTAGATTATATGTACAGTGCAAGTTGCTGCGCATACAGTTCTGCAATATAGAATATACATTCATACTATTTATTAACCCTGCATGTTAAATACATAGAAAATACATTCAAGAATGTCGCTAGTCACAATGACTTCTGTCAATCATCGGAAATAATGAATGAACGAGCTTGGATTTGAACTCACATCCCCTATGCCCAATGGACTGATAGCCCTCGTCGTTACCAACTGAACTATCACGACTCGATAGGTATATAAATTAGATAACATGTATTGCTTACATACTTTATTTGTATAAATATTTACAAAACATAAAAATCGCTTACAGAAAACGTTGTACACGTGAAACACTTAATTGTCCGTAATTACTATCACTTTGTAGACATTTCGGGACGGCAGCTGACATAACATCAACAATATAGGCATCATTATTGTCCGTATTAAATGTATCAAAAACTTCGATGAAACTCTGCAGCGTGCTTATAAGAAATTTCCTGTGTAAGAACAGCAAACAGTAAAGTTCGCACACATTCGATTCGTTGCTTTGAATTTGAATGTTGTTAAACAATACAGTTTGAGTACGTCCATTTATCCAGTTTGAGTCGTAAACACTGTTTTCTTTCGGAGATCTCCCGAACGAGTCCATCACTTCTATGTTTCCATTACCATCATCATAGATCGACAACCAATGAACTCCCATTTTGGAATCAATATCCGTATTAACGATTATACCACAGGGACGATTGAATCTATTTTGCGGAAGACGGTTCGCAGCGAACACTACCACAACATGTCTATGTAAAATGGGGTCGCAGTTGATACAGCACAACAGTTGACTTGTATTCATCATGGAAAGATAACGTCTTGTTAGTTTTGAAATAGCCTACGCCTTCGGCTCTTAAAATATTCAAAATATAAGAATTCATTATATGTCATATAACCTTATAAAATTATAATATGAGTTGCTAATCTGATATTTTCATGCATTAATAACTATTCTGATCACACTATTTTGTTCAATAATATATAATAATGTCATATGAAACGTATATATCATTCAATTACCTGTTAAGGCCTTGGCGAACTGAACATCTAGTCTAACGTTGCCGTTCTTTAATGAGTTTATATATTCTCCATGATGCGATAAAGTCGGTTCAATTTGAAAAGCAAACGGTGTACTGCCGCTGTTAAAATGTTCTCTGTCCAATGCATTGCCTTCATCAAACCGCCATTTACCACTTGACATCAATACGTTAGTAAAAGCACGCATGATAGCAGTTCCGTCATCAGCATTAAAGGCATACGCGTGATTTACCACTGCGCATCACAGCTGCGCAACTTTGACGGGTGCCAGTGAATTCATAACCTGCATATTTTGGTGAATTCGTACCCTGGTATAAGTGAATTCGTAACCTATCGTAAATGTTTATGTAACCTTTGTAATTTTTACATTTATATTGCAGAATTTGTATTTACAAAATATTTCTTATTATATTTTGATGTAATATTATTAATAAATAATTAAAAAGTTAAAGATTACGGCCATATAGTTGGCAGTTTTGTGATAATTAACTAAGTGACAGTTGTTAATGAGGTGTGATATACACTACAGTTTAGTTTCAATGACAATGAGGCATCTCCATTAGCCTAAGACTGTAGATGCCCATAGAACATACAGTTTCTGTTAGTAGAGTCATTTCTCTTTTGTTTGAGTTGTGTGTTGATATCTTTCAAATTTGTGTGATCATCAGATGCCAAATCGATATGATGCGATCTAACGGGTCAATAATTATGCAAGTTTTTATTATTTGTTAGTCTTTCACATATATATTTATGTATATTGTTCCATAGTACGTATCTAGTGTACCTGTATATTTTCTGTATATTTGAATAGGAGTTTACCTACAATGATAAACTGTTATGTATTGATTGTGTATGAATGCACTATATTTTGCCGAAAATGCCGATGTTTGAATACTGGGTGTAGGGTTGTACAATAACGCATATTCTTTTTAAACCCATGGAAACATATCCTTTTTTGGCTCTTTTTACCTCAATAAGATATGGAGGTCTTACAATTGCTTTTTTTGGGGGGGGGGGGGGTGGTATTTATCATCTTCAGTGGTAGTTCTAGTTTAATTTGAATTAGAAACTGTCAATTTTTTTAATACACTAAAGTGGAAACAATTGCTCCAAAAGGAAAGGCGCCCCAAAAATTGTAGCCGGTCTGACTTTTTGGCCTCATAAATGTATATTCATATAATATTCTGTATAATTATTGATGTCTTTCCAGCTGCACATACATAGAGCACCAAATTGAACAGGAATTAGCTTCAGAAAAGACTTGAAAGTACAAAAAGTGTATGCATAAAAGCCAATTTGTTATTATTTAGACTTCCAATAAAATGCTCGAAAATTGACTAAAGTTGACTAAATCGTCGTTTTTCGAAAGTACTCTACACAAAAACTATTTCGGTAACCTATATATATCTTTTCATATTAGTTTTTGCATTTGGGAGAGGAATACATAGTCCAAAGTACAAGAGCTCATCAACGGTGTATCTATTTAGTAGCCTTTAACAAATATGATGGTGACATAATCTAGAAAATAAAAACAAACATACAATGTAGACGACATTAGTTTAAAACATATAATGACTAAAGAAATCATAAATGAAATAGGAAATCACTCACCTTTTTTAAAATTGAAATATCACTTAATTTTGGGGGTAATTTTACCCGTTTGAACGTCGAGAAATGTATTTGAAATAGTTGCCAAATTGATAATCCTGTTATATATTTATTACCTGAGCTGGGAAGTCTAAATAGTTGTTTTGTAAGTTCAATGAGCTATGAAGCTCATAATATAGGGGTAGTGTCAAACTTTTGCTGAAAGCTTCGCATAACGGAATCAAGTTTTATAATTGCTACGGGAGGGTTAACAGAAAGATCAGAAACTGTACCATTCAGGCATTTCACTGTGAAATAGATTTGTTCGTTTGATATGATCAGCCATTTGTCTTGATTGATGGCTTGCGCTTGAGGCAGTGTAGACAAGGAACTTACGACTTTATCGCAGTTGGATACATCTGCACCCGTATTGTCTAGGGAGGAATTAATTACGCACTTGTTTTACCAATATGTTGTCTTTAAACCCTGTTGTAATTCACAGAACGGAATTTCCTGTTGCAAGGTGACCTTCCAGTGTGACTTTGATGTTGAAATAACTTTTAAATTCCGAAACATTATGTGGTTTTTAAAAGTGACTGCCGAATTATCGGTTCGGGAAAAAGCCAAAGTTGCACAGACAAGGATAAAGGGAATACGTAGGTGCATCCTTGACCTGCAAATAAAATAAACATTTCCGTTAAAAGACATTATATATATTATATTCTCAATTCAACCCTCTTAGAGTTACACACACTTTTATTTAAAATGATTTACCCAATCATTTAGTGAAATTATTCTATTTCCATTAATTGAACTCTCGCAAGTTATTTCCATTTTCCGATTGTAACGAATAGTCTTCGGTTGGAACATAGTGCTCTCTGTCGTATTTTTGTCTACTAAGTTTAGTTTGAAGTTGGAATAACGTTAAATTGTTTTCTGAATTATCGCTGTTATGCGATGCCTCGTTGCGAGAAACCTCGCTGTGCAAAACTTCGCTATGCGAAAACTCGCTTCTCGACGATAACTTATTTCTTTAATTACGTATCTTTTGCACGGGTTTGGGGCCTATTATGATTTTGAACTGCATCAGTTATTTATGAATTACTTGTTAGTTGGGGAAGAACACCACGACAACTCCTGATCGGACTTGGTTGAAACGGGGATATCACATTCACTTAGATTTGCCAGTCTAACATCGTCCTTGCTAATTGTAATAAGTTGGTTATCCAACTGTTTGTTTACAACCAAGGTCGTAGGTCCTTTAATTTGTATGACTCTAAACTATGGTTGTCAATGGGGGGCTAGCTTGCCCTTACGGATATGATTTTTTATGTAAACTGCGTCATTTATCTGAATATCGATCTCGTGCCTGTTTTTATTTGCGTACGTTTTTCGGATTGACCTTGACTTAGTAATTAATTTGTAAACGTCACGGTACATTTGGTGGTTGCGCTCTAACATATTCTTGTGGAAATATGAACAGTAGTATTTAAGCCTACGATTTAAAAGGTTATCTACGGGTAGGATCGTATCTCTTCCGTAAAGAAGGAAATATCGGCTTTGTTTCGTACTTTGTGATATGTTAAAAAGGTAATCTACTTATAGCTGGTCCTATAATTGCATCCCGTGGCGTGGCTCCGCTGGTTTTTGCCGGTTGAGGCTGGATGATACGAGTGGTTCTAGCATGATTTATGTGTAATTCGGCATTTGTCTCTTGAAACATCTTAGGCACAAAACACGGACCATTATCGGTTTACACCTTTAAAGGGCAACCGTACCGCCAAAAGATATTTTCAAAAAAATGCATTTATGATAGTCTCTGCTGTTATATCTTTCGTAGGGATAATTTCGGGGAAAGCTGTAAGTTCATAGAGGAAAACGAATAAGTACTTATTTCCTAGAATTGTTTGGTCAAAGGGCCCTTGAAAATCTATGAAAACTTCCGCAAATGGATAGGGTGAAATACTGACTTCGCCTAATGGTGTTTTAATTTGTTTCAAATTTACAGTTTGACGTTGGACGCATGCTCCTGCAAAGGAAGTTATATCCTTGAATAAATTGGCCCAGTAAAAATCCTTCTTTACAATTAAATACATTCTGTTTATTCCTGGATAACGACCTCATAGCTCGCGCGTATATCCCAAAACATCTAAGAAACCTAAGCATACAGGCTCGACATGAAATTGGCCATCCGGGAATAAGCAGAATGTATGAAATTATAAAGAAGGATTTTTACTGGGCCAATTTATTCAAGGATATAACTTCATTTGTAGATATTACCGGAGGTTTCGGTAAATGACAAGTTCGGTAAGTTGGTAATATATAGTAAACCTGTTGGAGGTTTCGGTAAAAATGACTTTATATAGTGTTATTATAGTATACTATGTTATTGTAGTATGTACCTACCACATCCAACGTAATTAGTTTGATATCGAAGATTTTGTGAAACTGTGTAGGTATAACACATGTATGATTATTGAAGGTTTTAATTATTTTTTCATATTTATCAGCAATTTTTTAAATATAATAAATAAATGAAGAATCTCTTTTCCAATGTGTCTGCATTCGGGAAAGGGTTAATTTGGTATCATTCGTCTAAGTTTGTTTTTTTCATAATTATTTACCACAATCAGGATTATATACAATAACATTTTAACAGTATGAAGAACAATACATAGCCTGAAATAAACTATTGAAAATTTTACATATACGCAATACGAATAATCATCTGCAAACATACCTGAAATAATAGAAAAGAAAATATGTGTTTAAAATCATATGTTTTTGGCCTGTCTGCACGTCTGTCTGTCTGTCTGCACGAAAAAAACCTTTAACCTTGACCACTACTTTTGAACCATAACAGGTACGGCTACCATATTTCACATGTGTATTCCTTGTGACATGACCTTTCTGTCAGTACCAATATTTTTGACCTTGCGGCCTTGACCTTTGACCTAGATGTTGCCATTTTAAAAAAACACTTTAACCTTGACCACTACTTTTGAACCATAACAGGTAAGGCTACCATATTTCACATGTGTATACCTTCTGACATGACCTTTCTGTCAGTACCAACAATTTTTACCTTGACCTTTGACCTAGATGTTGCCATTCTCGATAAAAACTTTAATCTTCACCACTACTTTTGAACCATAACAGGTACGGCTACCATATTTCACATGTGTATACCTTGTGACATGACCTTTCTGGCAGTACCAAAATTTTTCACCTTGCTACCTTGACCTTTGACCTAGATGTTGCCATTCGGGGGCTTCAGTGTTTCACAAACACATCTTGTTTTCATAATGTTTCTAAATATCTACAATGTCATATCAATTAAACAGTAAGTAAATAAGTAATTCTTTATTGCCTCCATAGATGGAGAGTACTATACGTATACAACATACAAGAAACATATTATACAGCAATGACAAAACATGAAACAAAACATAGTAGTTCATATCATAACATATATACATATTTGCAACGGTAGTATAAATTAATGATTGGGTGAGTCGGTGTATAAAGAATGTAAGTTAATGCAATTTAGATCGAAATATATCCTGCAACTGTTTTTTGCCAAAAAATCTTTGCCAAAAATGCAATTGCGTGATAAATTATCTGCAACTATAAAAGTATGGCTAATTTCTAATTAATTTATCTTCATCTCAAGATGTGCCGTGCCCAAGACTTTGATTGCATCGCCTGATGCTGAACTAAGTCTTATTCCAGTCTTGTAGAGTTCTACCTATGGTTTGAGAGTTTTAAAAATACGTTTGTGTATCAGTGAAAAAGAAGCACCTGTATCAACAAGCGATCTTAGAACTACATTTTGTAAATTGATTAAGCAACTATTGGGAATATCGTTATCCTCCAAATGAGTGTTGAATTGAAAAGAATCTAATTTCTTCTTACTGTCGTCCCGCTTACAGCCGAAGTTTGAAAGGTCTTTTCCCCTTTCGTAACTTTGCCCAGAACCCCAATTAGGTGCCCTAGTCTGTCGCTGCCTAAAATTATGAAATTAATGGCCGTGTAACTCAGTCTTGATCGTATTAATATGTCCTAAACGCTTACGACAATTACTGCTGACATGACCCCTTCAATTACAAAAAGAGCAAACACTACTTCGTATAATTGCCTCTACTTCCATTGGTTGTTCTGAATTTTGACGTTCGTGCGTATCACGAGGTTGGTTAGGTTCAAAATGTGTATTATCTCATGTGATCGTTATTTACACATAATCCTTACATCGAATTCATTTATTGCGGACGTTACTGCGTTTTTAAAGGAAGTTGGGTTTTACCTAGTCAGTCTTTGGCGAATACCATCGTCTGCTAGTCCGTCAACAAAAACAAATACCGTCTGCTGGTTAACTAAAAGTTCTGAACCGTAAAATCCTAAATACCCGTCTTGGGCAAAAACAAGAATGCGTTCTGCGAAATCTTGGATGCTTTCAGTTTTGTTTCGATGTATATTCCTAAGCCTCGAGAAATGAATGCGTGCATCAGTTATAACGCTTAAACGGTTGGCTAAGGCGGTCTTTAGCTGTACCCACTCCGCCTGTGGAGACTCCTGAATATTACGAAGTATAAAGTCGGAGACCATTTCCGTGCTAAACCTATACGCGATAAGTTTCTTTTTGGGCAGGAAGGTTATTACTAACGCGCATTTTTCTATTTCCTTAACCCAATTTTGAAATTTTGAATGTTTTTCGTGTTGATCCTGATCACGTGCTCCAAAAAGTACCTCTGTTTATTATAACAAAACGCTAAGGCAATATGAGTTTCTAAGTTTTTTAAAATAAGTATAATCTAAACAAGACCAATCAATAGTGGTAAACGACCTAACTACCATATCTCAGAAACGCAGTGAATTTATACCGTAGATGTCGGCAGTGTCCCACTCGCGTATCTCCGCTAATTGGATTTAATAAGCTTTTAATTGAGAGTAAGCATATACCGCTAAATGACAGTAATCGTCATTTAATTACAAGTAATGTGCGTACAGCAAAATACGACTAAAAGATATTGAACCCTTGCAAGACCCTTGTTTAATTTGGCAATAGCCATACGATAAGGGTAGAAAACGGTTCAATATCATTCAGTGACATGACCACGATTGAAACGGACTCGAGATTAATAAGCGTATTAATTGTCTAAGGTTTATATATTAAAACGATAGCAAAATAAATAGTGGATTGTCGCACGGGTCCTACGGGCCCCCTGGTAAATCCGCCACTGCATTTGTCTTAGCGACTTCTTTATTAACAATACGCTACTATATATGAACTCTCGGCGCATTAATTTCTAAGCATTTGTTAAACTTATATTAGGTTCTCACGCCTTAGGGTTTTCACTGATGTTCCAACAACATTATAATAATTTTGTTTTATGTGATATTAACCTTTTAAACGCAGTTTTGTTGAATACATGATGAACTATTTTCTCACGCAGTCTCACCCTAAAATGCGTTGTTCGGTGTTAACAGCAATTGGCAGGCTGCCAACTCCGAAAAGATGGTTGTACTACTATGACCAGGGGCTAAGGCCCCAGGCCAAAATCCCTCTAAAGGCTCGAAATTGCTTTTTATCTTCAATGTTCGAGGGCAAGACCATGCCACGGAATGCGGACTTCTTATTATTGCCTTGATCCCTAAAGTAATGCACAGCAGTTCTTGGTCCTGTCATTAATCTTTAAGATGCAATTGAATTTTTGAATCAATGAAATGTCAATAATTGTCATTAACTGTTCATTTTAAAATACAACTCTAAAATAGCATCTTGTATACGATACGCTCGATTTTGTATTCAACTCCGACACTGAGTACAATGCAGATAACTTTGAGATGCCACGTAATACGCTCGATAAAGACAGAGTAAATATATTTGGTAAATCTTTAGTGGTATATGCTGCTCGCACAACATACATATTGTAAATGGACGCGTTCCAAATGACGCTGATGGCCATTTCACGTGCGCAGCAAGCATTGGGTTAAGCTTAGTAGATTAACACATTGTTTGATCAGAGTTGTTTCCCTTTATATCATATTTTAACATAGAAGATAAAGACGATTCAGATCACTTTCCTCTTGTTGCTTTTCTGCATTTTAAATTGAAAACATCGAATGACGAATCTTCTTCACAGTCTGAGGATACAATACTTGAGGAATATGAACACTACAGATGGCGTAAAAGTATGAAGGAAAACTTTATTGCAAATTTCGTTGAAAATTTACAATCTGTCATCGATACACTTATACCTTCAATTGATAGTAATGTAAATGATGCTGTTTCTATGATTCTAAACGTATATAAGACTTCTGCAACTAAGGTGAAAGTTATAACAAACTCATATTGTAAAATTGACAGTACCCAACCACCATGGTGGGATTCTGAGTGTACTGTATCTAAACGTAAAAAGTACTTGTTGTTAAGAAAATTTAGAGCTTCAAACAATCAAGCCGACTCATCCTCTTACTCGGTAGCACGAAATAAATTTAAAGCACTGTGTCGGAAAAAGAAACTTTTATTCCAGTTCAAAAGAAGAAGGTCTCTAGTGGAGGTCAGTAACGATCCAAAAGCATTCTGGTCTAGGCTTAAACATTCCTATGAACTACGGTCGGTCTACTACAAACGTAAATAAAATATTTCTTTTTATGGATAATGGACAATCCTTACTTAATGTAAATAATAAACCAACAATGTTTAAAGATGTTACGGATTTAATAATAAATCAGGCAATTACACTAGCAGAAGTTCAGACAGGCATACTAAAATTGAAATCAGGTAAATCACATGGTAAAGATGGTATACCAGCCTAATTTTATAAGGCAACACTAGATCATATTGGACCATATTTAGTTATTCTTTTCAATACAATTATTGATAGTGGGCTTTTTCCTCAATCCTTGTCCGAATCAATACTTTTGCCAATTTACAAGTCAGGCGCCAGAGACGACCCTGGTTATTATAAAGTAATTTCGTTGTTAAATGTGATGTATACAATATTTTCTTCCATCTTTAATGAGCGAATAACAAGATGGGCAACTGAGTTTGCAGTCATAGACGAATCGCAGTCAGGTTTAGGAAAGGATATCCGGCGGTTGACAACTTGTTTTTGCCAACAATGTATGATACAAAAGTATATTTCAAATCCAGGCGGAAGATTCTATGTTTTATATATAGACTTTATGAAAGCATTTGATTCTCTAGAAACACCAAATCTGCAGCAGACGACTTCGAAGACATCTAGGCAAAACTATGGAAAATCTCTATAAATGAAATTGTAATCCTTGAAAAGAGCTCAAGACAATGCGTCAAAAGGAGACATTATTCATTATGAACAATTACTTCTTTTGTCAAAACGATTTCAAGAGTCGTCTGCTGTAGAAGCGTCAGAAAGCGTTTGTATTTGGTAAGAATTAATAACATTCTCAGCCACACTAGTTTGTATTCGATTGTAGCCACACTAGTTTGTATTCGAATGTAACCACATTAGTTTCTATTTGAATGTAGCCACACTAGTTTCTATTCGAATGTAGCCACACTTGTTGTTATTCGAATGTAGCAACACTAGTTTCTATTCGAATATAGCCACACTAGTTTCTATTTGAATGTAGCCACACTAGTTTCTATTTGAATGTAGCCACACTAGTTTCTATTCGAATGTAGCAACACTAGTTTATATTTGAATATAACCACACTTGTGTGTATTCGAATGTAGCCACACTAGTTTGTATTCGAATGTAGCCACACTAGTTTGTATTCGAATGTAGCCACACTAGTTTGTATTCGGATGTAGCCACACTAGTTTGTATTTGAATATAGCCACACTAGTTTGTATTTGAATATAGCCACACTAGTTTGTATTTGAATATAGCCACACTAGTTTGTATTTGAATATAGCCACACTAGTTTGTATTTGAACGCAGCCACACTAGTTTGATATCGACTGTAGCCACACTAGGTTGTATTCGAATGTAGCACACTAGTTTGTATTCGAGTGTAGCCACACAAGTTTGTATTCCAATGTAGCTACACTAGTTTGTATTCGAATATAGCCAAACTAGTTTGTATTCCAATGTAGCTACACTAGTTTGTATTCGAATGTAGCCACACTAGTTTGTATTCGAAAATATCCACATTAGTTTGTATTTAAACAGAAGACAGTTAGGCTGGTTTAAGCCCATTTCGTCTAATCCCAATTCGTCTAATCCCATTTCGTCTACACTTTTTGCAATTTGTCCCATTTCGTCTACAACCAATTTATACCCCGGTGCCATTTTGTCTACACTTAGATTAATGAGACAGACAGTCTAATTCAATAAGACGGACATATTTTGTTTAAAATATGTGGGTTATACATACATTGTGGACCCATTCTAGAGCATCTTTTCATTGGAAATTGTGTTATTTTATCGTTCTATTTTTGATAATTTGTATCTGATTATATTGGAATGTCGCAATTTCTTTAAGGGACTCATGGCATTCAGCCAGTCTTAGTCTACATCATGTACAAAGTTCGAAGGCTGTAAAACCTAAGAAACACAAAGTTCATCATAAATTTTAATAATCATTTCATATTTCATGCCTAATACAAGTCAATATATAAGAATCTATTAATGTTGCAAAGGTAGAAGCACTTTGTAAATGCTAATAATTCACAAGCACAACGGTGTCAAGTAACTGCAGAATTAACAATAAAGATCAAAGGTAATTGCTTAAAGTTTGTTCAAAAAATAATTAACATTAATTAAAAAATGATCAGCAGTTTGTTCAAAAATCAATTTCCATTGAGACCCCCTCAATAAAGATAAAAAGCAGTAATTGCTTAAAGTTTTCACACCAAGATTTATAATTGCTTTGAGAAATGTCAATGTAAGATGAAGTGGCAATTTCCGTAGACATATAGCTATGTATATTCATTTTATGGACAGTAGACGACATGGGAACAACGGTGTAGACGAAATGGGACATAAAACTGTAGACGAAATGGCATGTTACCGTTAGGCTTTGTCTCCCAAAGAAGCGGTTTTGGAACAAACCCGTATCTGATGAAAAGGGCCCTAGGAACAAATTATTTGATAACAGTCCCTAAACATAAAAGTGAACATTAGATCTTACTATGTTTACGAGTAATGGTGTAATTGTTCTCGTATTCCATTATTAAACTACCAAAGATAAATATTGACGGGACAACAGACATATAACTAGTATTTTATATGGGGACAAATAAGACTTCGCTTTGAACTGTATACAACCCACGAAGTAAAACAAGGTATTCCGAGTGAAAAATCGGGATCGTCAGACGCTTTTCATTTTACATAAAGCGCTTTCAATACACGGATCATATTACGCAATATTATTTTTGGCTATACCCGTTTACTGAATCGTGATTTCGCTTGAAAATCCAGTGTCGCTTATCTCTGTGTTTATATGTCTCTGATACTACCAAATGCTATTGCTAGTACAGGCGAAGTTTTAATCAAGACTGGAAATGAACTGCAAATGAAACAGCCTATCAGTTAAGTACATTTGTTATAACGCATTGAATTTTTAATAATTTGATAGAGGTACACCACAGGAAAATTCATGGGAAGTTTGGTTGATATCGGTACATTGGTAAATGTGATGCCGTTTGAAGCTTAAAGTTCAACTTACCCCTGTTCTAATGCCGTCTGACTTGAACCAATCATGCACATTGTCAACAAAGGAATTATCTTGAAAACAAATCATCTTGGAATCAGACAAGCAGATTCAGAGAAGAAGATTTTTTTAGTTATGGCATTTTTCTCCCTTTCTGATGCTGCAGCTAACAAAGCTTTATATAGAATATATATATCTTTGAACAATTTTAAAAGAGGATCCGCGAAGTAATATTCCATTTAAAAATATACCGGAAGTGACGTGGTAATGAGGAATTCAATGCAGACTTTCATTATGTTGACATTCTAAATCGTAAACGCATCGATATATTTGGAATTAAATTAAACGTTAATTAAAGAGAAATAAAACGTAAAAAGATGCCCATAGTGTGTATGGAAGGGGGAGATATTTCATGTTTTCGCCATTATGCTTTAAAGGTCATCTAGTCATTCGTTGTACGAAGGAAAAGGTTGAAACTAAAACTGCTTGATGGGGAAAACAGTTTTTTATTTTAATTATTAGCTTTCCCTTCTCTGCAATGTTTTCAAAATAATGAAGGTATTGGTTACAAAAGAAAGTTCATCACCACTCTGTTTGGATTAACGTGTATCTAGGAAGACAAATATTATGAAATGCGTTGAGGGAACGGAAGTTTGTCTAACAGAGTAACTACTTTGATAAGTTTTTAAACATATTTTTTGTACATGTATTGTAAATTGCCATGCTATAACTTGGCAGTAATTGTGTAAGTCTTTAGACCTTCCTCTTCCATATACAATTCGTTTAACCCTTTCCTACTGACAATCGTGTATTCAACAGATGACATTTAAAACAAGACATAATGTCAAAAGGAGAAGTTGATCATAATGAGCAAATTTTCATTTCCCAATGTTTTGAATCTATTCTATAACACTAAAACTTATGAATTTAAGAGTTCAAAAATATGTTAGCCTACAATCGGACATAACACATACACTTTCAGATTCTTCTTGCATGGTTCAACCAGGGACGTATGTGTATTTGTTATAAAAATTCAAATGGAGTAAAAAAATCCTCTCAAAACGCACAGAAATCAAATTAAAAGTAGATCTAAACTGGTATGTTTTTATCCCTAAAGGTGCTAGATATTTGCCTAGGTCATCTGTCTCTCTTTAAATAGCTGACTCATCGCTGTTTTCTTCGAATGAAGACGACGAACAGTATAATTATGCAGCTTAAGCTCTGTAATGTAACTATCCGCCATTATTGAAATCGAAACCTTGTACTTAAAAACATTTCTCAATTTATTTATTTTCTTAACGCATTATATTTTTGATAGTCAAATTTATTTATTTTAACTCATGGTACTCTTTAAGTTTAGTTGAAATTGGTACAGTGGATAAAGAGATGTCATTTTAAGCTTAAATGTAATTTTAGCCCATTTCTGATGCCACCTGTATGCATTGTGTTTGAACCATTCATAGTTGCTTGGAAATTATGAAGACGGTCACAGAAGGAACATTTCTACACATTTACATGAAAGCAGACAAACACTTTCCTAAAAAATGAAATTAATAAGGATTTGTCATTTTCTGATGCCGCCTGGCTCCCGTGTTTTTCAACCAATCAATATAGCTTTAATAATTGTTTTAGAAGGTCACACAAGGAACATATCTATCAAATTATATTGGAAGCCGACAAGCGGATGCAGAGGAGAAGAATTTTAAAAGATTTGCCATTTTTCCACATACCGATGCGGCAGCAACGAAACTCTTCATATAATTAAATCTTTGGATAATTTTAAAAGAGGACCACCAACAGATCATTCCTGTGCAGCTATGTTGTAAATAGTCCAGTTCTTTAGGAGGTTATGATGCTTAAAGCAGACGACAGACAGAGAGTGGTCAAAATACCTTGCATTGAACCCTCGAGGTGAGAGTTTCTCCATTTGCCACAATGTTAAAAACTCTATTCTAGAATTATACTTTCATTTAAACATATTTTCCAAATGTTTTCATATATGCTTTCAAAGTCATCTGCTGCAGATTTGTTGTATTTTGGGAAAGGGTTAGCAAACATGAAAGACAATTGTTACTGTAGTTTGATTAATTAGCATGGTTACGCGTTAATCTTCAGTGGTCATTTTGCTGTAGCCATATCTACATCTATGAACTTGCCATCTGTGATAAGAGGCTTCTGTAATAGTTCAGCCGGCTCCTTGATGAAGCTCCGCCAACACTACAGCTTCATCTCGAAAGGGGCATCATATTGTGTAAATATATTTAAATAAGAGTTAACCATAGAGGGAAATTGCAAAGAAGTAATACATAAATATCCCTGCAATACACATAGCACAGATATACACATTAGTGGGAAAACATTCACACAATGAAGGCATTTAATGAGTTTGTTCTTCGGAAAAGGTACCTGTTGACTTTTGTGAACAGTAGATCCAGATTGTCATGTGCACATGAAAGGCTTAGCTACACTGTTTACACTGACTGAATAAGTATTTTTAAATATGTACAAAATACACATACAACAAAACGCAGCAGATGTCCAGACAACTCTGAAAACAACTATGCATCTAAGCAAAAAGATAGAACATATTTATAAATGAAAGTATATATGTAATTACTGAAAAGGTTGAAACTTTGTTCAAAAAGGAGAAATTGTTTGTTGAGAACAATTTGTCCCTTTGCCACATTGTTTTCAAGAGTCGTCTGCTGCGAACGCAAGAGTATGTGGGAACGGTTTTAAACTTTAAATGATGTTGATCTATATTAATATACCAATTGTTTGCAGTTTTCGACAGTGATGGCTGTGGTTCTCCACAAGGTGGAATTGACTTTCTCTGACTTGTTGTCTTGGGTCACCTTCATTATTACAACCTTGAGCCATGCTGACTGCGCTCATCCTCCTGAAAACAATAAATATAAATGATTATGCTTAGAAACCAGCTAAATAAATACATGTGCCTTCATAAAGTTAAAACCGGATCAAATCACGAGGCATTATGATTGCCTCTTCATTTTTAAATTCTAGGTTGGCATTCATGGAAAAAAAATACCAGATTTTCGTGCAACACAGCAGTGATCAATCTTTTTACCTTTAATTTTGTATTAACGTAATACATGCTGAAAGAACACTGTATTTCTTTCAAACAATAGATAATACCCTGTAAGCATGACCTATTGTTCGTCTCTGTGATGATATAAATCAACCCTTCCCAATATATTGTAACAAGAAATATACAGCAGACGACTTTGAAATCAGTTTGGAAAACATATAGAAAATCTATTCAAATGAAAACATAATTTATAAATAAAGAAGAAATAATTCGACAAAAGGGGAAATATCTCCTTTTCCAACACTGTTTAATAAAAAAATGTCTGCTGACTCAGCTGTAGAGCTGTCAGTATGTGGGAAATGGTCCAGACAGTGCACCATTTTGATAATTAACAGGCGTAATTTAAATAACTTTCTCACTGCTACCCAATATGACATATATTTGCAATCTTTAAGACGTTTGTAATTAAAATTAAAATTAGAATTACGACAAAATCATAACTCTCAAGACATGATTTTTCGAGAGACATCATTATAAAGGTCATATCACGGGACATCCTTGTAAACGTCGTGTCGTCCCTGGGGTAACTTCCTGTGATGTTAACCATTTCCGAAATACAATAAACTCGCAGAGATGATCTTGAACAACATCTAAGTAAAACATATCGAAACTCTCTATGATGGAAGTTTAATTAGTAAATAGAGTTGAACAAATTGTTGTAAAAGGACAACATGCTTATTCTGAGCAATTTCTCCCTCCTATTGCCACAATGTTTTCAAACGTCGTCTGCGTCCAAATGCGTCACAATGTGGGAAAAGGGTTAATGTTAGCACATGCGAGTTTGGGAAAAAAGCATCCCATATTGTGTATACAGATATGAGCCGTTCCTTAAGGTACCAACATGTTGAACTATGCGTAAAATACCGACACAGATCAGCCTAAATATGCCGCGCAGATTAACTCGGACAGACTGTTTTCGCTTGCTGTGGATTAATTTTTCCGGAATTATTACTTCATACCTCTATCCCCCTGAGACGGAATGTGTCGGTCCTGATTAGCCTGATCTGGGTCAATACATTACTTAGCGTCCATAATGTTTGTTTTCTCGTGGAACGGCTCATATGTAATTATCGATTGTGCAGTGTTTTATACAGCTTTGACCGGCTATATCAAGGCGGTTACTGTGTTATTGTAATGTAACACGCTATGATTACGTTTTAAGAAACTTAACGCTTCCCAGTATGCAACTCTCAAGTGTATTTACATTTCCAATTGAACTTTTAAACTAGCGTAACATGTTGTTTGCTGTTGCCATATAAAATTATATTATTATAACGTTACGCCTCTTTATAACATTCATAAAAGTATATTTGTTAATGTGAAAAAACGTTTACACAACTTTTGAGATTAAGGATATTTACTTTAGTAAATCATTGGACAACAGTGTGTTTCATTATTTTCTTATACCGCGTAGACTCAGTTTGATGCACTCTACAACCGTGCACGTATTTTTTGTTTAAGATACAGATACCGTGTTCACTTAAGGTGTGTTGTCTTCTTGGACCATGCTTTGTATATTATAAATCCTGTACATGTAGCGTGTTTAAAACTTTGGAAGTGTTTTTTATATAATAGTAATAAAAATATATTTGTTCAATATGTGTTTTGAACACACAATTACAGCACTTTTGTACAATATAACGAATTGAACAACCTTGTTCGCGGTATGAAGTTTTGTAGTCTGCCATTCATTGGCAACATTAGGAACAGCAACGGGAACGTAAAAAACATGTGTTATCTTTTCATTGTGTTTTTGGTATTGTATTGTCTCTGGCATTCTAAAAGTCATATCGTTCCAAACATTGCAAACGTTCTAAACTTTCCAAAAGTGTCCAATGTTCTAAATGTTCCAAATGATTCAAACGAATATATCGTAAAAGTGATACGTCAGAAAGGACGAATTGTTGTAATAATTGAAACTCCAAAATACAGCGAAGTGGGCATACCGGACAGTTGTTTTATTTTCGATAAGGAACGGATGAACAAACAGTATGACTTACGAATCATAGCAATTGTTTACAACAGGGCCAAATCACTTCTTAGGTTGTTAGACTCATTAAATGCTGCAAAGTACTTTAATGATGATATTAAGCTCGAAGTTTGGATCGACAGATCTAAGGATGGAACGATTGACAAAAACGTAACGCTAGTTACCAGCTCATTCCTGTTCAAACATGGCGAGTTTTCGGTGTACCATCAGCCAACCCACGTGGATTTGTACGGGCAGTGGTTGAATCCTTGGACCCCGGTGGAAAACATTTCAGAAATTGCTGTTATTTTAGAAGACGACTTAGTTGTCTCGCCACTCTTCTACCAATACCTTAAACTGGTGCATAGGAAGTATGACCATGTTCCTTCAATCAATGGTTACGCGCTTCAGGGTGTTTCAATTAAACATTCGGGTGCCAGGGGATACCTGGAAGTGCCACATGAAAGTCACGTGTTCTTGTATCCAGTGCTCGGTTCTTGGGGATTTTCACCGAGTACGAACAATTGGTTGATGTTTTTACGTTGGATTGATACCGCCCTGTCGGACTCAAAGGTTAAGCCTAACATCGCAACAAATTGGTACAAAGATAAAGAGAAGTACAGGGAGGCATGGAGCATGTGGACGATTTGGCATATCTATTTTGCATGGAGGAGCAATGAGACAACTCTGTACTCCAACTTCGAGGGTAAATAATGTACAATATTTCATGTCTTTTAATTACTACATCAACTTTTAATATTTAATATGTCTCTGAATTACAACATCAACTTTTAATATTTCATTTGTCTATTTAATACAAAATATTATTTCATATGTCTTTCAATATTCTATGTTTTTTACAAAATATTTATTTTACATTTCATATGTCTTTTTATTAAAGCATCCTTTAAATAGTTCAAATATCTTTAAATTACAACATCAACTTTTAATATTTCAATATATTTTTCAACTTTCAATATTTCAAAAGGCTTTTTATAACTAAATAAACTTCAACATTTCATATGACTTTTTATTACAAAACCATTTTTAATATTTGTTATTTACTTTTATTACAAAATCGTCTTCATATTACACAATCAACTTTTAGGTTTTTAAAGTGTCTTTTTATAACTAAATAAAGTTTAACATTTCATTTGTCCTTGTATTACATAATTAACGTTTTCAAAATGTTTTTGAGATATCATTTACATAACAAAATCAACGGGTACTATTTCATTAGTCGCCGGGCAGAAGCCCGCGACTTCTATTTTTAATAGGTTTTCGGAAATCGCATGGGAGGGGGGGTTATTATTAGATATTATTTTTTTTAAATGTCTTGAACATATTACAATTGCGTTTGTTTAAAAACACTAAGTTATGACACATCTAAAATGAAATAAATATTCCGATGTTTTAAGTATGTGCAGTTTCTTTATTGTGACTGGCATTTACGTTTTTGTGTTTTATTTACGAAGACAAAACAGTCCCTATTAGCTAGACTGCGATACTTTTTTTTCATAAACTATGTAATCAAAAGGCGATAACTACAAACCTTTACGTCGCACAGTCTATAATTTGTTTACATACGCGCACCTGCTTGCGATATCGATATGAAAAATCACGTCGAATTCTCCTTTTAATAGATAAGTATCAACATAAACTGGTAACAGAAACAAAAATAAGAAATAATTTGTGAAAATATTTCTCAAATATAAGCCTGTTTATCGGTCGTGAACGTCGAAACGCCTTTTTCTCAGTTCGTGACCTAGTTTCATATTGCCAAAATGTAAACAAAGCGAAGTAACCGGAAGTAAAATGTAAACTTAGAAAAGTGACTTGGTTATGCAGACAAAAAATGTCGCACGACAAATTGATTTTTCTTAAACGTCACAAAACGAGTGCATGGGTCGAATGTAGGAGAAAGAAAGATAATATAGAAATGCTTTTCTCTCTCGAATGCAGTGGAATAAAACATGCACTAAAGCTTTGCCTGAGTTTTTATTCACTTTCTTCGATGTCTGACACTACGACTCGATGAAGCCTGACACGAGGGTAAACATTTCGAAAGAATGCTCAAACACTTATTACAGATAGATAGCTAATATTACACACTTAAATGATTAAATATATGTGATATTAAATGTTGAAACAAATTAAGAGAAGAACAAACTCTGATAAACAATATATTTAGAAATAAAGAAAATCTGCTCTTTCGCACCCAATTAATTTCATACTTGCCACATATATTGTATGCATCAACGATTTAGATAAACAATTTAGCTGATATATTGTTACAAGTGTGGTCTACTTGTGAAATAATTAGTATTAAAAAGGAGGAAGTTCATGTCTTCAGCAATTTAACCGTTTTCTCAATGTTTTAAGCGATTAAAGGTTTTCATTGTTGCTTCAGACATGGAAAGGGTTTAATAGCTTTTTATTGCATGTAGATTTAAATCCCAAAATGTATTAATTTGTTGTTGTTTTTTGACAAATACAAAACATCCAAAATCCTGACCAAAAGAAATCCTGAAATTTGTAGATCTATGTGGAATTTCAAAAATCCTGGAATTAGTCCTTATGAAAACATTATGTGTATGTTTAGACTAATGAAAGTCAAGAATACATGTGTGTTAAAAAATAAATCAATGCAGTCTTTTCCGGCGACATTGATGCCTTGCATCAACTTTCTCTTGTATGACTTTTTTATAACAAAACCAACTTTAAAGGTGAGCTATTGTGATCGCCTGTTGTCCATCGTCAACAATTTCTTTAAGCAACATCTCCTCCTAAACCACTGTATGGACTTTGACTAAACTTGGAAGGAATGATACTTTGGTACTCCTTTTTTGAAGTTGTTCAAATAAATGTATTACATGCAGAACTCTGATTCCCATGTCAACCGAATAAAAATTAAACTTTGAAAATGTTATTGTCTCAAACCGAAAGGCATAGAGCTTTCATAGTTGGTGTGTAGCATTATATATTGGTCTTCTAAAAAATTGTTCAAATTATGAATCTTGGGTCAAAATTGACCCCGCCCCGGTGCCTGTTTTACATAGAGATATATATGGGAAATTTTTGAAAATCTTCTTCTCTGAAACCGGAAGGCGTACAGCTTAGATATTTTGGTGTGTATACTTGTCTAGTGGTCCTCTACCAATATTATTCAAATGATGAATATGTGTTCAAAGTTGGCCACACCACAGGGGTCACCTACTTGATATGAAGATATATAGGGAAAAACTTATATTGTTTTCTGAAACCGAAAGGCCTGAAACTTAGATATTTAATGAGAATGATGGTCTAGTGTCCTCTACCAAGATTGTTCAAATTATGCA
The DNA here is from genome assembly GCA_031761405.1 of Serripes groenlandicus. Taxonomy (NCBI): domain Eukaryota; kingdom Metazoa; phylum Mollusca; class Bivalvia; order Cardiida; family Cardiidae; genus Serripes; species Serripes groenlandicus. The sequence goes on from JASEVX010000005.1 coordinate 37,924,915, forward strand.
TCTATTTTCAAAATAAGCCCCGCCCTTTGGGACATCTGTTTTACATAGAGAGTATATAGGGGAAAACGTTGTTAAATACTAACAGGAACATAAATTTTTATTTGGTAATCTTTTAAGTCATATTAACATTAACTTGACAAAAGACAGACAACACAAAAAGTGGGTCTTTCGCTTTGTGGTTTCTAGCAATACTTGTCCTCTTGTGCCTCTTGTATCGGCTTACCTGACCACAAAATGAGTTATGGTGGTAGGCATTACAAATCACATAACATAGCACAAAATCAGCTTGAATTTCAAATGTATTTCTATGTATTATGTTTTCTTTCCTGGCCGAAAGGAGGTCGCTTTGGTTTTAGACCGGAATGCTTTGGTTCGATCCCGATGTAGAGTGAAATGTTTGAGACCGTGAAAATCATTCACGTTTTTCATGGCGGTTGTGTTGCACTTCCGATGCGCATGCGCGTTGTACGATATCTGAAGTATTTGAGCCGGTCCATTGGAACATGTACACGTTGGCTTTTGTTAACAATATAGTTCGGGATCAGTGCGTGCAGCCACAGTCTGATCAAGACGTTAACTGTTCATATATAAGTTAAATTATACTTTTTTTTTAATCTTGAATCTTGAACTTTTAGTCAACTTGTGTAGGAACAGAGCAGATGTAGAGGTCGATTAAAAACTACACTGTTTTAAAAATGGTAATTTCCACGGTAAGACTCATATAAGGATGAATACGTATTTCTTTATAGATCACCAAGGACTTACAGCAAACTGGATGGAAGCGGGTCTCAATTTTCAACAAAACAGTAAGAAAATGAAATCCAATCCAATTCTGACCATCTGGAAATCGGACTATAACAAGCTTCCAAACAATCCAGTCAAGATTGACCTTAATGGAAGTCTTGTAAAATGAACTTGGTTCCGTGATTTTTTTTAATTTGTATTTATTTTTGTGCTTAGCTGAATGTTTCTGCTGAGCTATTGCGATCCCTAACCGTCCGTCGTCGGCGTCGTCGTCTATCCGTCTGTTCGTGCGTATGTCTGTACTTCCGTCCATCCGCTAAACTTTTCCTTCATTCAACCAATGGAACTTTTTCAAATTTATTCACAGAACAGTTCCTCAAGTGATTTTTCAAACTGACCAAATAATTTAATTACATGATAGCCATAGCAACTTTAAAAATGTAAAATTGTACACAGAAATACTGGCCCGATTTGAAAAATAATTTGGCACGACCCTCTACCAAGATTGTTCAGGTTATACTGATCCCTTGAGGAACATGGCCGCCAGGGAACGGAGATCGTTCTGCTATTTCAGCCGTTCCACAAACAAGGCTACATTTTCGCTTGTGCTTGATGTATCTACCCAGATCAGTTTGCACAATCCGCGCAGGCTAATCCTGGCCAACACATTCCGTCTCGGGGGGATAAAGTTATAGAGTAATGATTCCTGGAAAAGAAAATCCATAGGAGGCGAAGAGTGTTTCACCGGGTTAGCCTGCGCGGCATGCTTAGGCTGATCCGGGTCGACAATGTTGCTTTTCTCGTGGGATGGCCGATATGTACATAGTCAAATTAAATCAAAGTACTGAAAGTACTTGTAACGAATTATTTTGAAAATGTTATTAATAATTGCATTTGATCATGTTTTTTGTTTGTTTTAAACTTGCTTTAAAACTTAGTATTTTGTTTAGCTCGACTATTCAAAGAACATGAGAGCTATAACAGTCACTTGTGCGTCGGTGTTGGCGTTTGCGTTGCAACTTTGGTTAAAGTTTTTCATGCAAGGCTTTTTCTCACAAACCACAGATGCTTTTGCTTTGAAACTTCACACACTTGTTGGACATCATCAAATGACCTTGCAGGACAAATCCAAATACTCTATATTAGATTTTGATACAAGTATGCACTTAGAAATTCGTGTTAAAGTTTTGCATGCAACTACATTAAGACTCCATATCTCTGTATTTACTTTATGCTTTGCATTGAAACTTTATACAACGCTTCCCAACCATCACACCTATGTATATTATCAGGTAAGATAACTCTATCCTGCATTTACTGCAAGTTTAGCCCTTTTATAACTTAGTAATTCTGGTTAAAGTGTTGTGTGCAATGACATTAAAAGTCCATATCCTAGTATGTATTTGCTTGAGAAGATTGCTGTGTGGAGTACTGGTGTGAGAAAACCATGAAACACATGAGTAGGTGAACTGGCCGTCGTGATATGACTGAGATATTGTTAAAAACGGCGTTAAACCCCAATCAATCAATCAATCAATCAATAGTATCTACAACCATTCCCAACCATCACACCTATATAAACAATCAAGTTTGATAACTCTTTCCAGCATATAATGCAAATTCTGGACCTTTTTTAACTTAGAAATTCTGGTTTAAGTAAGATAACTCTATCCTGCATTTACTGCAAGTTTAGCCCTTTTATAACTTAGTAATTCTGGTTAAAGTATTGTGTGCAACTACATTAAAAGTCCATATCCTAGTATATATTTGCTTGAGAAGATTGCTGTGTGGAGAACTGGTGTGAGAAAACCATGAAACACATGAGTATGTGAACTGGCCGCCGTGATATGACTGAGAAATTGTTAAAAACGGCGTTAAGCCTCAACCAATCAATTAATAGTATCTACAACCCTTCCTAACCATCACACCTATATAAACAATCAAGTTTGATAACTCTTTCCAGCATATAATGCAAATTCTGGCCCTGTTTTTACTTAGAAATTCTGGTTAAAGTAAGATAACTCTATCCTGCATTTACTGCAAGTTTAGCCCTTTTAGAACTTAGTAATTCTGGTTAAAGTGTTGTGTTCAACGACATTAAAAGTCCATATCCTAGTATATATTTGCTTGAGAAGATTGCTGTGTGGAGTACTGGTGTGAGAAAACCATTACTTAGAAATTCTGGTTACAGTTTTGCATGCAAGGTACTTTCATGGATATATCTCAGTAACTACTAATGATATTGCCTTGAAACATCATTCATGTCTTCCGGTGTGTCAGACAGTCAAGTTAGATAACTCTTGTATGAATGAAGTACAAATTATGTCCCTTTTTTTACTTTTAAAATTTGGTTAAAGTTTTGCATGCATGGCACGATCATGCACATATCTCTGTAACCACCCAGATATTGATTTAAGGCTCTTATATAGCCTTTAAAGGTATCAAACAATCAGATAAGGTAACTCCTGACTGAATTTATTATAAATGATGGCCCTTTGTGAATTTATAATTTTGGGTTGAAGTTTTGCATGCTAGGGCTTTTCTCACAAACAGCAGATGCTATTCAAACAAGACTTATCCAACTTGATTTATAGTTCTATTTGATCAAGCCACTATCTCAGTAACAACTGTTGTCTATAGTATCAAAAGGCCAAATACTTGTGGACAGCTCTTGTTAGACAATCTAGTCTAGTTCATGATTATAAATAATCTTTGTCCATGTATATTTTAAAAGAGACATCTTCATCAATTGACAGGTTTTTGGGGAAGACTTTCTTAATGTGTGATTATTTGCTAATAGTTTCATGTTAATAGTCAAAATGTTTTAAGATTTTCATTACTGAGAAACTTGTATGTTGATCAATACATTGTGGTAAATGGAGAATAGCTAGCTCATTATGAGCTAGTTTTCCTTTGATAACATAATATGGAAATGTTCAATATATACTGTTATATACGAATAATTGTGAAAAATGTATGGGTAAAACAGGATTTATTTTAAAAAATAAACATACATAATGTAGTTGCAGAACAGGTAAAATATAATAGGCGCACTGTTTCATACTATGTTTTGTTCATAACATGTCTTACTTTACCCTCTGAATAAAAACTTAAAATCACAAAATTTGGAAGCAATATATTAAAAATTGAGATCATCTAATCTTGTTTCATTTTTTTTAAAGCTTGTTTCATGATTCCATCTATAAATGGAGGTATAACACATGGAAAAGGGGAAGAAAATATTATGGGAAAATTGGAATTGCTTGCATTGAGCAAGATCTACTTCAGTCAAAATGTTTTCTAAAGATGTCTGCAGCAATGTCATCAGAAAGCCCCTACATGGAGTAAAGGCTTTAATATCTGAAATGTTCAAAAATCTTCTGCAAACAATTTTATGTTAAAAATGTGAAACGTTTACATAAATATGTTATAAGTGTCCCAATACTGTAATGGTATGAATATATGATTTGCTGATCCCTGATAAATCAAATGCATCATGACAAACATGTTGCAGATGGTAACAAAAATAGATAATAACAAGCAAACTTAACCCTTTCCCACAAATAGAAGCTTTTCTTGATAAAACAAGCATTTTGACGCGCATCTTTGCCCGAATGGCTGATAAATATAAATGAATGGTCTATAATTAGAACATCGTTTTCAAGTTGGAAACGGAGACAAAACGGTGAGATTTCCCTGTTTGCGTTTAAGTGTTATTGCTCATTTTATTTTTCTACTATCATTTTAAGGAGACAAATAAAAATGCACAATGATACTTCCACAAATCTGTTAGCATCTCTGTGATACAGAGCTCCTGATAATTACTTTGGTTTAATATGTTTCACTCCCTAAAATAATTATTAAAGAGTGAATCACTACAGGAAGCCCATCACCCCAAAATAAGGAAGGTCAACATGTTTTTAACTTATGTATTATGCTTCTAATCTTAAATAGGCATTCCACTGCCTATGTAACAGTTTAAACAGTAAATTAAAAATCTTAATAATATTCACTTGCTGTGTATCAATGAACACAAAAGAGTAAATTTAAAAGAGAGACATACTCATTATAATGACAATATGTTGATGATACTGCAGCAGAAAGCATTATTAGAAAGTGAAAAATTGCTCAATATAAGCATGTGTTCCTTTTACTGCACTATTTTGAATTTACCAGTTACTTTAATAAACATTTTATTCATGTTTATAAATCTTGTTTAATTACCTCCTTTTAACTACTTAAGTTTACAATGCATTTCAAGACAAAATAAGTTACTTTCTAGACTCATATCATATGGATTTTATGTCTGTAAATATCTCAAAAGGCTTATGTTTGATCGCTTCATAGTGTGAAATATTGTGATTTGTCTACGTCCTTGGTTTTGGCGTCTATTCCATATGCAACGCCATTATATAATGAAATAAATTGTTTGTATAACTTCAAATGTTTCCAAAATGCTTGCTTTACTAAAGGTAATTTTTAAAGTGTTTTAACCTATTGTTTTACAACTCTATTCTTACTGAACACGCCTAACACCCTTCCGATGGGTTAAAGTCAGGTCTCCAGATTCATTGTTATGCGAATTAAATATTAAATAATATTGGTAAATCACTTAATCTTTATTATTTGAGGGACGCATTGTGTATTCCTAGGGAAGAAAAGACAAAATACATAACTTCATCAGTCAAAATAAACCACGGGAACTCTCGTATCCAAAGATCGATTGTTTTGGGGGATACTTTTTCATGATGTTTTCTTTTAATTGGCTGTTGTTTATTTAAATGATTAAAAATTTATTCTGCTATTGCAGAACTCAGCAGTTCTTCCATTTTGATATATTTTGATAACGAACCAGGTGTAGTTGGTTGTGCAGACGGATTCTTTCGCCGCCCGCGAACAGACAGTATTTGTGTATCAGTTCCGAACCATGAGAACTCGTTGTTCCGTAAAAACTGCACATACCGGTGAAGTGTCAAATTATACCAAGGTGAATTACATACGGTGTTAATGTAATTTTTTCGACCGCGATTATATTTAACGATCGGGATTCCTCTGAAAATGCGTCATTTTCATTTTGTCTTACGATTAAAACATCCGCACAGAAAATGTTTGTATATTCATTTTCCGGGTTTAAATGCGTGATACGACGAACAGCAAATATCTTCATTCGTTGTTCCTGCATTTCAATGCGTGATCATGTATTCACGCACCTTATCTGGAGCTCTGCAGATACATTGAACTACAGCGTTGGGTCGAAAGTCAGGTTTGCTAGCGTTACATAATGGGCACCTGTTAATTTCGTCACTCACTAGTCAATGGGCGTACAACTTGAAATTCATACATGCCTACAGACACATGAACTATATGCCTTTATTATTAATTTGATATTCTCTTGAGAATTGATTCCCTGTGTTGATTCGATAGTATACATGAATTCACTTCATTGAAATAACACTTTAAAGTGATGCAATATCGGAAAAAATACTAGGACTATGTTCAGCAAAGATGTAGTTTAACGGAACGCGTAATTGTAAAGGTCAAATATTTTACCAATCGGGTAAACTAATATATTTTTTGAGAAAAAATAATTCGTTAAAAATCGTCGAAATTAAATAGCCCAATTTTAAAATCAATTTGGCACAAATGTTAATTGAATTACCTTCTACCACGATTGATCAAATAATTCGTATTCAGGTTAAACATGGCCAAAAGCGTACGGGGTGATTCTCGTTTGCCTTATATATGAACCGTTCCACGAGAAAACAAACACTGAGGACACTGCGTAAAGTATGCCGCGCAGGCTAACCAGAACAGACACTTTTCACCTCCTGTGAATTTTCTGTTTCTGGAATTATTACTCTATACTTCCTTACCCCTGAGACGGAATGTGTCCGCCCGGCGTAGCCTGCGCTGATCTGGGTCGATACATTACGCAGGGACTATGGTGTTGGTTTTCTTGAGGAACGGCTCATATATATATATAAGTAAAAGCTTTAAAATGTACAACAATGCATATGAACGTATATGGCAAGCCAATTGTCCAATAATTACGTGAACCCAGGTTCACGTTCGAAAAACTAGGATTAACGATCGATAAACTAGGTTTTTCGAACTTAAAACCAGGTTTATCGAATACTAACTTATATTTTCGAGCGAAAACATAGGATAACGGGCGTAAACCATAGTTTACGCTCGTGAACCCATGTTCAAGCTCGATACACTAGGTTTCTCGATTGAACTAAGAATTTCGGTCGTTATCCTAAGTTCACGAGCGTGAACCTATGTTTACGGGCGTGAATCTGGGTTCATGAGCGTGAACCATAGTTTACGAACGTGAACCTAGGTTCACGGTCGTAAAGATAGGTTCACGTTCGTAAACTATGGTTCTCGCTCGTAAACATAGGTTCACGCTCGTAAACCTAGGTTCACGCCCGAAATTCATAGTTGATTTGATAATCCTAGTTTATCGACCATAAACCATGGTTTACGTTTGATAAACTAGGTTTCTCGATTGAACTACGAATTTCGGTCGTTATCCTATGTTTACGTGCGTGAACCGGGGTTCACGAGCGTGAACCTATGTTTACGAGCGTGAACCATAGTTTACGAACGTGAACTTATGTTTACGACCGTGAACTTGGGTTTACGAGCGTGAACCTACGTTTACGAGCGTGAACTATGGTTTACGACGTTATCCTATGTTTTCGCTCGAAAGTATAGGTTAACATGCTTTTACGTTCGAAAAACCTAGTTTATCGATCGTTAATCCTAGTTTTTCGACCGTAAACCTAGGTTCACGTAATTATTGGACAATTGGCTTGCCATAAACGTATCAGTTGTGTAGTTATAGTGTGTCCGCCTCGAGTACGCGAGATCGTGAGTTCGATGCCTGGTCGGGTCATACCAAATACTTTAACAAATGTTGGTAATGGTTTCCCTCATTGGCGCTCATGGCTATGATGTTAGCTAAGGGCTGACGCTTTGGTGTCTGGATTAAATGGACCTGAATAACTGGTAACTTACCAAGGAAAACCGTGATATAACGGATATTTTTTTTAAAATGGCGTTAAACGCCAAACAAGATATATAGTCTGATAACCTACGTACCACTTAACAATGGATAACGTTTATGCAGATTAGCATATTTAAACTGCATGTCATTTTTGGTGTCGAATGTTAAGAGTAAACGCATGTTATAGACAGTTCCTTTATTCAGAAATATATTTTCACCAAAACCAATGAGAAGGTGGATGACCGAAGTGTCTTACTTGTGGGAAAACGCAACAACCAAAGTAACATCAATTTAAATGTTAACCCTTTCGCTGCCAAAGGCAATTAAACGCGTTTGCATAAAATGCATATTTCAGGTGAGACAGCTCATAACGAGCTGTCTCTCATTAAATCTGTATCAGTTGCCACTTAGACATTAAATATTACCACAGTTTATATTGGACGAACAATGAAGTGGTCCTATTTTCAACATGGAAGTGTCGACTACGTGAAATTCGACAGAGAAAGAGTTAACATTAGCTTAGTAGTATGCATGGTTCCAGTGTGCATTTGTAAGGTGTTGGCATGCAAAACACGGTGAAAGGGACTGGACGCATTATAGACGTATGCTTATCTCATTAATCACTTTCTAAATCAAATAAGCAATGAAGTTAACAAAAGCCATACGAAAACCGACGTTCGTTTCTTTTTAAAATACACGTTTACACAGCTTTCTTATGTAGTCGATTTGTTTAATTAAATCATAACTACATGTATTCTCTTAAGACTTCCGCGATGCTTGTATAACGAGATGTCGATCTGTATATACGCTGGTCTGGTCGCAAATCTCGAAGGTCGTTTTGTGCGTGATGTTTACTCAAATGTCTAGTATAGGCAATGGATCAATTGTATGTGTTACAAAAAGCCGCGACAAGAGACTTGGGGTACCTTAATTATGGCATCACTTACATGGTACATAGACAATACGGTATCGAGACTGTAATATTAGATTTGCCTTTTGCTTCTATAGTAAATGTAGTCGGGCATTTTTTTTATATTTTATTTGTACAAAGTCTCAAGCACCTGTTGCAACGGGTCCTTCGATGGCCATACATAGGTATTATAGCACTTTCAATGGCCGTGCAATACAAACCTCACTAACCGTCTATATACAATTTCGAGTGCACGTCTTTGTGAAATGTCGGTGGCCGTAAACAGCTATTATATTCCTCGGTGTTGTAGTGGTAGTGCGTCCATCTCGGATGTGGGAGGTTGCGGGTTCGATTCCAGACCGGGCAATAACAAAGCCTTGCAATATATGGTAGTAATGGCTGCTCAGATTGGCGCTCAGGATTGTAGGATAAGCATATCGACTGACTGGCTTCCGTCAGGATAAATGGACCAATAGTACTGATAACTTACCTAGGAAACGCCGATATTTTATTTAAAATTGTTGAAATCGGATTAAAACACCAAACAATCAACATTTCCGTGGTCGCGCCATACAAGCCCCAGCGCCTTCAATGCACGTCTTTATACAATGTCGATAGCTATAAACAACTAACATAGCTCTAGATAAGGTTAGCTTTTAACGTTGTAAAATCTTTAGTTTTCCTATAACCCTATGATGTGGGTACTCAAAAAAATCGTCTCAATGAGACAATTCTTTTGAATACCCTCATCACAGGGTTTGGATGGATGATAAGAGAGATATTGTGGGGAAAAGGGCTGTATATATACTCCTTATCTGAACCTCTGAACTAGTATAACCCTTTCAATGGCTGCGTCATACAAACCCTAGCGCCTTTACTGCACGTCTTTTAGGAAATATCGATGGCCGTAAACCACTTGTATAGTTATTTTAGTGGCCGTGTCATACGAAACACAGCACTGTTAGTCTTTGTGCAATTTAATCATGGACTCATCTTTTGAACATAAACTAGAACTGTAGCCCCATTAGTTTTACGCCAATTTGTGTTTAGATGATCTCGTTACAGAGAGTTAATATGATCCCCAAATCGCAGCTCATATCTAAACAAAGAGTATCATCTCAACAAAAGAGCTTAAAAGAATAATCGACTTGATTCGAATGATAGCGAATAATTGTAGATATTGATTACTACTAAGTACACGTGCATCTACTTCCCTTTCCCTTTGGTTGACACGATTGATTTAATGATATGGCTTGTGTTTTATTAGTTTAGACGCAAGCCAAACAAATATAGTTGCTATTTGTACAGATTGCACAGGCAATACAATAGATTTTTCGCACTTCAGTTTCAGCAAGGCAACTCGTGTCGATCAATAAATCTTAAGATTTTTGGAAAAATGTGAGACGTAATACGTCCTGCACATGATTTGGTCATGTGCAATACAATGCAAACTTAAATGAACTGTTTGTGTATTTATAGTTAAAAGAAAAAACAAGGCCTACTCCTTCACTTTTTTGTGATTTTAGCACGTGTAGACATAACATTCATAGCTGTTTGTAAACATAAGCCTATAAACCACAGATATGTGTTTGAGCCATTTGTTTACAAGAAAGTAATTATTAATCATAATTACTTTCATTGAAAACAGAATTAATCGATTACTTGCAAACAAAGCACTAATCATGAAGTATTCGATAACTTGGAAAAAGACCAACTAATCTCAATTTAATCGATTACTTTTTCAAGTAATCGAGCCAATGTCTGCCATAATGTCCATTTGAAGCAAAACTATGTCCTGAAGAGACATGCAGAACGGGTACAGAGATCAAGGGAATGAAGTTCCCTTGTCAACAAGATTGAGGGTAAAGAAGGCAATAGGTAAATCTCGCAATTCTTCTCTCGTACAACCCAATCGTTGGGAATTGCAAACAGTCCTTAATAAGTCGACTCGTGAGGTCATTTGTCAAGGTCATCAATAGGGTCAATCCACCAATACAACGAGAGATGGTTTATGGTTAAGATATATCCTAGGCTACTGTTAATCGGATAATACATATAATCTATCAAAAGCGTTGGTGCATGTGCATTGTATATGCAGAGGATTCGCCAGCCTATCTGTCAAGTTCTCCGCTCGACGTATCGCCAAATTTTGCTCCTTGTTTTGAGAGAAGAAATCGAAAAAGATTATGGGTTTGATTTGTTTGCTTGAACGGTGTTTTACTTTCCTATCAACAGTATTTCAGTCATATCACGGCGATTCCTGAATACAATTGCTAGCACAGCAGGTAATCGTAGCCAATCGTAAAGGGAGATAAAAATATACAAAATAACGACGATATACACGGAGTTATTTTTCTTGATCTGTGCGATATCATGGTTCGATCCTTGGCTTTTGGCGGTAAGAACTTGTTGAAGTGTACAGTAAGGCTTAGTGAAAGAAAGTTCGATGTATTTGTATTATGTAACGTGAATAATCGTCTTAACCTTTCCACACATGCTGATGCAGTTCGACCCATCTGCAGCAGACGGCCATTTGAAAAGAAAACAAATTTCCAAAGAGGAGAAATGTTACTTTTGCCACAACGTGATCAACTCTTTTCAATAATCATATTTCTATGTATAGATTATTTTTATTGTTTTTCATATATGTTTAAAAGTCGTCTGTTGCAACTGTGTCGATTAGTGTTGCAGTGGGATAGCGTCGGCCTCTCGTACTAAAGGTATCGGGTTCGTATCCCATAATTAGCGAGTTTTGCCTTTAGTATTTTTCGACTTTAACGGTGCGAGTATTGGATAAGTCTGCAGGGAGCATCGAACGTGATTAATATAAGCTGAAGGCTTGTTTCGCTATATATGTAAAATAAATAAGTTAAAACTAAAACAGGTCTCGTTTGAATTCTATGTTTAAAAAAACGCTTCGTTTATCCAATTTCCCAAGAGCACGTTGATCCGTAAAATATATGACAGCCAAGTCTGATAAATATATTTAGTGATATTAATGGAGTCAAAACTTGTCTAAAGACTCGGGTTAGCAATACAGAACCCCCTTATTAGTACTATTATCAGACAGAGGTAAAGTTTTGTGGAGAACAAGAAAAACATAGAAACTGTCAGAAATTAGTCAGAGGTGTGGCATAAGACAAACGATTCCGTTGATTTGTTCCGTGACCACTTTCGTTTCTTAAGTGTAATTCAATTGTTTAAAAACAAAAGATGTATCACCTGCGGGGTAAAACGTACAGATGTCCGTCCACCCGTCCAACAAACTAAGAAACTAAGAAACCGACCACGTAACCTCGCTGTCGGCCATTGAATCCGTTTCTTGTTGAATGAACCTTTGCGTCAGCCAGTCAAATGGCGCCTACTAAATCGTTATGTATCAACAGGAGAGATTACAATTTAAATAGCAGAACATAGAGTTTGTTGTATTGTGCGATGTAATTGGACAGAAAAATGAGAGTATGCTTATGAATATTTAGGGTCAATTTGAGACGACTTTTAATGCGGTGTCGTCAGATATAAGATACGTGAGATTGCGATTAAACATAGCTCTCTTCACATCTGTAAACGCGTATTGATTCCTAGCAATGACAAAAAACCAGAAATGAACCAGACTCCCTATAATCTTAATTTCGTACTAGCACAAGAGAGATAAAAAGCAAATAAGTAATTTAAATGCTTTAGCCCCTTGTCATAATAGTAATTCCATTTTTTTCGGAGTTAGCAGCATGCCAATTGCTGTTAGCACAAATCAACGCCTGAAGAAATGCGCGAGAAAAATAGTTCATCATGGATTCAACAAAACTACATTTAAAAGGTTAGGATCTCCCCCATAAATATCATTTAAATGTTGTTGGAACATCAGTAAAAAATCGGGCAGACATTGACCGGTGAAAGGCGGCGTCTGGCCGACCATCCAATGTGTCTCGCAGGTTATAGAAGCCGGGTCATCGCATCATTAATCAGATTCCAGTCGCGCTCTTCACAGAAGGTAGCAATTTAACACAATTTATCACAAAACTGTCAGAGTAACAGTACTACAAGATGCCCTATAAAAGAAGGGAGGACTGAAGGAGAAGGAGAGGGCAGTACCCACAAGAGAAGGAGAGTACAGTACCCACAAGAGAAGGAGAGTGGCAGTAAAGGGAATGAGACCTCTCCTCTTCAGCCACCAATGCACCAATAACTAAGTTGTAGAGGTAGCGTGCAAGTGATGTGGAGGTATCAAGGAATTTTTGTTAGAATGCTTGTCTTAATGATACCTAAATCGAGTTCGAATATGGGTCATATTGGGTCGGAAAGTAGGTCACTAGGCTAAATTGAAGGGAAATCGTGTTAACATAATGGAGGCTGCATTTTTAACTTAAGCATGTTGAAACTGTATCAGAATGTTTGTTAAGCCATCGAGAATAGTGGTCATGTCTGTTAAAATCAAAGTACTGAAAGTACTAAATGCGGGGGATGTTGGCTCTAGAATGTTAACAAGATTTTCCTTCAATTTGACCTAGTGACCTACTTTTGACCCAATATGACCCATGTTAGAAATTGACCTAGATATCATCAAGAAAAAACATTCTGATAAAGTTTCAACATGCTCAAGCTAATCATGAGGGGGATGTTGGCTCTAGAATGTTAACAAGATTTTCCTTCCATTTGGCCTAGTGACCTAGTCTTTAACCCGGCATGACCCATATTCAAACTTGACCTATATATCATTTAGATAGAAATCTGACCAAATTTCAACTTGACCTGTATATCATTAATACAAACATTCTGACAATATTTCAAACTGCGGAAGCAAAAATTACGGCCTCTAGAGTGTTAACAAGCTTTTCCTTCAATTTGACCTAGTGACCTACTTTTTGACCCATCATAACCCCTGTTCGAACTTGACCTACATATCATCAAGACAAGCATTCTGATAAAGTTGCAACATGCTCGAGTTAGAAATAAGGCCTCTAGAGTGTTAACAACATTTCCATTCAATTTGGCTTAGTGACCTCGTTTTTGACCCGGCTTGACCCATATACGCACTTGGCCTAGATATCATATATATAAACATTTTGACCACATTTCAAGCTGCATTAGCAAAACATGTGGCTTCTACAGTATTAACAAGATTTTCCTTCAATTTGGCCTAGTAACCTAGTTTCTGACACATCATGACCCATGTTCAAACTTGACCTACATATCATCAAGACAAACATTCTGATTTTTGACCTCAAATGGCCCAGTTTCGAACTGGTCCAAGATGTAATGGAGATAAATGTTCTGATAAACTTTCATGACGATCCGATACAAAATGTAGCCTTTAGAGTGTTAACAAGGGAAAGTGTTGACGATTCCATATATTTAAAAGAAACATTTAAGATCCTTATGTCTAACTTAAATTTCTAAATTATGTATACAACTTCATGGATTAAAACTTTACATTGTGTACGTTTACTTTGTATAATGTGCATACTGTTTAGCTTGTTGTGAAAGTATTTAACTGATCCCTGGACAATCAAGAAAAGTTGTCCATTTTGTAAAAACAGAGGGCAGCACAAAAAGTTTACAAATTTACACTTCCTGAAAGCTGAGCATGACAATATACGGAGGTATTCAGCATAGCTGAATCCCCCGCATAAAAACTAGCTCACTATGCCAAATTGAAGGAAAATCTTGTCAACACTGTAGAGGCCACGTTTTTTAAAATTTGGTCAGAATGTTTATCTTAATGATATCTAGTCCATATTCGAATAAGGGTCATATCAGGTAAACAAAAATAGGTTACTAGGCCAAATGAAGGAAAATCTTGATAACACACTGGATGTTGCATGTTGAATTATTGTCAGAATAATTGTCTTGATGAGTTTTGCATATTTCAAACACTTTCTCCCAGTCAAGTACACGGTTTAGAGAACTATTTCAACTTGATAAAATGTTATTTAACATTGAAATCTTTCTCAATATAATAATGCAGAAACTTATTATTTCCTTTCACATTTCCCCTACTTCTCCAACCTTCCAGCAGCCCCCAGGCCGTCAGCACTGCAGTGCTTTGATTAATTGTCTTGACATATCATGTAAACAGTCGATTGGCCATTAGCGGGTCTCACTTTTCACATTTTCAATGTCAGTATACAAAATTGATAGAATGTTTAAGATTTATTTTCAAAACGTACATTGATTGTTCCTCACAAACATGAAATTCAAATGTGATCAGTACATATATTAGAGCATTACCTATCCATGTTTGTAAAAACAGTGTTCGCCATTAGCTTGTCAAATCAGCCAATATCAGAACCACTTTAAAACAGGTCGTCTCAAAACAATTACTTTTGTCAAATATGATATGTGACTCCTTTACCAACAGTCGTCTGTTTAAAACATTGTTGGAAAACAAGAACTTTCTCATTTTCCAACAAAGTTATCAAAATTGCTTCAAAACTATGACAGCCGAACCCCGGTAACTCAGTCATAGTGACGCGAGCTGTCAATCCACGAGGAAAGTTTTCGAATTACAGGGCCGTCAACATTCTTTCTTACGTTTGAAAAAAGTCACTGTGATAAGCGCCATTCGTGTTTCACCAATGGGTTCCAAGTCTATGTGGAAAAGCAGCCATTCTTTTGAAAGAATGTTATGTGGAGTACTGCTGTGAGATAGTTGTTAAATGATTGTAACATCATCTTTCAACATGATGTAGTTTCAACCGTTGTACATGAAGACGTTGATTTAAAAAATCGAAAACACTGAAAGTATGGGTTGGGCAGTGTATTTGAGATGTATAAATATAGGTTCAACACCTTTTTCAACAATATTACATTCGATTCAGGGCTGCCAGTTCACATACCCATTTGTTTCCTGGTTTTCTTACACAGGTACTCCACAAAAAAAGATATTCCAAACAAATGACTGCTTTTGAACATTGACAGTTAGTCCGTTGATAGAAGACATTGATTTTGTCAAACGTCGGAAATAATGTTGGCTGACCTCACAATGCTTGGATTGACAGCCCGCGTAGCTACTAAATATAGGTGTTATGCCAAACTGCAAGGTAAACTCTTTGTCTATGTTGGTCTTCCACGGGAAGAATGTCAGTATATCCCTTTGTATCACATGACAATGCTTGTATCCAATGTAATATATCCATTACGTATTCTTTCATAAGTGACACGTGTAATATAACATGACCGAATCACTATGTGTGTATTCATCTGCGAATGTTTACAAAATAGCTGAGAACGTGTTTCCGGTAAACACAAACGTCACGATAGATGGACGAGGTAAAGTGACCATTATCAGTCATAAAAATTTTTTTTTTGTGTGATTAGTTAACATTTTATTAAGTATAACATGTAAGGATTAATTCTGACAGCGATAAACCGATTTTCTTTTTGTGTTTCGTCATGTGATAAAAACAAACATTCGTTGTCATTTCATAAATAGTTATTAAACTCGTCCAAGAAATGTGTTATTAAACTTGCCAAAGGCTCGCTTAATAACACATTTCTTGAACTCGTTTAGTAAAACTTTATATAAAGTGACAACTCATGTCAGATCGTATATATATAAATAAAAGTCTTTAACATATTGACCATTTGGTCTTTTTCAAGATTTAAAAAAACAAAAGAAAATCTAAGTGAAGTCAATCACAATTTCATCTCTTCAACGCCAAAATGAATTAATATTAAATTTCCTTTATTTTCAAATTTTGATATAAAGACCATGTGGTCGAAAATTTGATAATTGAAGAGTTTTATTGATAGAAAGTGTTTTACAAGGTGAAAATTAGATTCGCTGTCTATCTTTGAGAGTATTATTGCTAGCTGTAAGGGAGGCATGGCTCCAATTGAAATATAGGAGTTCTAGTGATAAGAAAGCATTATATTAAATGTTTGTTTCAATTTAATAAAAAGGGGTTGCAAAAGGAGATAATTTAACATTACGTTTTACAAATAAACGAATCGATTTTTGGCAAGTTTATCTATAAGTGGTATGTGTTTATAATACATGAAAACAAACACAGGAAACACAAACCTTTAACCAATGAAGCTAAAACTATATTTCCTTGTACTCTTTTAAATTGAAAACATTAATTATCAGTAAGTATTCAATCTAATCACATTTGTTAAATGCGAAAACAGGGCACTTTTCTTTAAGAGCAATATGAAAACTTTCTACAATGCTTACAAAGGTCTCCAGTATTGGGTGCAACATTATGACTCACGAAGAGTGATCCAATTAGGTTCAGTGAGCCCTCGGCTTAGGGGATGCACTACAAGAGGGGCAAGAAGGACCAATATCAATCAACTGAGATATAGTACCAGATGTGCAACTGCTAATAATAGGGAAAATGATGAAGAGTAGGAATGAAACTATAATTGGAATAGCATATTACAAATGGCATTTGTGGTAAGTAATTAAATCTTTTAACACATTTCAAAGAGGTTCACCAAAAGACAATTCCTGTAAAGCTTGGTTTATATTGGTCATGTGGTTTAGGAGGGGATCATATTTGAAGGGAAAAGTTCATTTTACGCCTGTTACCAATCAATATGGCTTGTATAACATTTGTAGAGGGTCATCCAATGGGACATTTCTACCAAATTATCTTGGAATCAGATATGTGGATTCAGAAGAGAAGAATTTTAAAGTTTGGACATCCACCACCCACCACCTGATGCACACAATTAGTTTAAATTGAATCTATTCAAAACGGTTTTGAAAAGGTAGCACAAAAGGAACTTCCTCTCATGGATGGTTGATATATGTCTACTTAATTAGGAGATATAGTTTGAAGGAAAGGAGTTTATTTTACCCCCTTTCGGATGCCACCTGGTGGATAATTTAACCAGCTTCAAGACACTTATGTAGAAGGTCAATAAATGAACATTTTAGCCAAGTCATTTTTTTAATCAGACAAGCACTTTCATAGAAATGAATTAGGAAGTTTTGTCAATTTGCTCATTTTTTGATGCCGTCTAGCCATCATGTTTTCTAACCAATCAATGCGACTTTAAGAATTTGTTTTGGTGGTTATCCAAAAAACATTTTACCAAATTATCATGGAATCAGAAAAGCAAACTTCGACGAGAACAATTTTAAAGTTTAGGCATCTCCTACCCTCTTAGCGATGCCGCAGCAAACAAAGTTCTACATATAATCTTTAGAATTTAAATCTTTTTACAATTTTGATAGAAGTGAAATTGTTCATACAGTTTAGGAATGGATGTGGTTTGAAGCTAAAGAGTTATCTTTCCATGCAAGGTCTTTGATGTTCAATGTAAAGTTGAACAAGAGGTCAAGATAGCGCTTAATCAATCACATGCGTGATAGTATAGTAGCAAATGCTACTGCTAATACAGGCGAAGTTTTAATCAAGACTGGAAATGAGCTGCGAATGAAACAGCCTATCAGTTAAGAACATTTGTTATACGGCATTAACTATTTGAATAATCTGATAGAGGAACACCACAGGAACATTTATTGGAAGTTTGGTTGATATCGGTACATTGGTAAATGTGATGCCGTTTAAAGCTTAAAGTTCATTTTAACCCTGCTCTAATGCCGTATGACTTGAACCAATAATGCACAGTTTCAACAAAGGAACTATCTTGAAAACATATTATCTTGGAATCAGACAAGCAGATTCAAAGAAGACGAATTTTATAGTTATGGAATTTATCTCCCTTTCGCGAAGTAACATTCCAGTTATGTTTAGTTGAAATTGGTACAGTGGATAAAGAGATGTAATTTTAAATTTAAATGTGAGTTTAGCCCTTTTCTGATGCCACCTGTATGCTTTGTGTTTGAACCATTCATAGTTGCTTGGAAATTATGAAGAGGGTCACTAAAGGAACATTTCTACACATTTGTCTTGAAAGCAGACAAACACTTTCCTAAGAATGTGAGTTATAGAATTTGTCATTTTCTGATGCCGCCTGGCTCCCGTGTTTTCTATCCAATCAATATGGCTTGAACAATTGGTTTAGAAGGTTACACATGGAACATATCTATCAAATTATATTGGGAGCCGACAAGCGGATGCAGAGGAGAAGAATTTTAAAATAGTTGCCACTTTCACTCTTTCTGATGCAGCAGCAAGGAAACTCTTCATAAAACAGTTTTAAAAGAGAACCACTAAGGGATCATTCCTGTGCAGTTAGGTTGTAAATGGTCCAGTTGTTTTGGAGGAGATGTTGCTTAAAGAAAAACCTTTACAAAAGACAATAGACGAGGAATGATCAGAATAGCTCTCATTGAGCCTTCGGAATGAGAGATTGCTCCATTTACCACAATATTGAAAACTCTATTCTATAAAAAATACTTTCATTTAAACAGATTTTCCAAATGTTTTCATAGATGCTTTCAAAGTCATCTGCTGCAGATGTGTTGTTTTTTGGGATAGGGTTAGCACACATGAAAGAAAATTGTTATTGTAGTTTGTGTAATGAGCAGGAAACGGGTTACGCGTTAATCTTCAGTGGTCCTTTTACTGTAGCCATATCTACATCTATGACCTAAACATCTGTGGAACGAGGCTACTGCAGTAGTTCAGCCGGTGCAGGGAGAAGTGGCTCCTTGATATAGCTCCACCAACCCTACAGCTTCGTCTTCAAAGGGGCATCATACTTCTGTAAATCAAATTGTAGTGGCGTAATATTGGCTGCAAAGGTCCATAATAACTGACATAACCTACTACCCCATTTTGTGACAACCCGACCTGGGGAGACAACCGACTGCCTACGACGTTTGACTGGCGAATCGGCGACCTATGTTACCATTGTCGTGTTGACAATAGTAATATAAAACACTTGTACTTTGTTTCTATATTTATTCAATGCCGTTGTTGTTGATACATGCTAAAAGGAAGTGACGTCAGAGTCAAAACATAAAAGGCGCGTGTCGCGCCAACGTGACGGGCCAGACAGTAATTGTATTTATATAAATGAATAAACATGTTAATAAATGAATTAAAATGCAGTTTCCGGTTAAACATAGATTTAGACTGAAATCGTAAATAAATCCCGTCTGAATTCTGATTATCTTACAATGAATAAATTAAAGTCTTTTCAAGCACCGATTATCTGAATATGTCTTATTACTAATGTCACAGTATTTCATAATTAACACTTCTTAAACTGAACACTTTAAAGAGTCTAATTTCTTAGTTCCAATGGATATAATTTCGCTATTGGTCGCATGGTAATACCTCGTCGGGACTTCACTCGTGCTGCACGTGTACGTCCGTCTCGACCAACTATGACGTCATCAATGACGCCTAGGAACCATCTGCTTCGGGGAAACATGTCATCCTGGATCTGGACAACATCGCCAACTCGAACTTCGTCGCCTTCTCCGCCTGAACGTTTGTGGAATTCTCTGAGTGATGTGACGTACTCGTGTTTCCACCGGGACCAAAACTGTTCAATAACGGCACATTTGAAACGTAACATTTTGTGTGCTGTGCTACGGGAAATGTCGTCTGTTTGGACCTCGAGATCATCTCTGTCGTCTGGATATGTAGGGGAGGTAATTCTTCTTCCATATAGTAAGTGTGCTGGAGTTAGGGGCTCTTCATCTAATGGATCTTGGGATGAATGCGTTAGCGGTCGGTCGTTGATTATGCACTCAGCTTCGGTAATAAGGGTCTGTAGATTGTCTAAGCTGACTAGCGATTTTCCAAGGACCTTTTTCAAACAGGTTTTGGTAATTCCTATAAGTCTTTCCCACCAACCACCATACCACGGAGCATGTTGCGGTATGAATTTCCAGGTAATTCCGTGTTGAGTCAGGACTTCGTCTTTCAGTATTTTCGCTGTGGCAACGTATGTAAGTGCGTTATCGGACATGATAACACTTGGTGTCGATTTTCTGCTCATGAATCTACGAAGTGCTAAGATGAAGGATTCTGTAGTCATGTTAGGAACTATTTCTAGGTGTATTGCTCTCGTGCTTGCGCAAGTAAACAGGCAGATATACACATTCTGTATATCTTCATGGGCTGTTTTCACGGTAAAAGCTCCTGTGAAGTCGATACCAGTCACAGTAAACGGAGGTGCTTGCTTCAATCTGTCACTTGGTAGAGGTGGTGGGTCTGGTACACGGTAAGCGGATCCAGTCACTTTACGGCATGTGACGCACTTGCGGATGATGGCTCTAACTCGCTGACGAATACTCGGGATCCAAAATCGTTGTCGCAAGTATGTGACTATACTTTCAACGCCGGAATGTAGTTCAGTCTTGTGAGCGTCTGTTATGATCAATTCGGTAAGTTTCCCGCTAGGTGGCAATAGATGGGAACTTCGTTATCTCGGGAAGTGGTGCGTTCGAAATTCTACCTCCGCAACGTATGATTTGAGATTCATCGATGTATAAGTCGAGTTGTCGCACTAATGCCGGTTTACTGGTTCTAGGCTTTAGTTTGGTAAGATACTCTATAATGTCGGGGTATGCTGTGTACTGCGTATGCTTGATAAACATCTTGGAAGCTTTGTCTAGTTTGTATGATTCAAGGTCTCCTCTGGACTGTATCTTTTGGTTACAATGGTCAATGAATCGTAGGACGTACGCACATACCCGAAGGGCCTTTCGGTAGGAACTGAAACGTACTAAATCTAGCACGTTTTGTATTCCTGGGGTGAAAGTGGTTCTGTTTAACAGTACAGCAGTAGGCTCGTTTTCATCGCTAACTTCACTATGGGTCTCGGATATGCTGCTAGTGAAGTTGGATACGGGGAATAATGCTTCATCTTTCAACCAAGCAGGACCGTTGAACCAGAGCTGGTTGTCATGGAATCTTTTGTACGAAATACCACGTGACAGTAGATCTGCTGGGTTGGTGTCTGTAGGACAATATCGCCACTGGTGGGATATCGTCAATTCTTTGATTTCTCGCACTCTGTTTGAGACAAATACGTTCAGTTTCTTTGGTGTAGATATCCACTGAAGAGCAATCTGGCTGTCGCTCCACAGGTAAACTCTTTGGCATTGTATACTACTTGTGATGTGGTTACACAGTCTGGCGCCAAGAACTGCTGCACAAAGTTCAAGTTTCGGAATGGTCATCTGCTTTAAAGGTGCAACTCTGTTCTTCGCCATTACAAGGGTGCTGTGGTCACCGGAAACGAGGTACGCGCATGCGCCATAAGCCCTCATACTTGCGTCGCTGAAGATGTGTAGAATGTTGTCGGTAGACGGGGTCTCGGGAAAATAATATCTGGGGAACTCTGTCGCTGTGGCTTTGGTGACATCTTCTTTAATGTTGAACCATTCACTGATTGTGTCGCCTTGAAGGGGCTCGTCCCATTCTAAATTTTGTTGCCATAGTGACTGCATTAACATCTTGCTTCGAACGGTGACAGGACTTAGTAAGCCTAGTGGGTCAAATACAGCTGATGATTCTTTCAGGACTTCTCTTTTCGTTAATGAGTGATCAATCTGGGTGGATAATGGATGATGTGGTATTTACATGACATCGGACTCGGGATTCCAGCGCATTCCTAGGGTTTTGATCTCTTTATCTTTGTCATCAACTCCGTCTGCCTTGAATCTTGATCTCAACGTTTCGCAATTGGAACTCCACGATCGCAGGTTGAATGAAGCTTGCTTGAATAAGTCTCTACTGTTGATGTATAAGTCAAGTAATTGTTGTGTGTCGGGGACGCTGGTAAGTACGTTGTCTACGTATAGACCATCATTTATCAGTTCTGTGACTTCTGATGGGTTTGAATCTAAATGCTTCTGGATGGTTGCACCGAGTATGAATGGTGAACAGGTAGCTCCAAATAATACTGACTTGAAACGGTATGTCTTCAATGAACTAGCTGGATCGTCGGGATCGGATAACCATAAGAATCTAGTGACGTCACGGTCTTCAGTGTGTAAGCCGACATTCAAAAACGCTTTCTCGATATCTGTGCAAATGGCGTACTTGTTGTTTCTAAACCGGAGTAGAATCGTGGTAAGATCAGTCAGGCGGGGAGGGGTGTTCATCAAGCAGTCATTCAGGCTGGGTGTGTCACATGAAGATTTGCAGCTACAATCATAGACGATGCGTATTGGGGTCGTCAGGGAGTCTTTCTTCACTGCATGGTGGGGAATGTAGTGAGGTTTTTTGAGGTGTGTATCTCGTCATTTGGAACCTCTTCTATGAATCCGTGCTCTTCTTGTTCTCTAATGATATTGCCGTAAGTATGTAACAGAGTTGGTTCTTTTGTCAACCTTCGGATAACGTTTTCGGCTCTACGTCGACTGATCATTTCATTGGTAGGTAAAGTCTCGTGTTCGTCTCTCCAGGGAAGTTTAGCAAAGTATCTACCTTTGTTGTAGGTTATGCATGTATCTTGGTAAAGTTTTAGGAACTCTTCATATTCTTGATTCTTATTAACAGGCCCGACGCCCGTGGATTCAATTTCCCAAATTTTTTCAAGATTTACTTCTTCGTTGATATGCATTTTTACAACATTCATAATGGAAACAGGAATATGAGCGGGATTTCTTGCAATTTGTGTGCTGAGGGGTCCAGACAGCAGGTAACCGATCTTTGATTGTATTGCTGTGAGTCCTTGACCTCGAATGACCTCGTTCTGCACGACATTCCAATAGAAATCTGCACCAATTAATATATGTATGTTAAAGTCATCATTCGAAGACATTGGGTGGGCGAGCTTCAAACCATGCAGATAAGATAAGTCTTTCACTTGGTGGGTGTATGTTTGTAGCGGAACGGAAATATCTGGTACTATCAGTACTTTAATTTGTATTTCTTCAGTGGTGGACTCTAGGAAAATAACGGCTGTGTCCAAATGTCGTAGTCGTCGCTCTTTGTCACCAAATCCTGACAACGATAACATCTCTTTGCCTGTAGGACGTAGTTGTAGCTTTCTAGCAGTGTCTTCTGTAATGAACGAACTCTGGGAAACCTCGTCGAAGAGAATGTTTGCTTGAAATGACGTACTAGATGATTTTACTGTAGATACTGCAGTTTTCAACAGGACTGGTCCTTTAGCGATCGATTGGGCGGAATGTAACACGGCTTTGTCAAAATCTTTCACGTGGGTTTTATGACTTGCAGTGAATGAATTTCCGGTCGGTACTTGCGTACTTTGTGGTGTCGAGTACATACTTCCGGTACAGAGGCTTGTGTGATGTCTCCGGGAACATTGTTTACAGTTCGTCTTTGATTTACAGTCGGAGACTCTGTGGTTCCAAAGGCAGTTGAAACACAATTTATCACGTCTTACAATCTCTATTCTAGATTCGTAATCAGTAATCCTTTGGCAATCCGTGCTATCATGTGAAGAGTTCTTGCAGAATACACAATACTTTGAGTTTTTTAGCGATGAAAAATTAGATTCCCGGGTACTGTCACCTTTACGTTGATAATCGTTTCTTTGTCTAGAACTATTTGTTACAAACGCGGAAGTTGTTTGGAAACTTGAAAGTTGAAGATCATTCCCAGCTTCCATAATAGTTAATTCTTTCAGCAAAATCCGCCTTATATCACTCAATCTCCAGCTCGATGAATCATGCTCTCGAGTCATATTCTTTTTCACCTCAGCAGGTAGTTTCTGAAACATGACGGGTACCAGCATAGAACCGTATGTATCCTCACACTGTCCCAAAGAATATAGACCCCTGATGTACGTCTCTGTTTCATCGTAAAACTGGCGAAGACTTGAAAAAGTATTCATCGGTGCGGGTAAATCTAACAGCGCTGCCATATACGCCTGGACAATCTTTTCCCTCTTACCGTAACGTTCTTGTAGTATGTCGACTGCTTTCTGATAATTTGCGTGAGTAAGTGCGAACCCTGTGATCGAAGGTAATGCTTCTCCGCGTAACAATGATTTTAAATAATTGAATTTCTGAACATCGGTAAGCGATAGGTTACCGTGAATTGCGGAGTCGTATGAGTCCCAGAATGCTTGCCAGTCCAGTGGTTTCCGGTAAACATAGGCAGGTCTAATTTCGGTAATCTGTGGTAAATAGAGCTATTAATCGAACTTGAATTCTGCACATTAAAACAACTATTGTCCATCAACACATTTCTTTGCATATTCCCAATATTGCCTCGGTCATTGGAACTGTTAGAAGAATCAGCGGCCGCATTAAGATTAGAAGTTTTTACCTTAAGCGTCGTGTTCACCTTGTTGATGTGGCACATGAGTTGATAGCTGTACTTATTCTGAACAATCACCTCTTCTTGAAGCTCCTCTACTTCCTCATCGTTGTCGGTCGGTAGGGCGTCAATAACTTGGTTATGAAGGCGCTCGATTATCGTCTGTTTCTGCAGTAATGTTTCCAGAACATTTTGTAATTCGTCTAATTCGATTTCTGCGTCGCTCGCATCTATCTTTTCCGTGATTTCGGTAATAGTTTCTTTGTTTGCCTTGATTATCGCTCGAAGTTTCGTTAGGTTCATCTTTTCTGGTTCACGGCACCAAAATGTCGTGTTGACAATAGTAATATAAAACACTTGTACTTTGTTTCTATGTTTATTCAATGCCGTTGTTGTTGATACATGCTAAAAGGAAGTGACGTCAGAGTCAAAACATAAAAGGCGCGTGTCGCGCCAACGTGACGTCGTCAACGGTGCGCAAACATAATACACGTGCACAACGTGACAACCATAGTGTCGAAATCCCACAAGTTAACACAATCTCATGTAGACAGCATTATGGGGTCAGCCCGTATTACCTATCCCCCGAATTAAGTGCCCAAGCGTTAGACAGCTCTGGACCTCCCCTCTATACATAGAGGTGGAGGGGGACCCCCACGTTACACAGAGGTAGGCCCCCAAACTACAACGTACTTACACATATGTTTATACGACACTGAAGAACCTGCAGCTTGTGAGCGTGTCAGGCCAGGGTAAAGGCCAGACTGATACCCCCCAAAAGCCGCCACTGTAAAATATCGAACCATATTTTGATATTTTGCCACGCCACAAAATGTTATTTTTCTCCTACTGACCAGCGGGGTACATATTTCCATTATCTTTTAAAAACATGTTCAAGGCTGCTTTCCAATTTTTTAGAAGAATGCTGTTTCCTAAATTTGACAGGTGGGTCCCATCTGTCCTGTACAGACTAGCCTCGTCTACCTTAATATAACTGTCATTATGGATTACTTTCCCACCTGTATGTAACACGAACGATTTAATGGCTGCATTTACCCTTTTCCTCTTTTTGTCGATCTGGGACCCTGAGCAGATAGGAGCAAAATGCCAATATCTCCTAGCGAGCAGTGATGATCAAATGATTGTTATGTCTTTGAATAACGCTTTATAGCGAAGGATTGAGGTCTTAATGTTTTCAATAATGTTCTTGCCTAAAACACCTTCTGTGGTTAGATCGTTCGATCCGCAATGGATAAAAAGGAATGTCGGACACTTATTCTTTTTTGAACTGAGACTCTGCATTCCTTTTAAATCTTCCAAACTAGGGATGGGACCTTGACCGGGCTGAGATTGGCCTCTGGCGCTGCATTCCTGAACCTCCCCCACTGTGAGCGAGAAATTGAGTCAGCAATAATGTTTCTTTGGAAGGGATATAGACTGCTCTTACCCGTATATTAGTTTTCAGTATTGTAAGACCATATATCTGATCAGACTCATCACTCTCTCAAATTTACATGTTTGGGTATTGATAACTTGAACTACTGCTTGATTGTCAACATGGAAAAAAAAACATCGATTTCTTAAGCTGTTTGACCATGTTAAGATAGCGGCTACCACTGAAAACAGCTCCAAGAGGGTGATATCCCTAGTTAGACCCTGCTTTACCCAATCTTCGGGCCATCTCCCGTTCGCCCATTGACCTGAGAAGTAAATCCCCCATTATTACCCCCCATTGCATCTGTGTAGAGTTCCAGCTCATTGTTTGTTAACCATGTTCTATTAGATATCAAAGTCACCCCATTGTAATGTGTAAGAAAGGAAAGCCGGACGTTTAAATCGGCTTTAATGGTTTTAGAGATCCTAATTTTATGATAAGGCTTTGTGGCATTAATCAGCCTTCTGCAGAATGCTCTACCAGGGGAGACCACTTTACATGCGAAATTGAGTAGACCAAGCAGTGATTGCATTTCTTTTAGAGTTATCTAAAGATAAGACTTTGCGTATTTGCTCTTTCGTTTTTATGAGTTTTTCCTTTGGAAGACGCATAACCATTTTCTCGGAATCCATTTCAATCCCCAAAAAAGTTAGACATGTTGTAGGATGAACTGTTTTATCTTCAGCTTAAGGGACTCCAAAATTTGAACACACTGATTGAAATTCTGTTAGCATTAAGCCCGGCCTAGAACTCGGAAGCTTTTTCCCCAAATAGGAAATCGTCTAGATAATGCATGATGTCGCTACTTTTGGTTTTCTCACCAATCGACCAATGTAGGAAACATGCAAATTTTTCCCAGATAGCACAACTGGCTGACGAGCCAATAGGAAGCATTTTATCATAACAATATTGGTTTTCAAATTTGATACCGAGTAAATCGAAATCTGATGGGGTGATGGGAAGTAATCGAAAGGCTGATTTTATATCTGTTTTACTTAAAAGTGCCCCTTTACCTAACTTAAAAATCGGATCGGCTGTCTGATCAATATTTGAATATTTGACTTTGCAGTATTTTTCCTCAATGAAATCGTTAATAGATTAGCTGTCTGGGTATGACAAGTGATGAATCATTCTATGATCACCGTCTTTTTTGGCGACTAAACCTACCGGAGATACTTGAAGGGTCAGGAATGGTTTATTACTGAACGGACCTGCAATTCGACCCCTATTAATGTCTTTGATCAGTTTTTCCCTCATGATATTGGGGTGCTGCTTTGCTTTGCTTTGCTTTACTAGACAAGTTAGGTGACTCACGTGCACATCGTGGTCCTGTGTAGTTTAATAGAAATCCACTGTGTAGACCTTCCGTTAAGAATATGGCATCCTTATGCTGGTAGTTTTTTAACGATTCGAGTAAATGATATATTTTAGCGGTGTTTTTCCTAATTCATAAACCTATCACATTATTTGCTTTGCCTGCAACTTGACTTTGGATGGTTTCCGCCACATGACTGACAGGCATGACTAAACCTGCAATTAGGCAAAAATGGACATTTACCTCCTGTATTGAAATAATTACATGATGCGGAATGGGCTAATGTAGGTCTCCTAAACGATAGAGGATTGCTACTATGCCTAGTATGGTTTGACTGTTCCGTGTAAATACTGCCAGCATTCACATACAACAACCAAAACTCGGAATGAATTGCCCCCCAGGATGCGGATGGATTACTAGCAATTTGCAAACGGAATTGCTCATCGTATTTCCACCAGCCAGGAGACCTACTGGCAGCCATTCTAATATCCCTCATATATTTAATCAATTCTTGGGCCCGAGCTGGAAATTTTTCCAGCGTTATGCTGACATAAACAAGAAAACCGGATGTCCACTGGTCAATTGATATCTTCGATGGTTCAATTTGTGCATGGTTAATACATAATCTTCCATCTTGTATAGTGATCTCCCCAGCCGGACCATTGTCTGCTATGACTTGCAGCTCTCTTGTGGACTTTAACAATGATGCAATATCAATATATTGCCCTTCCCAAACTTTCTCTTTAACTTTAAAAGGTATACTACTACCTACATTATTAAAAACACTAGGTTCCTGAACCGGCTGCCATGAATCGGCGACCTCCATTACTGGCGCCATTACTTCTTTTTGAAAAATTAACAAATTCGACACTTCACCTGAATCATCCTGGTTTCCCACGGGTAACTTATCCTTTTCCGCCTGCCTGGACCTCTTAGGCTCCTTTCCAACCTTCTTTGAAGCTATTCCCCTCTTAGGTGCCATTATTTTCGCAGATTGCTTGGATTTTAAATTTTAGTAAATTGTACACAGCTATGCCCTTCAAGAGTTGCAGGAAAAAGGAAGCTGACTTTGAATGGCATTCTGGGTACCCCTATCAAGGGACATAATTCTGAAGCGAAACTTCAGAAATTCAGAAGCATTTATCTCCCCTGCTATAAACCCTTATTTATTTGAAACACCTGACCCTTTGTTCCAAATTACTTTAAATTGGATTATAGAATATAAAATTCGTATAATCTGTATTAAATAAGTATAACCCATAGCGGGATATTACAAAAAAGCAATACATAAGCATTCCTGCAATAAACAAAGCACAGATATTCACAATAGGAGGAAAACATTCATACAATGTAAGCATTTAATGAGGTTTTTCTTGGAAAAAGGTACCTGTTTTTACTTTTTTGTGGACAGTAGATCCAGATTGTCATGTGCAATCACAGGCTTATCTACACTGTTTACACTGTCTGAACAAGTATTTCTAATTATGTACAAAATACACATACAACAAATCTGCAGCAGACATTCAGACAACTCAGAAAACAACTATGCATCTAAGCAAAATGATAGAAAATATTACATGCAATTACTGAAGAAGTTGAAACTTTGTTGCAAAAGGAGAAATTGCTTGTTGAGAACAACTTGTCCTTTTGTCACATTGTTTTCAAGAGTCGTCTGTTGCGAACGTAACAGTATGTGGGAAAGGTTTTAAACTTTAGGAGATGTTGATCTCTACTAACATACCAATTGTTTTGCAGTTTTCGACAGTGATGTCTGTGGTTCTCAACAGGGTGGAATTTACTTTCTCTGACTTGTTCTCTTGGGTCACATTCATTATTACAACATTGGGCCATGCTGACTGGGCTCATCCTCCCGAAAGCAATACATATAAATAAGTATGCTTAGAAACCAGCTTAAACACATGACATGTGCCTTCTTAAAGTTAAACGCCGGATCAAATCATCAGGCATTATTATGATCGCCTCTTCATTTTTACACAGATGTTCGTGGATCCTGCAACACAGCAGTGATCAATCATTTTACCTTTAATTTTGTATTAGCATGAAACATTTCAAAGTAAATAATTGATGAAAAATCAAGTTTTGGATTTAAAGTAACGTCTATTGACTCCTAAATCTTCAACATGCTGAAAGAACAGAGTATTTCTTTCAAACAATAGGTAATACCCTGACAGCATGACCGATTTTTGTGACAATATAAATAAACCCTTCCCAATATACTGTAGCACGAAATACACAGCAGACGACTTTGAAATCATTTTGGCAAACATATAAAAAGATCTATTCAAATGAAAACATAATTAATAAATAAAGAAGAAAATAATTCGACAAAAGGGGACATATCTCCTACCCAAACGGTAAGGTGAAGTTGGTGTCTAGTGTCTAGTATCTAGTATCGTTTATCATAAACGATACTGGCAGCCAGAATCTAGTATCGTTTATCATACACGATACTGGCAACTAGATACTAGTGTCGTTTAAGGAACTAGATATGTTACTTTAATCTTTTCTGCATAGTTTCCAGAATCAATTTGCAGACTCCAGTGTCGTTTAACACTAAACGACACTGGCAACCAGACACTAGTATCGTTTAAGGAACTAGATATATAATTAATTAATTTTCAGACTCCAGTGTCGTTTAACACTAAACGACACTGGCAAACAGACGCTAGTATCGTTTAAGGAACTGGAAAAAATATTTTTTCAATTTTCAGATTCCAGTGTCGTGTAACACTAAACTACACTGGCAACAAGACACTAGTATCGTTTAAGGAACTAGATATATAATTAATCAATGTCAGACTCCAGTGTCTTTTAACACTAAACGACACTGGCAACCAGACACTAGTATCGTTTAAGGAACTGGAAAAAATAATTTTCAATTTTCAGATTCCAGTGTCGTGTAAAACTAAACTACACTGGCAACCAGAAACTAGTATCGTTTAAGGAACTAGATATATAATTAATCAATTTCAGACTCCAGTGTAGTTTAACACTAAACGACACTGGCAACCAGAAACTAGTATCGTTTCAGGAACTGGATATATAATTAATCAATTTTCAGGATCCAGTGTCGTTTAACACTAAACGACACCGGCAACCAGACACTAGTATCGTTTAAGGAACTGAATATATAATTAATCAATTGTCAGACTCCAGTGTCGTTTAACACTAAACGACACTGGCAACCAGACACTAGTATCGTTTAAGGAACTGGATATATAATTACTAAATTTTCAGATTCCAGTGTCGTGTAACACTAAACTACACTGGCAACCAGAAACTAGTATCGTTTAAGGAACTAGATATATAATTAATCAATTGTCAGACTCCAGTGTCGTTTAACACTAAACGACACTGGCAAACAGACGCGAGTATCGTTTAAGGAACTGGAAAAAATGTTTTTTCAATTTTCAGATTCCAGTGTCGTGTAACACTAAACTACACTGGCAACCAGACACTAGTATCGTTTAAGGAACTAGATATATAATTAATCAATGTCAGACTCCAGTGTCGTTTAACACTAAACGACACTGGCAAACAGACGCGAGTATCGTTTAAGGAACTGGAAAAAATGTTTTTTCAATTTTCAGATTCCAGTGTCGTGTAACACTAAACTACACTGGCAACCAGAAACTAGTATCGTTTAAGGAACTAGATATATAATTAATCAATTTCAGACTCCAGTGTCGTTTAACACTAAACGACACTGGCAACCAGAAACTAGTATCGTTTCAGGAACTGGATATATAATTAATCAATTTTCAGGATCCA
Source organism: Serripes groenlandicus (assembly GCA_031761405.1). Taxonomy (NCBI): domain Eukaryota; kingdom Metazoa; phylum Mollusca; class Bivalvia; order Cardiida; family Cardiidae; genus Serripes; species Serripes groenlandicus. Next base: position 37,956,232 of record JASEVX010000005.1, read on the forward strand.
GTGTCGTTTAACACTAAACGACACCGGCAACCAGACACTAGTATCGTTTAAGGAACTGAATATATAATTAATCTATTGTCAGACTCCAGTGTCGTTTAACACTAAACGACACTGGCAACCAGAAACTAGTATCGTTTAAGGAACTGGATATATAATTAATCAATTTTCAGGATCCAGTGTCGTTTAACACTAAACGACACTGGCAACCAGACACTAGTATCGTTTAAGGCGGATTTCTACCCGAGTCTGCCGCGTGTATTACGGGGAGCACACGGCGAAGTGCTGAGCCTTGATTTAGGCGATCACTTGGCTGCTAGTATGGGAAATGTACATTCAAACGTTGAATGTCGTGCTGGCACTACATTGGACATTGGACATTCAAGAAATGAATGTCGTGGTGGCACGACATTGGACATTGGACATTGGACATTCAGAAATTAATGTCGTGCTTGCACGACATTGGACATTCAAAAATTGAATGTCGTGGTAGTAGACATTTAAAAATTGAATGTCGTGGTAGTAGACATTTAAAAAATGAATGTTGTGCTGGTACGACATTGGAGATTGGACGGCATTGGTACGACATTGGACATTGGACATTGGACGTTTATAAATGAATGTCGTGCTGGCACACGACATTGGACATTGGACATTCAAAACTGAATATCGTGCTGGCACGACATTGGTCATTCAAAAATGATAAGAGTGGAACAACGGCGTTAAGCCGGATTTCTACTCGAGTCAGCTGCGTGTATTACGGGGAGTACTCGGGCCTACAGGTCCTTGCCACGGGAGTGGAACAAAAACAAAAATAAATTCACAATGGAGTGGAACACTTTTTTTTCTCACGGGAGTGGAAGAGCGGCCTTAAGGCGGATTTCCACCCGAGTCTGCCACGTGTATTACGGGGAGCAGTTGGGCCTACAGGCAATGGAGTGGAACACTTTTCTTTTTCTCACGGGAGTAGAACAACGGCCTTAAGGCAGATTTCTGCCCGAATCTCCTGCGTGTTTTACGGCGAACACTCCGCTGCTAGTCGGGGAAATGTGAGCCAGGGCCGCATACGCTATGAGGCAGGTATTGCAATCTACCCGCGCTTACGACGAAGTGCTGAGCCTTGTTTTACGTCAGCACTCCGCTGCTAGTAGGGGAATTTTTTTTGAGTTATCGAAATGTTAGAGTTATCGAGATGTTCGAGATATTGAGATGTTCAAGTTATCGAAATGTTCGAGATATCGAAATGTTCGAGTTATCGAAATGTTCGAGTTATCGAGATGTTAAAGTTATCGAAATGTTCGAGTTAATGAGAGGTCGAGTTATCGAGAGGTCGAGTTATCGAAATGTTCGAGTTATCGAAATGTTCGAGTTATAAAAATGTTCGAGTTATCGATATGTTCGAGATATGGAGATGTTCAAGTTATCGAAATGTTCGAGTTATAAAAATGTTCGAGTTATCGAGATATGTAGATGTTCGAGTTATCGAAATATTCGAGTTATCGAAATGTTCGAGTTATCGAAATGTTCGAGATATGGAGATGTTCGAGTTATCGAGAAGTTCGAGTTCTCGAGAGGTCGAGTAATCGAAATGTTCGAGTTATTGAGATGTTCGAGTTATCGAGATGTTCGAGTTATCGAGATGTTCGAGATATGGACATGTTTGAGATATCGATGTATTTGAGTTATCTACTATCCAGATCAATCAATTCGTAATGTTTTTCTAGTTGTTGAGCTACGATCTATGACAGGTCAGCCAATTCACAATGTTTTTGAAGTGGTTGAGCTACGATCTACGACCCAGGTCAGCCAATTCGCAATGTTTGTCAAGTGGTTGAGCTACGATCTACGACCCAGGTCAACCAATTCGCAATGTTTTTCAAGTGGTTGAGGTACGATCTACGACCCAGGTCAGCCAATTCGCTATCTGTTTGAAGTGGTTGAGCTACGATCTATGACCCAGGTCAGCCAATTCGCTATGTGTTTGAAGTGGTTGAGCTACGATCTATGACCCAGGTCAGCCAACTACATTTCTTTGGTTGAGCTACGATCTACGATCTAGGCGATAACTTCACATACCTGTCTAACAATTGATTAGATATATATCCAGTTCCTTAAACGATACTGGTGTCTGGTTGCCAGTGTCGGTTAGTGTTAAAAGACACTCGATCCTGAAATTGATTAATTATATATCTAGTTCCTTAAACGATACTAGTGTCTGGTTGCCAGTGTCGTTTAGTGTTAAACGACACTGGATTCTGAAATTGATTAATTATATATCTAGTTCCTTAAACGATACTAGTGTCTGGTTGCCAGTGTCGTTTAGTGTTAAACGACACTGGATTCTGAAATTGATTAATTATATATCTAGTTCCTTAAACGATACTAGTGTTTGGCTGCCAGTGTCGTTTAGTGTTAAACGACACTGGAGTTTGAAAATTGATTAATTATATATCCAGTTTCTAAAACGATACTAGTGTCAGGTTGCCGGTGTCGTTTAGTGTTAAACGACACTGGGGTCTGAAAGTTGATTAATTATATATCCAGTTCCTTAAACGATACTAGTGTCTGGTTGCCCGTGTCGTTTACTGGATCCTGAAAATTGATTAATTATAAATCCAGTTCCTTAAACGATACTAGCGTCTGGTTGCCAGTGTCGTTTAGTGTTAAACGACACTGGAACCTGAGCATTGAAAATTATATATCTAGTTCCTTAAACGATACTAGTGTCTGGTTGACAGTGTCGTTTAGTGTTAAACGACACTGGATCCTGAAAATTGATTAATTATATATCCAGTTCCTTAAACGATACTAGCGTCTGGTTGCCAGTGTCGTTTAGTGTTAAACGACACTGGAGTCTGAAAATTGAAAATTATATATCTAGTTTCTTAAACGACACTAGTGTCTGGTTGCCAGTGTCGTTTAGTGTTAAACGACACTGGATCTGAAAATTGATTAATTATATAGCTAGTTCCTTAAACGATACTAGTGTCTGGTTGCCAGTGTCGTTTAGTGTTAAACGACACTGGAGTCAGAAAATTGAAAATTACATATCTAGTTCCTTAAACGACAGTAGTGTCTGGTTGCCAGTGTCGTTTAGTGTTAAACGACACTGGAGTCTGAAAGTTTATCAATTATATATCTAGTTCCTTAAACGATACAAGTGTCTTGTTGCCAGGGTCGTTTAGTGTTAAACGACACTGGAGTTTGAACATTGATTAATTATATAGCTAGTTCCTTAAACGATACTAGTGTCTGGTTGCCAGTGTCGTTTAGTGTTAAACGACACTGGATTCTGAAATTGATTAATTATATATCTAGTTCCTTAAACGACACTAGTGTCTGGTTGCAAGTCTCGTTTAGTGTTAAACGACACTGGAGTCTGAAAGTTTATTAATTATATATCCAGTTCCTTAAACGATACTAGTGTCTGGTTGCCAGTGTCGTTTAGTGTTAAACGACACTGGAACCTGAAAATTGAAAATGATATATCTAGTTCTTTAAACGATACTAGTGTCTGGTTGCCAGTGTCGTTTAGTGTTAAACGACACTGGAGTCTGCAAATTGATTCTGGAAACTATGCAGAAAAAATTAAAGTAACATATCTAGTTCCTTAAACGACACTAGTGTCTAGTTGCCAGTATCGTTTTTGATAAACGATACTAGATTCTGGTTGCCAGTATCGTTTATGATAAACGATACTAGATACTAGACACTAGACACCAACTTCACCTTACCATTTCAAACACTGTTTTAAAAAAGGTTTTCTGCTGACTCAGCTGTAGAGCTGTCCGTATGTGGGAAAGGGTTCAGACAGAACATGTGCACCAGTTTGATATTTAACAGGTGTAATTGTAATCGTCTGCTGCAGATTGCGGTATGTGAGAAAGGGTTATACTCCTAATATCTTATTGCTACTCCACCATGATTTATGAAGTGAGTGTATAACTATTCCCCACTTGCAGAGGCAATTTGACGCATATACAGTGAACAACATTTGAAAACATTGTGGCAGAAGTAGAGCTTGCTCCTCAGGACCAATTTCTCCTTTTGCTTCCATGTTGCAAATACTTATCATCAATTCTACTTTCATTTAATGAGTTTTTGCCTAGATGTTTTAAGGTGGTCTGCTGAAAGGTTGTTGTATATGTGGGACAGGTTTAACCCTTTCCCTCATGCGACAATTCTGCAGCAGACGACTTTGAACATATTTTGTAAAGGTCATATTACGGAACATCCTTGTAAAGGTCATATTACGGAACATCCTTGTAAATGTCATATTACGGAACATCCTTGTAAATGTCTGTTGAGACTGAATGCACTTCCCGAAACTTTCAGAGGCTTTGCCTTAATTCATATTAGTTACTTATTTACTATCATTACCTCAATCAACAAACAAAAACTTGTACATAAACTTATGTAGGTTTTTGTCTAGGTAAAGACATATAGAAACTCTCTATGATGGAAGTTAAATTAGTAAATAGAGTTGAACAAATTGTTATAAAGGGACAACATGCTTGTTCTGATCAATTTCTCCTTTCTATTGCCACAATGTTTTCAAACGTCGTCTGCTACAGAGGCGTTAAAATGCACCTCAATGTAGGAAATGGTTAATGTTAGCACATGCGAGTTTGGAAGAAAAGCATCCCAGATTGTGTACACAGATGTGAGCCGTTCCATGAAGAAACCAAAATGTTGGTCTATGAAGAAAGTATCGACACGGATCAGCCTAAGCATGGCTACCTCGGACAGACTGTTTTCGCCTGCTGTGGATTTCTTTTTCCGGAATCATTACTCTATACCTATATCTCCCTGGAGACGGAATGTGTAGGCCCGGATTAGACTGCGCGGATTGTCCATAATGTTTGTTTTCTCGTGGAACGGATCATATGTTACTTTCGATGGTACAGTGTTTTATACAGTTTTTTCCGGCTATATCATGGCGTTTACTGTGTTATTGTAATGTTAAAAGCTATGATTGCGTTTAAAATAACTTAACTTCTCCCAGTATGCAACTCTGAAGTGTATTTACATTTCCAATTGCAGTTTTAAACAAGCGTAACATGATATTTGCTGTTGCCATATAAAATTATGTTAATATAACGTTAAGCCTCTTTTATAACATTCATATAAGTATTTCCCAAGAGCGGTTTTTTACTGCAAAAGACGTTTACAAAACCTTTGAGATTAATGATTTTTACTTTAGTGAGTCAGTGGACAACAGTGTGTTTCATTAATATCTTATACCGCGTAGACTCAGTGTTTAATTTATAGATACCGTGTTCACTTAAGGTGTGTTGACCTCTTGGACCATGCTTTGTATATTACAAATCACGTACATGTAGCGTGTTTAAAACTTTGGAAGTGTTTTTTTTATAATAGTAATAAGAATATATTTGTTCAATATTTGTTTGAACACACAATTATAGAACCTTTGTACAGTATAACGAATTGAACACCTTTGTTTGCGGTATGAAGTTTTGTAGTCTGCCATTCATTGGCAACATTAGGAACAACAAACGGAACGTAAACAAAGTGTGTTTTCTTTCCATTGTGGTGGTATTGTATTTTCTCTGGCATTTTAAAAGTCATCTCGTTCCAGACGTTGCAAATGTTCTAAATGTTCCAAATATTTCAAACGAATATATCGTCAAAATGATACATCAGAAAGGACGAATTGTTGTAATTGAAGCTCCAAAATACAGCGAAGTGCGCATACCGGACAGTTGTTTTATTTTCGATAAGGATCGGATGAACAAACAGTATGACTTACGAATCATAGCAATTGTTTACAGCAGGGCCAAATCACTTCTTAGGTTGTTAGACTCATTAAACGCTGCAAAGTACTTTGATGATGATATAAAGCTCGAAGTTTGGATCGACAGATCTAAGGACGGAACGATTGACAAAAACGTAACGCTAGTTACCAGCTCATACCTGTTCAAACATGGCGAGTTTTCGGTGTACCCGCAGCCAACCCACGTGGGTTTGTACGGGCAGTGGTTGAATCCTTGGACCCCGGTGGAAAACAGTTCAGAAATTGCTGTCATTTTAGAAGACGACTGTGTTGTTTCGCCACTGTTCTACCAATACCTTAAACTAGTACATAGAAAGTACGACCATGTTCCTTCAATCAATGGTTACGCGCTTCAGGGTGTTTCAATTAAACATTCGGGTGCCAGTGGATACCTGGAAGTGTCGCATGAAAATCACGTGTTCTTGTATCCAGTGCTCGGCTCTTGGGGATTTTCGCCGAGTACGAACAATTGGTTGATGTTTTTACGTTGGATTGAAACCGCCCTGTCGGACTCAAAGGAAAAGCCATATGCTCCGAATAACATCGCAACAGATTGGTACAAAGCTAAAGAGAAGTCCGGGAAGGCATGGAGCATGTGGACGATTTGGCATGTCTATTTTGCATGGAAGAGCAATGAGACAACTCTGTACTCCAACTTCAAGGGTAAATAATGTACAATATTTCACATGTCTTTTAATTACTTCATCAACTTTTAATATTTTATATGTCTTTTAATTTACAAAATCAACTATCAATATTTCATATGTCTTTTAATTACATGCACTACATCAACTTTTAATATTTCATATGTCTCTGAATTACAACATCCACTTTTAATATTTCATATGTCTTTTAAATTAAAATATCAACTTTTAATATTTAAGTTGCCTATTTATTACAAAATACTCTTTAAATGTTCATGTATTTTTTATTTAAAAAGCCACTTTTAATATTTCATGTCTATTTATTACGACATGAGCCTTTTTAGATTATTTCATATGTCTTTTTATTAAAATATCATCTTTCAATATTCCATGATTTTTTCAAAATATGTCTCCAAATTACAACATCAACTTTTAATATTTCATATGTCTTTTAAATTAAAAAATCAACTTTTAATATTTCCATTGTCTATTTATTACAAAATACTCTTTAAATGTTCATGTATTTATTATTTAAAAAGCCACTTTTAATATTTTTGTCTATTTATTACGACATGAGTCTTTTTATTAAAAAATCATCTTTCGATATTCCATGTTTTTTATAAAATATGTTTTTTACATTTCGTATTGTCTCTTTATTAAAGCATCACCTTTGAATATTTCCAATAGCTCCAAATTACAACATCAACTTTTAATGTTTCAAATATATTTTTATTACATAATCAACTTTTAATATATCAAATTTCTTTTTATAACTAATTAAACTTTAAAATTTCATATGACTTGTTATTAGAAAACCATTTCAATATTTGTTATTTCCTTTTATTACAAATCTTTTTATAATTAAAATGTCTTTTTAACACAATCAACATTTAGTTTTTCAAATGTCTTTTTATAACTAGTAATATGGAAAAGGCATAGCCTCAAAACGAGCACAAAACAGAACAGAACAAGATATTACATAATACTATCAAACAGAAGAAACATATCAAAAACCTTTCAATTATTCTTACAAATCAGAACAGTTACATTTTATCAAAGAGCTCTTTGATCTTTATGACCAGGGCCGTTTGTATAATCTATGCTCAATTCTGACGGATATTTGTAGTAAGTCACAAAATAAGCTCTCTGGGTCACTAAAACAGAAAGGAGTTGCTCTGAATCTAAACAACTTATTGTTTCCATATAAAGCGGTCCAAACATCCACCTTTATCGCTCTAGAGACTTACCTGCCAGACTGTCAGATGACAGATACAATGTAATCTGCAGTATCTAGAATATAGTTCCAACTTTGTACATTGAAGTTTTAAAACCAACACAAATTGAGACATGACTAGAGGGGACTATATAAAAAAGTTCCAACTCTGATCATATCCCGTGTCGTGAAAGTTCATGGTGTTGGCAAGTCTTTTCTTCACTGATCATCCTTCAGATCCCGGATGTGGTCGGATGGATGTCTCCTCTAAATTGTCAGATACTCCAAACTCTCGATGTTAAACTACTGTTTTAGTTATTATAAGATGAAATGGAATGTTTAATTTTTACACAAATAATTTTAATATAATTATATATTGCACTTGTTAATTGATTGTTGGGATGGGTCCACTGGGACACGTCTGTTTTGAACATGCAACAGACTTGTCTTAGTGGAAGCATCTCTACAATGGTCAAATCACTATTGTTTACAATTTTAAGCCATGGGAAAATCACATTCCAAAGTGATGACATCATCATATCTATTTCCCTCATAGCGTTTTACTAACAACTCTATTTTTTGTCTAATAAATCATAGAATACAAATTTATTTAGCGGGATTCACTCTGTGATTGAAAGCTCTATCCCAGTATAACCTAATACACCTATTATGTATGAATTCTCCAACACTTTTTCAGTCTATTTTTACCTTTGTTATATTCTCCCATCTGCAAAATGTAATACATTGTATGGGGTTGACAAGGTATATTTATTAACCTACCTCTACAGCAATTTTAATCCTGATGTAATTTTAAATCCATTTATATACACTTAACTCCAACAGGAATTCGTTGTGGCCCCATAGTTTGCAGTTTCCGTGATATACTTTTTTGAAATATTGTTGAAAACTATGTAAAATCCCTAACAAAAACAAAACATTATTGTATGCATTTAACTTAAACATTATTTCAGTTGTATCATATAAAGTGTTTGCTTATTTATGATAAATGAACCAATACTTGGCTAGTAAATGTACCTTGCCATGACCAAAAACCATCCGCGGATCGAACCCAGGGATGCCTGGTTCCACAATATAGACACAAAACCACAGACCAAATTACTAATCTTATATTATGTAATCATCTGCCTTGCTTCAGTTTATTTCATTTGCATTTTGTGAACACCTAAGTATAATTTTGAATTATTTTTTTTAGTTTGTTAGCAATCAATATCTTAAGTTATGATGCCCAGTCTTGCCACATGTAGGCGAACTCTAGTGACCTAGATTTTAAACCGACATGACCTATGTTTAGAAATTGGTCTAGCTATTGACAAGACAAACTGTCTAACAAAGTGTCAAGCTGCTGATGCAAATAATGCAGTCTCTAGTATTAAAAATATTTTTCTCAAATTTAGCTTATTGACCTAATTTTTGACAGAACATGACCTTCACTAAAACTTAGATTAAATATCATGAAGAAATCTATTAAAAATAAGGTTTCCACAATGTTCACAAAGTTTTCCATTAATTTGGCGAAGTGACCTAGTTTTAGACCAGACCTGACCCATTTTCAAACTTGGCCTAGATATCAGCAAGAAAAAGATTAATTTGGCATAGAAACCTAATTCTTTACCGGACAGGACCTACTGCTATATATTCGAACATAGACTAGATATCATGAAGGCAATTATTCTAATAAAGTTTCAATATATGCCGATTGTTCAAATTAAAAATGCAGCCTCAAGAGTGTTCACAAGATTTCCCTTCAATTTCACCTTGTGACCTAGTTTTTGACCTCACATGATCCAGTTTTGAACTTGGGAAAGATTTGATAGAGATAAATGTTCTGATAAACATTCAATACAATTGGATGCCAAATGTTGCCTGTAGAGTGTTCACAAGGCAATTGGTGTTGATGCCCAACAAAGGAACACAATGTGATCACAAGAGATGAGCTAAATAAAACTAGAATGGAGTGCTCCCCGGAGCATGAATTGTGTGTCACCTGCCGGGGCCTTGTCAGAAAATTTAAATTTTTGACAGAAAAGGGACAATAATTCTGATATAAAAAATATTTGGATTATCCCCCTATTGTGAACCAATCACACACATTGATATAAACATTTGTCAGAAGTTTCAATGTAATCCTTTGAGTAGAAAAAAAAGTTATTTGAAAACGTGATGAAAAAGTGTGACGGACAGACGGACGACAGACAGCGGATAAAAAAAAAGTAATCCCTAAGTGCCTACCATGCTACGCAGGTGACACAATAAAATGCTTTATTTAAAGAATTTAATTTGATTTAAACAAAATGTTTGAAAATAACTGTAAATTAGCTCTTATACCTCCTCTCCCATGTGCAACACATATGCAGCAGAAGGTTTAATTCCTAGACAAAATTGAAAACACTTTGGCAAACGTAGAAATTGCTTGGTTAGAATAATTTCTGCTTTTTTCAGTTGTCAGAAAACGTATACATGTATATATTTATTCAAATTTCTCAGATGTAGAGACTGTAAATTTAATCTAATCACTGTCTGATATTTTAATGTTGTGTTGTATCTAAGCATACAGATGCACAGGCTACTATTAATCTAAACTAATGTCATCATATGTAACTATAGAAACTGTATTTAAATTTTACTGCAAAGACTTCAAAATAGTACAAATGGCTTTCCCATAAAAATTGTTGATAGCAGGTTAAAACCCCCTACAAACAAGCACGGTAAAGAGATTTACATGTAAAGTAAAATTCAGACATTAATTAACAAGACAATTGAACCCATATTCAATACAGAAGCAAATATTCATTACCTTGTATATATTCAAGAAATGGCATATGTTGCATGTTATTAAAGCCTTATTTCACATCCTAACGCTAATGTTACAGCTAAATTACTCAAAAGAATCATCAGAGTGAAACCAGTCTTTGAGTAGTTACTGTACCCACAACATAGGATTAAATGAGTGCTAACTGAGATATTGTGGAAGTAATTAAGACCTGCTTACTCTTCCTTACATAGTTCTTTGGCTGTTGCAGTCAATTTTGTATGCAGGGCTAAACTCAGGCAATGAAAGAAGAAATTTCCATCACAATGCTAAATGGGAACATCCTTGACTGGATATAAAGTCAATACATTGTGGAGTTATAACAAAAGCCATTGAATTTGGATATGGTGAGGCATGTTTGGAACTAATTAGTGTAATGTAAGTGAACAAACATAATATAAAGAAACACAAAAACTGACACTTAATCGGTAAGATTGTAGATCAGGCAGGCCAATTGTCAATGTTCTAGTCACCATTTCATTTTCAATGTATGGAGAAAGCAGATAAACCAGCCAGCTGTGACGTTTGAGTAGAAGTGTAACCAAACAATGTCAGGGCGAAAAACTAACAAGACCTAATGACAGGATGTCTTTTTATTATCGTAAATAGCTGAATTAAAAAACCCCATAAAATTCACTACTTATTGAATTGACTTGTCATTGGTTCAAACCTGTGCAACTTGGATTGGATAGTGAATTGACTCTGACACAGATCTGCCAATGCATTTCCATCCATGGACCCAACAATTAATCACTAATAATTAATCAGCTGATCCATTGGTTAAATGAATATTAATTGGTATGAACAAAATATACAGAAATCTAATCTTTATACATAATTAAATAACAATTACACAATCAATGTGATGCAAAATTACATCATATATGAACAGTCAGAGAATATCATCAGTGGTTTTAATTAAATTTACTTATCAGAAAAGCAGATAAACAAAAGACGACATATACACTGTGGACAACTTCACATATGACTATGAGTGCAATACACATTTGGAACGCAATCCCAGTTTCATTTTAGGCAACAAAAAGCAATGAACATGTCTGACATAATAAGAATATTGCAAGGTGCTTACTATATACTATAGTACTATACTATATGTATAATTGCGATTGTGAGGTTGCAGCCCAAACTTGCCTTATGGCCCAGCAAAACACTCCTAATCTGCACAATTTGGTTTGATTTGGTTTCAAACAAATAGTCACTCTAACCAGAACCTTGTAAAATGTTAACAAGATCTAACGTTTCGCCCCAATATGGTTTTGTGACAAGTAGACATATGAAAGTAATATAAAAGACCTGTGACAAACTTTTCTCCTAGAACGAAAAGAACATTCTCAATTTGTCCTGTCACTTGTTTCATAAAGGCCATTGAAATCATTTAGGTGGCATAACACAGTTGAAAGCTGATTTTCTGTTTCCTGGGACACTCCAAAAGTAGGGCAGAAAGATCAATTTGACCCTTTATTCCAAAAATAACCCAACAAAAACGCAGGGGTTTAGTGTAAAATTGAAGAGCTGATAATTCTCTCAAAACAGTAGGCAATCTGTGGATGCAGTCAGAAATACCACGTTACCAGCTCCTTTTCAAGCAATTTTGGACGCGAAAGCTGGTATTCAAATTTACCTCTAAATTCACGCCTAGCTCTGCAACCAGTATTGTCAAACAGGAAGGAGAAGTGGGTTTAACTTAAAAATTCAATCCCATGCTTAGAGCTTACGTTTCACTTTTATAAACATCAAAATCAACCATTTACCCAAAAATGTACCCAAAACTTACTATTTGTCATTATTTCTATTTATGACCCTGGCCAAAATCCGAATATCCCGAAAGCTAGTGTTATGTGTCACCTTAGCAGCCGCCCACCTGCTTCCTTTAATCATCATGCCATTTGCATACAAATTGTTTGTGAAATGTGGGCCGTGACAGGTTTGCGCATATATATTATAATGTTTGTAATTGAACAAATGTGATGTTTGTTTGCAAAAATGCACTCGATATTAAAGAAAAACGCTATAATTGACACTTACTTGATAAACGTGTAGATCCGGCGGGCGAAATCTAGTGACCGATTCGCTTTCAATGTATCGAAAATGCAGGAAACCAGCCAGTGACTATGCTTGATTATGTATTCTGGGCATAATCTTGCGTGTTTTAATTTGCTGTTATCCCTAAATGTGTAAATAATTTATTATTTGAGATACATATTAGACAAACCAAGGAACAAACTAAATAATCTAGGAGTTAATGATGACTTTTCCGCGCTAGATAATCGCGCACTTGTACTGAAGTTCTCTCATAGCAACAAAGGAACATTCTTATTTTACCGGTCACTTCTTTCATAAAATAAACCTGATTGCACTTGATTCTGTTGTCAAAATTGTATATTTCAAGTGGAATTACGTTTTCTTCAGACACTGTACTATAATGTTAAGCCTTTGTGGCTTTATATTGTTATACAATGACATTCACAACATTTCGAGTTGCACTGAAGACAGTTCCTTGACAACAAAGCCTTCGTCGCTGCGGACTACTTAGATAAACAATAAATGTTCTTGTTTAATTGATCTACGCCAATCATTTATAAGAAATGTCTTAAAAATATGAGATGATGAATAACCATAACACTTTTACGAATGCATCAACAAAAATATTTCAATTTTCGAATTATATCCAATCAGAGCGTGGGCTGCGAACCTGAAAGTCGCCCATGAACTGACATCCGGAAAAAAGGCCATACTGATTTTAATTAACCATTGAATTCTGATATATATCTTGATCTTGACTAAAGATGTTATCTAATAACTCGCTGTGCTCGTTATTACATGATTAACATTTCACATTTCAAAAATATTTTTAAAATATTTGTTTAACATTTATCATGTGTTTTTATCAAAACATCACCTTTGAACATTTCAAATGTCTTTAAATTACAACATCACCTTTTAATATTTCAAATATATTTGTATTACAACATCAACTTTCAAGATATATTTGTTCGTAATATAACAAAATAAACTTTTAAAGTTTCAACTGACTTTTTATTACAAAATCATTTTTAATATATTTATTTATTTCCTTTTATTACAAAATCGTCTTCATATTACACAATCAACTTTTAGTGTACATTTTATATATTTCAAAAATCTTTTTATTACAACATCAACTTTTGAAATATCATTTTATCGTTACATAACAACTTGTACTATTTCATATGACTTTTTAAAACAAACCCAACTTTAAATATGTTTAACTCATCTGTGCGCAAAGTGCTCAAGGTGAGCTATTGTGATCGCCTGTTGTTCGTCGTCCGTCGTCAACAATTGCTTTAAGCAACATCACCTCCTAAACCACTGTATGGACTTTGACTAAACTTGAAAGGAATAATACTTGGGAACTCCTATTTCGAAGTTGTTCAAATACATTTATTCCATGCAGAACTCTGGTTTCCATGTCAACCGAAAAAAACTTTGAAAATGTTATTGTCTCAAACCGAAAGGTATAGATTACATATTTGGTGTGTAGCAATGTATATTGGTCTTCTGAACATTTGTTCAAATTATGACTCTTGGGTCAGAATTGGTCCGAACCGGTGCCTGTTTTACATAGAGACATATGGGGAAAATCTTTAAAAATCTTCTTCTCTGAAACCGGAAGGTGTAGAGCTTAGATATTTGGTGTGTATACTTTTCTAGTGGTCCTCTACCAAGATTGTTCAAATGATGACTATTGGTTCAAAGGTTCAAAGTTGGCCCCACCACGGGGGGTCCCCTACTTGATATACAGATATATAGGGAAAACTTTTTTTCTGAAACCGAAAGGCCTGAACCTTAGATATTTAATGAGTATAATGGTCTCGTGTCCTCTACCAAGATTATTCAAAGTATGCATCTGTTTTCAAAAAAAGCCCGGCTCTTTGTGATAGGGCCATCATGGACCTCTTTTTAATCCTTTTGTTTTATCATAATTTTTTTTATTACAAAATCAGCTTTGAATATTTCAAATGTATGTCTTTATAAATCAACTTTTCTATCGCTTTTCATTAAACCAAATAAGAGTTTTAAATCCATCGATGATATGCCATAAACCATCTCGAAGGATGGAGACCCAGCGGTCGATATCCTAGACAGGTCGGCTATTTAGGCCAACGAGAAATTGATAGATAACACAGCAGGGCACTCGTCTTGACTCATATGCTCTAAGAAAAAAACGTTCTCTTTTCTGGCCGAACGGTAGTCGCCTGAGTTTTAGACCGGAGGACTTTGGTTCGATCCCGGTGAAGAGCGAAATGATTGAGACCGTGAAAATCATTCACGGCTTTCATGGCCGTTGTGTTGCACTTCCGAGTGTACGATATCTAAAGTATTTAAGCCGGTCCATTGGAACATGTACACGTTGGCTTTTGTGAACAGTATAGCTCCAGATCATTGCGTGCAGCCACAGTTTGATCAAGATCTTAACTGGCCATATATTAGTTAAATTATACTTTTATTTGAATCTAGAATCTGAAACTTTTAGTCAAATTGTGTAGGAATAAGGCAGATGTAGAGGACGACTAACAACTACACTGTTTTAAAAATGCCAATTTCCACGGTAAGACTCATATTAGTATGACTACGTATATTTGTAGATCACCAAGGACTTACAGCAAACTGGATGGAAGCGGGCCTCAATTATCAACCAATAAATAAGAAGAAAATGAAATCCAATCCAATTCTGACCATCTGGAAATCGGACTATGACAAGCTTCCGGACAATCCAGTCAAGATTGACATTAACGGAAATATTGTAAAATGAACTTGGTTCCGTGATTTGTTTCATGTTTTCTTTATTTATGTGCTTAGCTGAATGTTTTCGGTGAGCTATTGTGATCCCTTACCGTCTGTTGGTGTCGTCGTCGTCGTCTATTCGTCTGTTCGTGCGTATGTATGTACTTCCGACCATCCGCTAAACTTTTCCTTCATTCAACCAAAGGAACGTTTTCAAATTTATTCACAGAACAGTTCCTTAAGCGATCTTTCAAATTGATCAAATAATTTAATTCCATGCCAAACTCTTGTAGCCATGGCAGCTTTAAAATTGTTATTGTACAAAGAAATACTGGCCCGATTTGAAAATAATTTGGCACGACCCTCTACCAAGATTGTTCAGGTTATTCTGATCCGTGAGGAACATGGCCGCAAGGGAACGGGGTTCGTTATCCTTATTTGAACCGTTCCACGAGAAAAGCAACATTATGGCTTCTGCGTGATGTATCGACCCAGATCAGTCTGTGCAATCCGCTCAGGCTAATCCGGGCCAACACATTCCTTCTCAGGGGGATAGAGGTATAGAGTAATGAGTCCTGAATTCGAAAATTCACAGGAGGCGAAAAGTGTCTGACTGGGTTAGCCTGTGCGCATGCTTAGGCTGACCCGGGTCGATACTTTACGCAGAGTGCACAATGTTGGTTTTCTCGAGGGACGGCTCATATGTTTATAGTCAAATTCAAAAGTATTCGAAATTAATGACTTCGTTTCGTAATAATTTGGCACAAATGTTCCATTGAATTACCTTCTACCAAGATTGATCAAATAATTCCTATTCAAGTTAAACATGGCCTACAGCCTAGGCGGAGATTCTCGTTTGCCTTATATATGAGCTGTTCCAATAGAAAACATACACTAAGGACACTGCGTAAAGTATGCCGAACAGGCTAACCCGGAGAGACAATTTTCGCCTTCTGTGGATTTAATGTTTCATGAATCATTGACCTATCCCACTGATATCTGGGTCGATAGATTACACCGAGTCCATAATGTCGGTTTTCTTGTGGAACGGCTCATATGTATACATATAGAGTAAACGCTTTAAAAATATATGAGCCAAAAGGTACTGACACGATTGGATAATAGCTCCTAGGATGACCCTCTACTAAGATTGATCGACTTATTCAGATCCGTTGGAAAATATGACGACCAGGGGTTTTTCTTATATGTATAAAACAAGAGAAAGTTTATGCATCAACCGTTTCCCACGTACAGCAAATATGCTGCAGACGATTTCATAAACATCCCGGCGATAAAAATAGAAACGTATATAAACGAAAATGTTATTATTGAAAAGGGTTGAAAACATTGACTGCGTTGTGTATAAAAACATTACATGTAGGGATAAGGTAAAATATGATCGTAACTTTAATTTCTGTGTACAAGGATGTGAATATGTCATAAAGAGTTATATACTTGAGGGATCGTGACATCTTTGTAAACCTTAAAATAACGTAGTTAGTATTAAAAAGAGAACTCGATATTGTTATAACGCTTTAACATTAGCATATGCTGCAAGTCTTATCAGAGACGAGTAAATAATAATCGTAAATAGCATGAAATGAACTTAAGTACGAGGTTAATCAAACACGAACTTAAAACATTGGACACATGAATTTCTTTTCAGATGAATCACAACTAAGTGTTTCTAAACATTCGCAACCGTAATATGTTCGAAGCATCTACATTTAGTTTTTTCCTAATAACAACTTTTCCTCCCGTGTGAACTATGCTTCTACCAGCGACTAGTAAGCACTTTAAACACTATTTAAGTTATATTAAAATCAGGCGAGCGATATAGGACCATTATGGTCTTCTTGTTTGTCTAACTGATTTATTTTGTTGCTTGGCAATGGACAATTGTACAACTCGATCCCCGCCTTTGTACAAAAATGCACAAGACCGTCTGAATTGTGTTGTTATAAAGCGTCCGATTCAAGTACGGGAGTTCGTGGGTTCGAAACCCGGTCGGGTCATACCAAATACTTTAAATAATGGTGGTAACGGTTTCCCTCATTGGTGCTCATAGCTATGAGGTTAGCTTATGACTGATGCTCTGGTGTCAGGATAAAACGGCCCAGAAGTACTGATAACTTACCCAGGAAACCCCGTTATATAACGGAAAAATCCGCCAAAACAAGATATATCGAGGGCTTGGCGTGAAACGGTTGTAACTAAATTTGGTATTTTTTTACCAAGGTTAATCACCTTGCCATAAAGTCTTTTATAAGAGTTAAATCATTTTTCTTGGTAAACAATGTAAATTTAGGTGCCATTGCTCGTTCTGAGCAATGGCACCTAAATTTGCATTGTTTACAAAGGGGTCAAAATTGCTCCTAAACCAGGGATCTCAAAATAGGTTTTAAGTTACAACCGTTTCACGCCAATCCCTCGATATAGTCTGATAGATAACCTACGTTCCACTAAAAAATTGATAACGTTTATGCAGATCATGCATATTTAAACTGAATATCCCTTTTTAAGTCGAATTTTAAGAGTAAATGCATGTTGTAGACATTTCCTTTATTCAGCAATATATTTTCACCAAAATCAATGAGAAGGTGGATGACCGAAGTGTCTAACTTGTGGGAAAAGGCAACAACCAAAGTAACACATGAATTTAAAGATCTAAACAATGCATATTTCATGTGAGACAGATTATAAAAAAAAAAGTCTCTCCTAAAATCTGCATTATTTGCTATTTAGACATTACATTTTACTACATTTACTGTTGGAAGAACAATTGAGTGGTCCTTATTTCAACATGGAAGAGTCGACCATGTAAGATTCGGCAGTGAAAGAGTTATCATTAGTTTAGTAGTTTGCATAGCCCGTGTGCATTAGTAAGGATTTGGCATGCAACACACGGTAAAAGGAAGTGATTTAACTGATCAATTGTAGAAAACTGTGTTGAGTTCTAAAGAATTAATCAATATATAGTAAATAATCAAAGCTCTAGATCAGAGGAGTATTTCACATCCAAAATCATTATATGACCCCCAAACCCTATGTTGTGTTTTCTCAAAAGAAACGTCTCAGTGAGATGAATCTTTTGAGTACCATAGTTGTTAAGTATTCCCTTTTGTCATTGCTGTAAATTCATGAATACTAATAATGTAATGTGTATGTCGTGATGACCCATGGTGCCATGTTTTGAGTGCGCCGTTTTACCCCCGTATGTGACGCACACGATGAGCTGCTACTCTGTGCCACACGGTCGCTACGCCGTAGTCTGGTTGTAACTTACCGGTGTGACAAGTTTACACCAAGCGTGAGTTTTCTGCCCCTACCGTCATATAATGAATGACACCTGTAACTCTTTGGGCAGTAACATGTTGAGTGAAATTTGCTATGTTGTTTACCTCAATTGAGCTTTATCCACAGAACGTTGGTCTTTTCTGGCTCATGATTTGAATATTTGAACCAAAATATCCATTACCCTGTAGCGGCGCTGTGGTCATGAAAGAGAGCAAAGGGGACAAAGCACATGTCCTAGCCTAGTACTGGTTCATTTACGCTGAGATCATGAATAAGTGAACTCGTCATTATTATGTGGCAATAAATGCTCTACAATCTTGTACGGGTCTAAATTATACAAACTACAGTTCTAGCTCTGGCTCACATACCATGATTGATTATAGCTTTATACCCTTAGAAAATGTTGATTTAGTCAGTTTGTGTCATATACCTGATGATAATGCATTAAACTTTTCCAGTCATCTTCCTGTCATTTTCTCAAAAGAAATAGATGGAGCAAACAACAATTATGAGCATAAGTACACATGTAGTGGTTTAAACTGGCAACAAGTAACTTCGGAGTATGTCCAATTGTTTAAGGACTTTACCAATTATGATGAAACTATCCAGGTATTGGTTGAACATAATGTGTCTTCGACAAACGATATTGACAGTTTCTGTGAAACATTTACTGAAAAGGTTAATAATGCAGAAAATATGTGTTTCCCTAAACGAAAGTTTATAAAACATCTTAAACCTTATTGGGATTCTGAGTTGAAAACATATAATTCTGAAATGCTTACAGCTAGACGTATTTGGCTGGAAAACGGTTGAACTAGAGATCCTGAAGATATCACATATCGAAATTTTAAGAATTTAAAGCGGGATTTTAGAAAACAGCATCGGAGTAAATGTAAACAGTACATAGATAAAATATATTCCGATATTGACAAATAAGCTGAAATGCGAAAGTAAGTCGTTTTAGAAATTAGTGAATAGGAAAAGAAAACAATTATAAATTAACAATGGTCTGAATATGTTAACAATACGTAAACACCCTCGGAAAACCCCAATTGTGATACAGACTTAAATCAGGAATTCACAAAAGATTTACAATATGTAAATTACTCCCTGTAACAGTTTGTTAAAACAATCCTATACACCTAATGTCATGAAGAAGGGGGTAATTACCGTGTTACACAAGGGCAATAATAAACCTAAAAACGAACCTAAAAACTAAAGGGCTATTACCCTCTCTTCAGTATTATTAAAAATGTATTAGCCTGTTCTTCCTACTCGTATGGATAATCAAAGCTCTTTTGGTATCATAAATAACCAGCAATGGGATTTGGGGTGTAATATAACGTCCTATAATGGACATGAAAGTGTTCATTTTTCGATTGAACATCGTAGTAGGCTATACATGTGTTTTTTAGATGTAAAAGGTGCTTTTGATTGTGTATGGCATGAGTCCCTTTTCATCAAACTATACACACAGGAAATCGACCCCTACTATTTTCTGTCAGTTCAAAACTTTTATAAAGGCATGTCAAGTTGTATTAAAAGTAACGGTTTTCTATCTTACTTGTAACCCGTCTTGCAGGGAACCAGACAGGAAGGGGTCCTCAGTCCTTTTGTATACCTAATCTGTATTAATGACATAATGGATAAACTAACTGAGTCACCAGTAGGATTTCAATTGTGTGTATGTCCGACGTTAGCAGACGACATAGTATTAATGTCCCTATCAAAGCATGGCTTAGACCAGCTTATGCACATGTGTTATAACTATGGTATGCATAACAAGTATCTCTAAAATGAAGGAAAATCAGCTGTTATCGTTATGAACGAAATATCTAATGACTATAGACACTCATGGTCATTAGGCTATGACACTGTCTCTAAATTAAATACTTATAAACATTTCGGCATTACGCTTAGCAAATATAACAGATCTATAAATGTTTAGGAATGTTGCCAAAAGTTAGGATCAACCTTTTTAACTCTTTTTCACTGCTGCCTTTTTGAAAAGGGGATTCATCCCCTGTCCGCAAACATATTGTATAAAAGTATTGTCCTACCCAAAGCTGTATACGGGTGTAAACTATTAATTGAACGTAGTCATAGATATTGTATGAAGCAGATGCAAGCTATGTCTAAATATACTAACTCCGAGTTTCTTAGTTAAATTTGTTTTTTCAAGTCGTTTATCAGAATACACGAATAACCCAGTAGGCGTCAGAGATTTTCATTGCCAATTGATTCAAACTTGTCGGTAAAAATAACCTAACCAATTTTATAAGTTCATATATATATATTCTATATTTCCTCCAATCATGAAGAGTCTTTTCCCAAAGTTACATCCTACGTTAAAATGAAATTGTCCCTTCCAGCATATTGTTTTTTTCTAAATCAAACAGAAATTTAATGCCGCAGTGTAATTCGATTATTCAATTGATCAGTTTTATGTTTAACAGTATTCCAGTAATATGTAGAAAATGAGGTATGTATACCAACCAGTTTTCAGTGAACGTTTATTTAAAGCATTATTTATAAACTATGGAACTTTCAAATACCTGGATTTTATAAAGAAAACACCAGAACATAACAATTTACACATTCTGTCTGACTTAAACAATTCTGTATGTAAAAAATACACGGGCAAGTATGTAAATAAGCTATGTTCGTGTCTCCGTGCAATGTGGACTTAAATCCAATATTTTTGTCTACATCTGGTTAATATAGAAGTAAGGTACAAGTCATTGTTATGTATGTATTATATGTATTTTTCTCTAAAAAGACAACTCTGTGGCAAACCATTTTTGAATGTATTGTAGTAACGGAAGCCTTTATTCAATATTGCGGGATTGCTCATTTTTCCACTTTTGCTGTGAAATCTAGATGTATTCCTGAAAACTATATTATCAATGTTGTCATCAGATGGCTAATATTGAGTAGATGCTCTATTAATTTCATCACGTTGCCTTCCTATATAGCATTAAATTCAGGATTTTTTTTTTTGCATGCGTTGTCTATACACTTAGTGTGTAAGCCAATCATGAGTTATATGTATTTTGTACTGATAAACCATCACCTTGTATACTTTCACTGATGTACACGTCTATAAAATGTAATATTGGACTTTTCGAAAGTTTTGTTGAAAAGGTGGAAGTATTTCTTATTTCTCATCTTTCCAACAATAATTTCATCCATTTTTCACTTTGGTCTCAATATGGGGTTCACATCGCAATAACTGATGAGCTATGAACATTAGTTATGTACTCATTTGTATTTGTGTGCATTTATGTTTCCTGTCATGCTCTATTGTCTTATTTAATTGTCGTCTATATACAGCTATTCACAAATCCATCCATTTATCCACCAATACATCTGAAAGATGTGTTAAACAAGCTCGACGTAATCAGTTTTTATAACACTTAGACAATAAGCAATTTGAAAACAGTGAAGGAAAAGATAAATTCTTACTATATTTGGGCGAATAGTCCTAAACAACTCCTAAATCAAGAACCTATATACAATTCAAAAGTGAGTTGAAAAATGAACACTCTACACTGTTAAACCTGCAGAAATATGAGCGATCACTTCTTGAGCAATTCAGGTGTGGTCTTAACATCGAGACTGGACGATATATCGGAGAAAGCCCTAAGCAAAGACTATGTAAAATGTGCCAATCAAACTCTGTAAAAGACGAAACTCATTTTAATAAAATATGATTTTTATATAGACATTCAAAATGATATGTTCTTAGATCAGTTAAATGACTCTATTTTTAATGAATTAAGTGATCACGAACAACTTTAATTTCTGATCAATGCTCACCCCTGTAAATGTGCGAAATTCATTGTTAAGAGCTACCTAGGAGGAGGTCATCGATATATGATAGATCAACTACTTTGGGAGTAACTCCTTTTTACCCCGGTAAATTACCTACGTTGAGGCATAAGGGAAGATCGTGATTCACTGTGTGAAAATAGACATTGCATATTGAGTGCGATGTCTCATTCCACACACTGTTACCAAATTATTGTATATTTGTAAATAACTCATTTCATGTGATTTTATGAATTAATATTATGTATATATTTTATGGTAAATTATAGGCGCAATGGGACGGTTGTGGTAACTTATCTCATCTTACATCCATTAATCCACCTACTTACCCATTCATCCATGTATTTCACGATTTGTAATAATTATTGCTGTACATGTCTGCATTTTGTTTCGGTAGATAGGTGCTGCATTTTATGTTTTCAGTTTGTGTATAATATGCATTTAGATGGCAATGCTTTAACATTTCGTTTCATTAAGCTTTGCCATCTGTTGCATAGCCTTAACATGCTCCCTCTCATCCTCTGTCTTTTTGTGTTTCCTGTGTTTCTTACTTTTACAATTTCATGTTCATTCTGTAAAAGGTTTATCAAACTTGCATTTCATTTATACCAGACGTACCCATATACCACATAACGCTGGGTACAAGACGTACTCATCTCATATAGAACGCCGGGTACCAGACGTACTCATCTTCTATACAACGAAGGACACTAGACATACTCATCTACTACAGAACGCCGGGTACCAGACGTACTCATCTTCTATTCAACGAAGGATACTAGACATACTCATCTACTACAGAACGCCGGGTACCAGACGTACTAATTTACTATAGAACGCCAGTACCAAACGTACTCATCTACTACAGAAAGCCGGGTACCAGACGTACTTATCTACAACAGAACGCCAGTACCAGACGTACTCATCAACTACAGAACGCCGGGTACCAGACGTACTCATCTACTATAGAACGCCAGTACCAAACGTACTCATCTACTACAGAAAGCCGGGTACCAGACGTACTTATCTACTACAGAACACCAGTACCATACGTCCTCATCTACTACAGAACGCCAGTACCAGACGTACTCATCTACTACAGAACGCCAGTACAAGACGTACTCATCTACTACAGAATGCCGGGTACCAGACATACTCATCTACTACAGAACGCCGGGTACCAGACGTACTCATTTACTATAGAACGCCAGTACCAAACGTACTCATCTACTACAGAAAGCCGGGTACCAGACGTACTTATCTACAACAGAACGCCAGTACCAGACGTACTCATCTACTACAGAACGCCGGGTACCAGACGTACTTATCTACTATAGAACGCCAGTACCAAACGTACTCATCTACTACAGAAAGCCAGGTACCAGACATACTTATCTACTACAGAACACCAGTACCATACGTCCTCATCTACTACAGAACGCCAGTACCAGACATACTCATCTACTACAGAACGCCAGTACAAGACGTACTCATCTACTACAGAATGCCGGGTACAAGACATACTCATCTACTACAGACAGCCAGTACCAGACATACTCATCTACTACAGAACACCAGTAACAGACATACTCATCTACTACAGAACGCCAATAACAGACGTACTCATCTACTACAGAACGCCAGTAACAGACGTACTCATCTACTACAGAACGCCAGTATCAGACATACTCATCTACTACAGAACGCCAGTACCAGACATACTCATCTACTACAGAACGCCAGTACCAGACATACTCATCTACTACAGAACTCCAGTACCAGACGTACTCATCTACTACAGAATGCCGGGTACAAGACGTACTCATCTACTACAGAACGCCAGTATCAGACATACTCATCTACTACAGAACGCCAGTACCAGACATACTCATCTACTACAGAACGCCAGTATCAGACATACTCATCTACTACAGAACGCCAGTACCAGACGTACTCATCTACTATAGAACGCCAGTACCAAACGTACTCATCAACTACAGAACGCCGGGTACCAGACGCACTCATCTACTACAGAACGCCAGTACCAGACGTACTCATCTACTACAGAACGCCAGTACCAGACGTACTCATCTACTACATAACGCCGGGTACCAGTTGTACTCATCTACTACGGAACGCCGGTACAAGACGTACTCATCTACTACAGACCGCCGGGTACCAGTTGTACTCATCTACTACAGAACGCCGGTACAAGACGTACTCATCTACTACAGACCGCCAGTACCAGTTGTACTCATCTACTACAGAACACCGGTACAAGACGTACTCATCTACTACAGACCGTCGGGTACCAGTTGTACTCATCTACTACAGAACGCCGGGTACCAGACGTACTCATCTACTACATAACGCCGATACAAGACGTACTCATCTACTACAGACCGCCAGTACCAGACATACTCATCTACTACAGAACGCCAGTACCAGACGTACTCATCTACTACAGAACGCCAGTACCAGACGTACTCATCTACTACAGAACGCCAGTACCAGACGTACTCATCTACTACAGAACGCCAGTACCAGACGTACTCATCTACTACAGAACGCCGGGTACCAGACATACTCATCTACTACAGAACGCCAGTACCAGACGTACTCATCTACTACAGAACTCCAGTACCAGACGTACTCATCTACTACAGAACGCCAGTACCAGACGTACTCATCTACTACAGAACGCCAGTATCAGACGTACTCATCTACTACAGAACTCCAGTACCAGACATACTCATCTACTACAGAACGCCAGTACCAGACGTACTCATCTACTACAGAACGCCAGTACCAGACGTACTCATCTACTACAGAACTCCAGTACCAGACATACTCATCTACTACAGAACGCCAGTAACAGACGTACTCATATACTAGAGAACGCCAGTACAAGACGTACTCATCTACTACAGAACGCCAGTATCAGACGTACTCATCTACTACAGAACGCCAGTACCAGACGTACTCATCTACTACAGAACTCCAGTACCAGACATACTCATCTACTACAGAACGCCAGTAACAAACGTACTCATATACTAGAGAACGCCAGTACCAGACGTACTCATCTACTACAGAACTCCAGTACCAGACATACTCATCTACTACAGAACGCCAGTAACAGACGTACTCATATACTAGAGAACGCCAGTACAAGACGTACTCATCTACTACAGAACGCCAGTACAAGACGTACTCATCTACTACAGAACGCCAGTACCAGACGTACTCATCTACTACAGAACGCCAGTATCAGACATACTCATCTATTACAGAACGCCAGTACCAGACATACTCATCTACTACAGAACGCCAGTACCAGACATACTCATCTACTACAGAACTCCAGTACCAGACGTACTCATCTACTACAGAATGCCGGGTACAAGACGTACTCATCTACTACAGAACGCCAGTATCAGACATACTCATCTACTACAGAACGCCAGTACCAGACATACTCATCTACTACAGAACGCCAGTATCAGACATACTCATCTACTACAGAACGCCAGTACCAGACGTACTCATCTACTATAGAACGCCAGTACCAAACGTACTCATCAACTACAGAACGCCGGGTACCAGACGCACTCATCTACTACAGAACGCCAGTACCAGACGTACTCATCTACTACAGAACGCCAGTACCAGACGTACTCATCTACTACATAACGCCGGGTACCAGTTGTACTCATCTACTACGGAACGCCGGTACAAGACGTACTCATCTACTACAGACCGCCGGGTACCAGTTGTACTCATCTACTACAGAACGCCGGTACAAGACGTACTCATCTACTACAGACCGCCAGTACCAGTTGTACTCATCTACTACAGAACACCGGTACAAGACGTACTCATCTACTACAGACCGTCGGGTACCAGTTGTACTCATCTACTACAGAACGCCGGGTACCAGACGTACTCATCTACTACATAACGCCGATACAAGACGTACTCATCTACTACAGACCGCCAGTACCAGACATACTCATCTACTACAGAACGCCAGTACCAGACGTACTCATCTACTACAGAACGCCAGTACCAGACGTACTCATCTACTACAGAACGCCAGTACCAGACGTACTCATCTACTACAGAACGCCAGTACCAGACGTACGCATCTACTACAGAACGCCAGTACCAGACGTACTCATCTACTACAGAACTCCAGTACCAGACGTACTCATCTACTACAGAACGCCAGTACCAGACGTACTCATCTACTACAGAACGCCAGTATCAGACGTACTCATCTACTACAGAACTCCAGTACCAGACATACTCATCTACTACAGAACGCCAGTACCAGACGTACTCATCTACTACAGAACGCCAGTACCAGACGTACTCATCTACTACAGAACTCCAGTACCAGACATACTCATCTACTACAGAACGCCAGTAACAGACGTACTCATATACTAGAGAACGCCAGTACAAGACGTACTCATCTACTACAGAACGCCAGTATCAGACGTACTCATCTACTACAGAACGCCAGTACCAGACGTACTCATCTACTACAGAACTCCAGTACCAGACATACTCATCTACTACAGAACGCCAGTAACAAACGTACTCATATACTAGAGAACGCCAGTACCAGACGTACTCATCTACTACAGAACTCCAGTACCAGACATACTCATCTACTACAGAACGCCAGTAACAGACGTACTCATATACTAGAGAACGCCAGTACAAGACGTACTCATCTACTACAGAACGCCAGTACAAGACGTACTCATCTACTACAGAACGCCAGTACCAGACGTACTCATCTACTACAGACCGCCGGGTACCAGTTGTACTCATCTACTACAGAACGCCGGGTACCAGACGTACTCATCTACTACATAACGCCGGGTACCAGTTGTACTCGTCTACTACAGAACGCCGGTACAAGACGTACTCATCTTCTACAGACCGCCAGTACCAGACATACTCATCTACTACAGAACGCCAGTACCAGACGTACTCATCTACTACAGAACGCCAGTACAAGACGTACTCATCTACTACAGAACGCCAGTACCAGACGTACTCATCTACTACAGAACGCCGGGTACAAGACATACTCATCTACTACAGAACGCCAGTACCAGACGTACTCATCTACTACAGAACTCCAGTACCAGACATACTCATCTACTACAGAACTCCAGTACCAGACATACTCATCTACTACAGAACGCCAGTACCAGACGTACTCATCTACTACAGAACGCCAGTATCAGACGTACTCATCTACTACAGAACGCCAGTACCAGACGTACTCATCTACTACAGAACTCCAGTACCAGACATACTCATCTACTACAGAACGCCAGTAACAGACGTACTCATATACTAGAGAACGCCAGTACAAGACATACTCATCTACTACAGAACGCCAGTACCAGATGTACTCATCTACTACAGAACGCCGGGTACCAGTTGTACTCATCTACTACAGAACGCCGGTTACCAGACGTACTCATCTACTACAAAACGCCGGGTACCAGTTGTATTCATCTACTACAGAACGCCAGTACAAGACATACTCATCTAATACAGAACGCCAGTACCAGACGTACTCATCTCCTTCAGAACGCCAGTACCAGACGTACTCATCTACTACAGAACGTCGGGTACCAGACGTACTCATCTTTTACAGAACGCCAGTACCAGACGTACTCATCTACTACAGAACGCGAGTACCAGACGTACTCATCTACTACATAACGCAGGGTACCAGTTGTACTCATCTACTACAGCACGCCAGTATCAGACATTCTCATCTACTACATAACGCCGGGTACCAGTTGTACTCATCTACTACAGACCGCCGGTACAAGACGTACTCATCTACTACAAAACGCCAGTACCAGACGTACTCATCTACTACATAACGCCGGGTACCAGTTATACTCATCTACTACAGACCGCCGGTACCAGACGTACTCATCTACTACAGACCGCCAGTACCAGACGTACTCATCTACTACAGACCGCCGGTACCAGACGTACTCATCTACTACAGACCGCCAGTACCAGACGTACTCATCTACTACAGCACGCCAGTATCAGACATACTCATCTACTACAGAACGCCAGTACCAGACGTACTCATCTACTACAGAACGCCAGTACAAGACGTACTCATCTACTACAGAACGCCAGTACCAGACGTAATCATCTACTACAGAACGCCGGGTACCAAACATACTCATCTACTACAGAACGCCAGTACCAGACGTACTCATCTACTACAGAACGCTAGTATCAGACGTACTCATCTACTACAGAACGCCAGTACCAGACGTACTCATCTACTACATAACGCCGGGTACCAGTTGTACTCATCTACTACGGACCGCCGGTACAAGACGTACTCATCTACTACAGCACGCCAGTATCAGACATACTCATCTACTACAGAACGCCAGTACCAGACGTACTCATCTACTACAGAACGCCGGTACCAGACGTACTCATCTACTACAGAACGCCAGTACAGACGTACTCATCTACTACAGAACGCCAGTACCAGACATACTTATCTACTACAGACCGCCAGTATCAGACATACTCATCTACTACAGAACGCCAGTACCAGACGTACTCATCTACTACAGAACGCCAGTACAAGACATACTTATCTACTACAGAATGCCGAGTACAAGACGTACTCATCTACTACAGAACGCCAGTATCAGACATACTCATCTACTACAGAACGCCAGTACCAGACGTACTCATCTACTACAGAACGCCAGTATCAGACATACTCATCTTCTACAGAACGCCAGTACCAGACGTACTCATCTACTACATAACGCCGGTACCAGACGTACTTATCAACTACAGAACGCCAGTACCAGACGTACTCATCTACTACAGAACGCCAGTATCAGACATACTCATCTACTACAGAACGCCAGTAACAGACGTACTCATCTACTACAGAACGCCGGTACCAGACGTACTCATCTACTACAGAACGCCAGTACCAGACGTACTCATCTACTACAGAACGCCAGTACCAGACGTACTCATCTACTACAGAACGCCAGTACCAGACGTACTCATCTACTACAGAACGCCGGGTACCAGACATACTCATCTACTACAGAACGCCAGTACCAGACGTACTCATCTACTACAGAACGCCAGTACCAGACGTACTCATCTACTACAGAACGCCGGGTACAAGACATACTCATCTACTACAGAACGCCAGTACCAGACGTACTCATCTACTATAGAACGCCAGTACCAGACGTACTCATCTACTACAGAACGCCGGGTACCAGACATACTCATCTACTACAGAAGGCCAGTACCAGACATACTCATATACTACAGAACGCCAGTACCAGATGTACTCATCTACTACAGAACGCCAGTACCAGACGTACTCATCTACTACAGAACGCCGGGTACCAGTTGTACTCATCTACTACATAACGCCGGGTACCAGACGTACTCGTCTACTATAGAACGCCAGTATCAGACATACTCATCAACTACAGAACGCCGGGTACCAGACGCTCTCATCTACTACAGAACGCCGGGTACCAGTTGTACTCATCTACTACAGAACGCCGGGTACCAGACGTACTCATTTACTACAAAACGCCGGGTACCAGTTGTATTCATCTACTACAGAACGCCAGTACAAGACATACTCATCTACTACAGAACGCCAGTACCAGACGTACTCATCTACTACAGACCGCCGGGTACCAGTTGTACTCATCTACTACAGAACGCCGGGTACCAGACGTACTCATCTACTACATAACGCCGGGTACCAGTTGTACTCGTCTACTACAGAACGCCGGTACAAGACGTACTCATCTACTACAGACCGCCAGTACCAGACATACTCATCTACTACAGAACGCCAGTACCAGACGTACTCATCTACTACAGAACGCCAGTACAAGACGTACTCATCTACTACAGAACGCCAGTACCAGACGTACTCATCTACTACAGAACGCCGGGTACAAGACATACTCATCTACTACAGAACGCCAGTACCAGACGTACTCATCTACTACAGAACTCCAGTACCAGACATACTCATCTACTACAGAACTCCAGTACCAGACATACTCATCTACTACAGAACGCCAGTACCAGACGTACTCATCTACTACAGAACGCCAGTATCAGACGTACTCATCTACTACAGAACGCCAGTACCAGACGTACTCATCTACTACAGAACTCCAGTACCAGACATACTCATCTACTACAGAACGCCAGTAACAGACGTACTCATATACTAGAGAACGCCAGTACAAGACATACTCATCTACTACAGAACGCCAGTACCAGATGTACTCATCTACTACAGAACGCCGGGTACCAGTTGTACTCATCTACTACAGAACGCCGGTTACCAGACGTACTCATCTACTACAAAACGCCGGGTACCAGTTGTATTCATCTACTACAGAACGCCAGTACAAGACATACTCATCTAATACAGAACGCCAGTACCAGACGTACTCATCTCCTTCAGAACGCCAGTACCAGACGTACTCATCTACTACAGAACGTCGGGTACCAGACGTACTCATCTTTTACAGAACGCCAGTACCAGACGTACTCATCTACTACAGAACGCGAGTACCAGACGTACTCATCTACTACATAACGCAGGGTACCAGTTGTACTCATCTACTACAGCACGCCAGTATCAGACATTCTCATCTACTACATAACGCCGGGTACCAGTTGTACTCATCTACTACAGACCGCCGGTACAAGACGTACTCATCTACTACAAAACGCCAGTACCAGACGTACTCATCTACTACATAACGCCGGGTACCAGTTATACTCATCTACTACAGACCGCCGGTACCAGACGTACTCATCTACTACAGACCGCCAGTACCAGACGTACTCATCTACTACAGACCGCCGGTACCAGACGTACTCATCTACTACAGACCGCCAGTACCAGACGTACTCATCTACTACAGCACGCCAGTATCAGACATACTCATCTACTACAGAACGCCAGTACCAGACGTACTCATCTACTACAGAACGCCAGTACAAGACGTACTCATCTACTACAGAACGCCAGTACCAGACGTAATCATCTACTACAGAACGCCGGGTACCAAACATACTCATCTACTACAGAACGCCAGTACCAGACGTACTCATCTACTACAGAACGCCAGTACCAGACGTACTCATCTACTACAGAACGCCAGTACCAGACGTACTCATCTACTACATAACGCCGGGTACCAGTTGTACTCATCTACTACGGACCGCCGGTACAAGACGTACTCATCTACTACAGCACGCCAGTATCAGACATACTCATCTACTACAGAACGCCAGTACCAGACGTACTCATCTACTACAGAACGCCGGTACCAGACGTACTCATCTACTACAGAACGCCAGTACAGACGTACTCATCTACTACAGAACGCCAGTACCAGACATACTTATCTACTACAGACCGCCAGTATCAGACATACTCATCTACTACAGAACGCCAGTACCAGACGTACTCATCTACTACAGAACGCCAGTACAAGACATACTTATCTACTACAGAATGCCGAGTACAAGACGTACTCATCTACTACAGAACGCCAGTATCAGACATACTCATCTACTACAGAACGCCAGTACCAGACGTACTCATCTACTACAGAACGCCAGTATCAGACATACTCATCTTCTACAGAACGCCAGTACCAGACGTACTCATCTACTACATAACGCCGGTACCAGACGTACTTATCAACTACAGAACGCCAGTACCAGACGTACTCATCTACTACAGAACGCCAGTATCAGACATACTCATCTACTACAGAACGCCAGTAACAGACGTACTCATCTACTACAGAACGCCGGTACCAGACGTACTCATCTACTACAGAACGCCAGTACCAGACGTACTCATCTACTACAGAACGCCAGTACCAGACGTACTCATCTACTACAGAACGCCAGTACCAGACGTACTCATCTACTACAGAACGCCGGGTACCAGACATACTCATCTACTACAGAACGCCAGTACCAGACGTACTCATCTACTACAGAACGCCAGTACCAGACGTACTCATCTACTACAGAACGCCGGGTACAAGACATACTCATCTACTACAGAACGCCAGTACCAGACGTACTCATCTACTATAGAACGCCAGTACCAGACGTACTCATCTACTACAGAACACCGGGTACCAGACATACTCATCTACTACAGAAGGCCAGTACCAGACATACTCATATACTACAGAACGCCAGTACCAGATGTACTCATCTACTACAGAACGCCAGTACCAGACGTACTCATCTACTACAGAACGCCGGGTACCAGTTGTACTCATCTACTACATAACGCCGGGTACCAGACGTACTCGTCTACTATAGAACGCCAGTATCAGACATACTCATCAACTACAGAACGCCGGGTACCAGACGCTCTCATCTACTACAGAACGCCGGGTACCAGTTGTACTCATCTACTACAGAACGCCGGGTACCAGACGTACTCATTTACTACAAAACGCCGGGTACCAGTTGTATTCATCTACTACAGAACGCCAGTACAAGACATACTCATCTACTACAGAACGCCAGTACCAGACGTACTCATCTACTACAGAACGCCAGTACCAGACGTACTCATCTACTATAGAACGCCAGTACCGGACGTACTCATCTACTACATAACGCCGGGTACCAGACGTACTCATCTACTACAGAACGCCAGTACCAGACTTACTCATCTACTACAGAACGCCGGGTACCAGTTGTACTCATCTACTACAGAACCCCAGTACCAGACGTACTCATCTACTACAGAACGCCAGTACCAGACATAGTCATCTCCTATAGAACGCCGGGTACCAGTTGTACTCATCTACTACAGAACAACAGTACCAGACGAATTCATCTACTACAGAACGCCAGTACCAGACATACTCATCTACTACAGAACGCCAGTACCAGACATACTCATCTACTACAGAACTCCAGTACCAGACGTACTCATCTACTACAGAATGCCGGGTACAAGACGTACTCATCTACTACAGAACGCCAGTATCAGACATACTCATCTACTACAGAACGCCAGTACCAGACATACTCATCTACTACAGAACGCCAGTATCAGACATACTCATCTACTACAGAACGCCAGTATCAGACATACTCATCTACTACAGAACGCCAGTATCAGACATACTCATCTACTACAGAACTGCAGTACCAGACATACTCATCTACTACAGAATGCCAGTAACAGACGTACTCCTATACTAGAGAACGCCAGTACCAGACGTACTCATCTACTACAGAACGCCAGTACCAGACGAACTCATCTACTACAGAACGCCGGGTACCAGTTGTACTCATCTACTACAGAACGCCGAGTACCAGACGTACTCATCTATTACAAAATGCCGGGTACCAGTTGTATTCATCTACTACAGAACGCCAGTACAAGACATACTCATCTACTACAGAACGCCAGTACCAGACGTACTCATCTACTATAGAACGCCAGTACCAAACGTACTCATCAACTACAGAACGCCGGGTACCAGACGCACTCATCTACTAAAGAACGCCAGTACCAGACGTACTCATCTACTACAGAACGCCAGTACCAGACGTACTCATCTACTACATAACGCCGGGTACCAGTTGTACTCATCTACTACGGAACGCCGGTACAAGACGTACTCATCTACTACAGACCGCCGGGTACCAGTTGTACTTATCTACTACAGAACGCCGGTACAAGACGTACTCATCTACTACAGACCGCCAGTACCAGTTGTACTCATCTACTACAGAACGCCGGTACAAGACGTACTCATCTACTACAGACCGCCGGGTACCAGTTGTGCTCATCAACTACAGAACGCCGGGGACCAGACGTACTCATCTACTACATAACGCCGGGTACCAGTTGTACTCATCTACTACAGAACGCCGGTACAAGACGTACTCATCTACTACAGACCGCCAGTACCAGACATACTCATCTACTACAGAACGCCAGTACCAGACGTACTCATCTACTACAGAACGCCAGTACCAGACGTACTCATCTACTACAGAACGCCAGTACCAGACGTACTCATCTACTACAGAACGCCGGGTACCAGACATACTCATCTACTACAGAACGCCAGTACCAGACGTACTCATCTACTACAGAACTCCAGTACCAGACGTACTCATCTACTACAGAACGCCAGTACCAGACGTACTCATCTACTACAGAACGCCAGTATCAGACGTACTCATCTACTACAGAACTCCAGTACCAGACATACACATCTACTACAGAACGCCAGTACCAGACGTACTCATCTACTACAGAACACCAGTATCAGACGTACTCATCTACTACAGAACGCCAGTACCAGACGTACTCATCTACTACAGAACTCCAGTACCAGACATACTCATCTACTACAGAACGCCAGTAACAGACGTACTCATATACTAGAGAACGCCAGTATAAGACGTACTCATCTACTACAGAACGCCAGTATCAGACGTACTCATCTACTACAGAACGCCAGTACCAGACGTACTCATCTACTACAGAACTCCAGTACCAGACATACTCATCTACTACAGAACGCCAGTAACAGACGTACTCATCTCCTATAGAACGCTGGGTACCAGACATACTCATCTACTACAGAACGCCAGTACCAGACGTATTCATCTACTACAGAACGCCAGTACCAGACGTACTCATCTACTACAGAACGCCAGTAACAGACGTACTCATCTTCTACAGAACGCCGGGTACCAGACATACTCATCTACTACAGAACGCCAGTACCAGACGTACTAATATACTACAGAACGCCGGGTACCAGTTGTAATCATCTACTATAGACATCCGGATACCAGACATACTCATTTAGAACAGATCGCCGGGTACAAGACTAACCCATAAATTACTTCGAATGATCGCTGTACGTATTCTTACTTCTTTTATGTTTTGTCAGCTTCGTAATTATTTTATTTTAATATAAAATGTGTGTAAAATGAAGAAGAAAAAAACCAGTGATAACAAAATTAAAAAAAAAAAGCTAAGCAGCAGTTCTGATTTGCTGATCCTGTTTATTTTGTTTATATGTCAGGTCCGTTTCAGTAAGTGATTCTAGTTAAACGATATATTCGAAATTTCCAAAGTTCGAATTAAACAATATATCCGAATATTCCAATGTTCGAGTTAAACGATATATCAGAATGTTTCAATATTCGATTTAAGCCATATATCCAAATCTTTCCATGTTCGAGTAAAACAATATATCCGAATATTCCAATGTTCGAGTTAAACGATATATCCGAATGTTTCAATATTCGAGTTAACCGATATATCCAAATCTTTCCATGTTCGAGTAAATCAATTTATCCGAATATTCCAATGTTCGAGTTAAACTATACATCCGAATCTTCCCATGTTTGAGTTTAACTATATATCCGAATCTTCCAATGTTTGAGTTAAACGAAATATCCGAATCTTTCTGTGTTCTATTTTAACTATATATTCGAATCTGTCATTATTCGAGTTAAACTATATATATCCGAATCTTCCCATGTTCGAATCAAACGAAAAATTCGAATCTTCACATGTTCGAGTTAAACGATATATCCGAATCTATCAATGTTCGAGTTAAAATATATATCCGAATCTATCAATGTTCGAGATAAACGATAAATTCGAATCTTCCAATGTTCGAGTTAACCCTTTCCCTCATATAGACGCTTTTTGACGCCTCTGCAGCAGACGGCTATTTGAAAACATAGTGACAAAAGAAGAAATTGCTCAAAACGAGAAATTTCTCCTTATGCCACACTGTTTTCAACTTTTAGTCATAGGTTATCCATTCAATTATAGAGATTTTCTATTTTTTGACAAAATTTGGTCAAAGTCGTCTGCTGCAGAATTGTCGTATGAAGGAAAGGGTTAAACGAAATATTCGAATCTTCCCATGTTTGAGTTAAACGATATATCCGAATCTTCCCATGTTCGAGTTAAACAATATATCCGAATGTTCCCATGTTCAAGTTAAACGAAATATTCGAATCCTCCCATTTTCGAGTTAGGCAAGATATACGAATCTTTCCATGTTCGAGTTAAACGATATATTCAAATCTATCAATGTTCGAGTTAAACAATATATCCGAATCTTCATATTTTCGAGTTAAACGATATATCCGAATATTCCCATGTTCGAGTTAAACAATATATCCGAATCTTCATATGTTCGAGTTAAATGATATATCCGAATCTTCATATGTTCGAGTTAGACAATATATCCGAATCTTCCCATTTTCGAGTTAAACAAAATATCCGAATCTTCCCATGTTCGAGTTAAACGAAATATCCGACTATTCCAATGTTCTAGTTACATGATATATCCGAATATAACAATGTTCGAGTTAAACGATATATCCGAATCTTCACATGTTCGAGTTAAACTATATATCCGAATCTATCAATGTTTGAGTTAAACGATCTTTCCGAATCTTCCCATGTTCGAGT
Organism: Serripes groenlandicus; assembly: GCA_031761405.1. Lineage (NCBI taxonomy): Eukaryota > Metazoa > Mollusca > Bivalvia > Cardiida > Cardiidae > Serripes > Serripes groenlandicus. The sequence goes on from JASEVX010000005.1 coordinate 37,993,210, forward strand.
TAAACAAAATATCCGGATTTTCCAATCTTCGAATTAAACTATATATCCGAATCTATCAATGTTCGAGTTAAACGATATATCCGAATCTTCCCATGTTCGAGTTAACGATATATCCGAATCTTTCCGTGTTCGAGTTAAACGAAATATCCGAATGTTCCCATTTTCTAGTTAAACGATCAATCCGAATCTTACCATGTTCGAGTTAAACGAAATATCCGAATATTCCAATGTTCGAGTTAAACGAAATATCCGAATATTCCCATGTTCTAGTTAAACGAAATATCCGAATATTCCCATGTTCTAGTTAAAAGATAAATCCGAATATTACCATGTTCGAGTTAAACGAAATATCCGAATATTACCATATTCGAGTTAAACGAAATATCCGAATATTCCCATGTTCTAGTTAAAAGATAAATCCGAATATTACCATGTTCGAGTTAAACGAAATATCCGAATATTACCATGTTCGAGTTAAACGAAATATCCGAATATTCCCATGTTCGAGTTAAACGAAATATCCAAATATTCCCATGTTCGAGTTAAACGAAATATCCGAATCTTCCCATGTTCGAGTTAAACGATATATCCGAATCTTCCCATGTTCGAGTTAAACTGTATATCCGAATCTATCAATGTTTGAGTTAAAATATATATCCGAATATATCAATGTTCGAGTTAAACGATATATCCGAATATTCCGATGTTCTAGTTAAACGAAATATCTGAATATTCCTATGTTCTAGTTAAACGATATATCGGAATCTATCAATGTTCGAGGTAAACGATATATCCGAATCTTCACTATTCGAGTAAAACGATATATCCTAATATTCCCGACTTCGAGTTAAACGATATATCTGAATCTTCCCATGTTCGAGTTAAACGATATATCCGAATCTTCACATGTTCGAGTAAAACGATATATCCGAATATTCCCGACTTCGAGTTAAACGATATATCCGAATCTTCCCTTGTTCGAGTTAAATGATATATCCGAATCTTCCAATGTTTGAGTTAAAAGAAATATCCGAATCTTCACGTGTTCGAGTTAAACGATATATTCAAATCTTTCCGAGTTCGTGTTAAACGATATATCCGAATCTTCCCTTGTTCGAGTTAAATGATATATCCGAATCTTCCAATGTTTGAGTTAAACGATATATCCGAATCTTCACATGTTCGAGTAAAACGATATATCCGAATATTCCCGACTTCGAGTTAAACGATATATCCGAATGTTCCAATGTTCGAGTTAAACGATTTATCCGAATCTTTTCTTGTTCAAGTTAAACGATATATCCGAATCTTCCCATGTTTTTGTTGATCAATATATCCGAATACTCCATTGTTCGAGTTAAACGATATATCTGAATCTTCCCATGTTCGAATTGATCAATATATCCGAATACTTCATTGTTCGAGCTAGTAAAAGGATAAATTTGAATTTTCACAGGTTCGAGTTTAACGATAGATTCGAATTTTCACATGTTCGAGTTTAACGATGAATTTGAATTTTCACTTGTTCGTGTTAAACGAAAAATTCGAATTTAAAAGTTTAAATGAACTGTCGCCGTGATATAACTGAAATAATGTTGCTAACGGCGAGGATTCGCCAGCCATCTCACAAAGTCGCAGCTCTAGGTATCGCTAGATTCTGCTTTGATTTTGAGAGAGGAAAAAGATGCATAAAACTAAATTATGTTTTTTTTTTCATGTAAACCATATTACCGCAAAATCAGATGGGTTTGATTTGTTTGTTTGAATGGTGTTTTACTTTGCTTTCAACTAGGGATGGGAACGAATACTGAAAACGATATTCGAATATTCGTTTTACTTATTCGAATATATTCGAATATTCGAATATTCGTTTTTCGAATCAAAAATCGGTATACGATTTCAGGTTTATCCGACTACTGGTACTTTTCCATTTCCTTTTTCAAATAAAAGCGATTTTACAAGTAAAAGTATAAGCTATTGTTTACGTATATATTGCATGTTTTCAACTGTACCTATACTCTCTTTCTTTCTCAACAGATATATTTGAATTTCAAGTTGATGTAAATCAAGAAAGAAAATCCCCTCAAAACGATAAACCTAATCGCAACATTTTCTGAGCAGTATATTTATTCAGGTGTCGCTTGTTTACCGAATTTGATATTTAACCGAATAAAATAATTAAAGAAATAAGTATAGATCTTATTCATACAGAAAGCATAGGGAATTGGGTGATATTTCGTTTACTTTTTTTTTACCGATTTCGTCTAGTCAATTTAACCGCGTGTTAGAAGACATGGCGGACAATTCAATTTGTTTGCTGATGTGAATTTGATTTTTTAAAGATGTAATACAGAGGAAAGCTGCATACTTTTGAGACGTAATGCAATGTTAAACAAATATGATTTTTTAAGTGTTGCATCAATAGCTGTCTATGTTGTAAACGTCGACTATGTTTTGGTTAAGCTGGGAGGGCTTAACGGAACTCAACTTTCACTTTCGTAATGATATGCAGACTGTCACCGTATATACACTTTATACATGTGTGTGTTTTAATGTATTTTAAAACTACTTTAAATCTTTAAAGCGAAACACATTAATATAACCTACCATTATGTGTAAGGGAGTAGATTACTTAAAAGATTGAAATTGATGATAATGAAAATATAAATGTTCATGTTATTACCCTGGATGCGTATTAATATATAAATCTAAATTTAACGACATTGTGATTTAAGATCTGCTCAATAGATAGTCTTGAAATGTTTGCAAATGGTAGATAAACGGGAGCCTAAACTATATATCTTTTCGATAAAAATCTCTCGATCGAATATTAAATGAACTAAAAATAATCTTGTAACTGTTAAACTATTTTTTGCGAAACTTTCGTTTTAATTCGCATTAAGTTATATTATGTGTCATAGCATATGTATGTTATTGATATAAGCACGCAGGTAATACTATTCCCTGCTTTCTGCCGTCAATTTGATCCGAATACCACTTTAAATCGTGATGGGGATTTCTTTAACCACACTATCATTGTCGCAAATACATATGTTTTGACCTCAAAAGCGATGTTATTATCTTAGCCGGTCACAAAGTCCCGAATATCTTTTTGTCCACTTTGAAGTGGGTGTCTTACAGTAAGTGTAAGAACGTCAACGTTTTTCCAGTCAAGTAGATGCTCCAGCATCTACCATACCTTTTATTAAGGTATTATTTTCTTGTCATAAGTAATTAAGTTCAAACTGTCAAGGTATCTGTTGAACAAATTAAATGCAAAACTGTGCCTTTTAATCTATTTTCTTTTAAAGAAACAATAAACTGTTCTGTCTCTTTATTGATTTTAATTAAGTTCAAACCGTTAGAAACATACGAATAACTTACGTATAGATAAAAAAAATCTAACAATCACTTAGTCATATTCATTGCCAAACAGATCATGAGCAAGATATCTCAGCGCTGCGCAGAAGAAGTTCGACCAATTCCCACATTTGTTACAGAAGAGCTGACAAAACTTAGAGACAATGAATGGAATGAAAAAACACGACGCTCTTGGGTAATTTACTATTTTCTACTGGTCGTATGGTGCAAACGCATCAGAAAATCGTATATTAATGAACTATTTATGTCTACATAAGACAATGGGTCAAAACATCTTAAAAACATTAAAGAAGATGGGAACTGTATCATGTATATATATATATAAAAACACACCCGTCTCAATAAATCATGAGTCTAAAGCAACAGGTATACATATTTACCTGTCAAATAATGACCCTCTAATTGTCCCTTCGATCCGCACTACCGACCAGCTAGGGATTAAATCGAGTCGACGTATCGGGAACAAACCGTAAAGACACAACAAACGACACATACACAATCTTTATCACTTCACCCTTAATCATTATTAGCTCCAACTCGCGACCTCTGTCAGAAATTTACTAATAATGTTTGGTCATTTTTTGTTTATATCTTTAAAAAATCGTAAACTGAAAACGAATATTCTTATTCGAAAACAGTATTCGAATATTCGAATATTCGTTCCCATCCCTACTTTCAACAGTATTTCAGTCATATCAAAGCGATTCCTGAATAAAATGTCCAGTACAGCTGGTAGGCTTATACTGACACCAGGGCGTCAGTCGCAATGCTGTCCCCGCAACCCTGTGCGCAAAGTAGGAAATCCACCTCTACCAGGCTTGTAATTTGGTATGACCCGACCTAGGATCGGAACCGCGACTTCCCGCACCGAAAGCTGACGACCTACCCATCACACTGCCGATGCTGTCAGATGGGTTTCTGTACTTTAAGGTCTTTAATTATTTTGTAAAACAGTACCCAATCGTAAAGGGATATAAAAATACACAAAACAACGGCGATACAAACGGAGTTATCTTTCTTGACCTGTGTGGTTGATATCATGCATTGTGGTTTGATCCTTGGCTTTTGGTAAGAACTTGTTCAAGTGTACATTAAGGCTTAGTTAAATAAAATTTGGTAGAGAAAAAAACAATAAATTTCTATTTGAAAATATCGATATATTTGTATTATGTAACGTGAATAATAGTCGTTACCTTTCACAAATCGAGGGCTTGGCGTGAAACGGTTGTAACTAAAAACCTATTTTGAAAACCCTGGTTTAGGGGCAATTTTGACCCCTTTGTAAACAATGCAAATTTAGGTGCCATCGCTCAGAACGAGCAATGGCACCTAAATTTCCATTGTTTACCAAGTAAAATGAGTTAACGCTTATACATACTTTATTGCGAGGTGACTAACCTTGGTAAAAAAAAATACTAATTTAAGTTACAACCGTTTCACGCCAAGCCCCCGAAATGCTGATGCAGTTCGACGCATCTGCAGCGGACGGCTATTTGAAAACTTTTTTTTTTTGCAAAAAGGAGAAATTGATCATATTTGGCACTTTTTCCTTTTGTCACAATGTAATCAACTCTTTTCAAAAATCCTAGTTCCATGTATAAAACATTTTTTATTGATTTGCACATATTTTTAAGAGTCGTTTGCTGCAAATGTGTCGATAAGTGACGACAGTGTTGCAGTGGTAGGGAGTCGGCCTCTCGTACCAAAGATACCGGGCTCGTTTTCAGTAATCAGCAGGTTCTGCCTTTGGTGTTTTCGCCATAAACGGTGCGAGTATTGTTGCATCGAACGTGATTAATATAAGCTGAAAGCTCGTTTCGCTATATTTGTAAAATAAATAAGTTAAACATAAAACAGGTCTGGTTTGAATAAATGGTCTTTATTTGTTCTATAATAAGTATATACTTATAACAACGGCTTTTTAAATTATCACTTATCAAGGTATTAGGTATACCGAATGCAGGTAGCTGTTTTATTATTCTGGCACGTGTCATTTGAAAATCAGAATCAATATGAATGGGAAATCAACACACATACAATGTCCAACCTCTATAGCTGTACTTTGCGTTACAAACAGAAGTACATTGCAGCAAAAATTGCACCTGCTTCGAAAAGTGGAAACTGGACAAAAAGTTAGCCTGGTTCTCTGCGTACTTTATATTCAAAAAGTGCCGTAACAAAGTCGTAGGGTCAAGTAATGCAAACTGGACAGATATTTGCTTTTAAAACGACATGGGTCTTTGCCATTTTAGTTATGCTAAAGTTAACTCGGTGCACTGTCATAGTTTTGTCATCAGAAAATGACAAATACTAACCAGTAGTATGCATCTATAATTATTTATTTGTGAAACACGCCTTGTTTGATTTTCGGGAAGCATACATTTGACATTAAAGAGAAGCAATTAGGGAACATTTAAGCTTTTATTCACATTTCATGTTTTCGTATGTTTGTACGCTAAAAGCTAAAAAGAAACTATACAAGAGAAAGTTGATGCAACGCATCAATGTCGCCGGATATCCATAGTGCAGTTATGCTTAACACTAACATTATAGTAGTTGAATAAACAGTTATCAACTGAGGGGCATATTGGAACATCAGGGGTGGGGTCAAGTGAAAATGTATCATAACTTGCATTGTTTTGTCAACGAAGTGAATGATAATTGAAGCCTTTCATTGTTTATGATCAATCTCCATTCCAAAGTAGGTTGACCATACACACAACCAACTAATTATTGATCATAAACAGTAATGGAAATGAGTAATCTTGCCAATCATTAGTCTTAGTATGTATTCAGTGCTTTCATTAAGGAATAATTATAAGATTTGTGAATTCCACATACACTTTTCAAGATGTTTGTCAGAATATTTGAATTTTATTATTTTTCAATAAAACCACAAAACAGACAATTTAGGAGTTGCATGCAATAGCACGTCATTTTACCTTTCCTCTTTTAAAGTCAACAGTGGACACCTTTGCAGCAATCTACTTTTAAAACAATGAGATAAGGGTTAAATCGCTGAAGACATGAGTTTTCTCTTTTTCTCAAAATGATATTAGCTTAGCATCCTAATTATATCATACTTTAACAAATGTTGAAATGTAGTCCAATATTTATAACTTAGACCACCTTCGAAATATAATATCAACTAAACAGTTAAATCTCATTGTAATTGTTGTATAATTTAAACTTAATTTCGAACATAAACTTAGCCAATTTTAATTCTTTCCTTCCTTTTTTATAATGAAAACAACAAACTACTCATGTTTTAAAATTATATTATGATGAGCGCCTTTGTTTCAATGATGCATAACAATATGCAGATCGGAAGCAATGTGCCTTTAGGGAATTAAATGACACATTTAAAATTGTCAAGGACGAAATAATTGTGTACGAAAGACCCGTTTCTTTCTTATTCGCAGAGGTTTACGTCGTTCTTGAAACTCTCTTTGTAGGCAGAGAGTGTTCGTTCAAAGTCATGTTTCCATTAAAACCAGTTTTTATCTCGGTTTGTTCTTTTCTTCATTTGTTTCGAACCAAATAAACATTTTAAATCACCTATAATTAACTATTTGTAAGTGAGTGTAAAGAGCGGCTCTCTGCAAAGGAGATTGATCTACGCAGTTGGTATTCGCGAGTCACGCAGGTGCGCGTAAGTAAACAAATTAGACTGCGACGTAAAGGTTTGTAGTTATCGACTTTTGATTACATGTAGTAGTGTAAAATAAAGTATACCAGTCTAGCTAATAGGGACTGTTTTGTCTTCGTAAATAAAACAAAAAAACATAAATGCGAGTCAAAATAAAGAAACTGAAAATACCTAAAACATCGGAATATTGTTTCATTTTAGATGTGTCATTACTTAGTGTTTTTAAACAAACACAATTGTAATATGTTCAAGACATCTAAATGTGTTTCTTTCTAATAATAATCCCCCCTCCCATGTGATTTCAGAAAACCTATTAAAAATAGAAGTCGCGGGCTTCTGCCCGGCGACTAATAAAAATGTCACGGAAGTCTCTGTTATGCTCAAGAAAATGTATTTCTATGTTTCTATGTATTTTATGTACAAATAAACTATATAGCAATGTCATTGACGTCTCTGTTTGTATGGTGTGCTAAAAAATGTATTTCTATGTTTCTAAGTATGTTGTGTACAAACAAACTATATCGAAATGTCACGAATGTCTTTATTTGTATGGTATGCTCAAGAAGATTTATTCTATGTTTCTATGTATTTTGTGTACAAATAAACTATATAGAAACGTCACTGACGACTTTCTTTGTATGGAGTGCTCAAGAAAGTGCATTCATATGTGTATTAGTGAAACTACATTGAAATTGTCTAACTCATATACTAGAGAACATATATATGGCGATACATTACGCAGAATCAATAGTGTTGGTTTTCTCGAGGAACGGCTCATATTCATGTGGACTGTGTGCATTCAAGCTCAATTGAGTGTAATGCACAAGAACAATAATGCTGGCGCGCCTATTATTCGAGTTGTCAGAAGATTGTAATCATTCCAATATGCCTATTTTTAGAGTTATCTCTTTGTTTCATGTTTTCTTGTTCAGCAAATATCTCGCTTATTCTCAAATGTATTAATATCAGACTTAATGTGTTAATAGCTTGTGATCAGCAGATGTACAGGTGTAAAGTGCACATTGACTATAATTATAGCATGCGTGTTCATCCCATTGTTTGTACCTTTCTGACCATTTTGATACACCCGATGATAAAAGGGCCGTACTATGGTAACACCTGCGAATGAATTGTATCCACATGTATTCGATCTTCACAAATATGGAATAAAATTATGTAAGAGACAAACATGTATTAATGCAATGAAGTTATGTGTCTGGCATATTCAATGAATATAGTTGAAAATGTTTTGGTAAGAGCGGAAATTGGTAATTATGGGCTATTTCTACATTTACAGTAATATTTGAGACGTTTTCATGAATGAATTGTACTGAACAACAACAATTTCTATGTCTAATCTTCGTCTCCCTTTACACAATATTCGCCTTTGGTGCGGTTTTAAATATGGAAACTCGTACCCAACACTGACTAGAAGAACATGAAGAAGTTCAATTCGGCTTTTGTCGCCTGTAATTTTCTTATCTTAACCCTTTCCCACTTGCAGACGCTTTCTGACGCAGCTAAAGAAGACGATTTGGAAACATTGTGACAAAAAACGAAATTGTCTCAATAGTTTCAACCTTATTCAATAATTGTACTTTCGTTTATAAAGTTTCCATATGTTTGCCGATAAGTTTTCAAATTGACTACTGCTAATGGTTAATATGAATCGCCTTCCTCTCAGTGGCATTCTCAGTGGCATAATACAACTTAGTTGTAAAGGATGTGCATGTAATGTAATTCAGAAAAAATATCAACATTCGCATCCGCGCAATAAGATCATGATCTAATCGTCTTACTATCTAGACTTACAAGCCTCACGAGAACGGTTATGACCAAACACTAACTATAAACGTAGGTTTTATTATTGTAAATTATATTTATGTCAATATATCCGAAGGTCGGATTTTGCGTGCCGTGAAACTTGTATTAACAAAACCCGTCATGAGCAAGTTTTCCATTTGTCAAATGTTTTCATCTCTATTCCATAATTGATCTTTAAATCTTTGATATGTTTCTGTATTATATGTAGACGTTTTGAATGCTACGGATATATCATATGTTGGTAAGGGGGGTTAAAGAAAAAGGAAAAAGATGAGCGCTTGTTAGCTGATCGTGTAATGATCTTATCAAGTTAACCCCTTTCCAACAAACACCAAGCAGACGACATTTAAAACACTTTGTCAATGATTATTTTCAGCCCTGTCTCCATTTGCCATAATGCGCTTTCTGACCCCTTAGCAGCAGAAGAGTTGTGAAAACAGTGTGGCCGTCCGCCACAATGTTGTCTACTTTATTCAATAGCACATAGTGCTAAAGAATGGAATTACACTTGTTTTTTCCTCCTCTTGACTTTTCTTTAGAAGAACCTTTTTTGTAATCTGTTCGTGTCTTTCCAAACAGATGTTTTACCTGCAGCGAGTTAAAAGGCTTTGACATATCTTCTGATGATGTTTTTGCTTACCGAGTCTAGTGCCTCCTTAATCTTCACCCAGCCACCGAACCAACTATTCCTCCATCTTATATTTTTCCCGGAAAAACAACTCCGGGAAAAACTATCGTGTTACGGTTAGTCCAAAATTCCCTATGCCGATGGAATAATCCTTTCGCTTCCGAAGTCACATTCTGTTTTGTTTTAGCTTTTTTAATAGGTTGTAAACAGTTAAGTTGCTAGGACCATGATATGACCATATTACAGGACAATGATCTATGAATTAAAAATGAAATGTAAACAAAATTTAGAACGGCAGATATTTTAAAAATCATTTATTTAAATCACTCTTTTACACGATGTTTAATGATGCACAGTTAATAAAAATGCGCTTGTTTTCAGGAATTATCTTTATACAGATAATATTGTCACGCTGATTAACCAACCTGCTTTTGAGATATAGAATAGGAGTTATTAACGGTATACCGCTCTTTAATACGGATTAAGATAAAGTGGCTGTTTTTTACAACACATGTCAACCCTTTACCCAGACTTTCTGTAGATGACTTTCAACTGTATTTCAGTTAGATCATGGTATTTCATTGTAAAGTTACCAATACTAACGATTTTATTTACCTTAATACGATAACATATATTTTACCGCATCTATTTGCGTGTAGGATGGAAGCCATTACTATTATTTTTAAAGTGTATGGTATGACGGGAAACTATTGTGTCCTTTTACCACATACAGACGCTGTCGACGCATCTACAGCAGATGACTTATGAAAACGTTGTGACAAAATGTAAAATTTCTCATGTTACCACCATGTTTTCAACGTTATTCAATATTGATTTATGCATTGGGGCTTAACGCGGTTTTTAAATATTTTTCAGTATATCACGAATGCCGATTTACGTACTTAAGTGTTTTCCAGCTACTAGTTCTACTTATAACATACATCCAAAGCAGCTAGCTGCTTTTCTCCATTGACTGTTACCCAAAGGTGAAACACGAGTGACGCTTGTCGTCAAACTTCGAAAATGTTGGCGGAGCTGGTATTCGAACTCACAACCCTTGGATTGACAGATTTCGTCGCTACCGACTGAGGTACCGGAGCTCAATAATTCAGCTTCTATTTATTGTAATATCACGAAGTTTTGCGTAGATGTTTTATATGTCGTCTGCTGCATACATGTATATCAAGTATACATATTCATTGCGCGGGTCGATCACCCACCGGTTTATAAGTCGCCGGGCAGAAGCCCGTAACTTATATGTTTAATAGCTTTTCGGAAATGACATGGGAGGGCAAGTTATTATTATAAATTTTTTTTTTTAAATGTCTTGAACATATCACAATTGTGTTTGTTTAAAAACACTAAGTTATGACACATCTTAAATGAAATAAATAATTCGATGTTTTAAGTATATGCAGTTTCTTTATTTTGACTCGCAAAAATGTTTTTTTGTCTTATTTACGAAGACAAAAAGAGTCAAAGAGATGTCTTGATTTGTGTAGAATTCATTTAATAATGTTAATCCATGTATATCTAAACTAGGAACTGTTTCTAAGCTATATATTGTATCCTGTTGTGTCCTCGTTTCTTGACCTTTAACATCGATTTTCGCGCATGCGCGTTTCGATATGAAGAAGATTATTTTATTGGTAGACTTGCGCATGCGCAGAGGCTGCCATAGTCATAGTGAGTTTGAAGTCACGTGATGTATATGCCCTTCACCACCAACAATAAAGTGCAATTTTTGGTTTGACTAATTTACGAATGCTCACAAAAGCAAACATAGAGTAACGAAAAAAAATCCGATTATTCAAGCTTATAATAGAAAATAACAAGTCTTGTAAGTGTAAATATCATATTTAAAGTGTACACAATTATTTAGATATCACTACGCCAATATAGCACTGCACCGCGCAATTACCCTTTGTAAATTGTAACCCTTTTTTCCCTCTCGGCAGAGATGTAAACATCCACTCGCCCGCTAGCATAAGCGAGTGGAATGAAGGATCGGCTAGTACGAAATTCTAGGCGCTAGTCCATACATATTCGTTCATGTCCTTATTCATAAAGATAGTATGCATTGCTAAGCCTTTTCTTTCTCTTTCTCTCAGTCCTTCCTTCGACAACGATTAACGATGACTTTTGGATAGGTGCTTTCGACAAGGTCCGCGTCTAAAGAAACAAATTTCATCAAATGATTTGAGCGCTTTAAATCACTTGTTTATAAAGCGTTTAGAATACTTTGATTATAATAGGCAGAACGAATAACGAATAAATCTTGCAAGAAATCGATCATTTCTTTCGGCCAAAATCAGGTAAATGACCCGCGGATATTGGTTGTTACAACATAACTGATTCATCCTTTTATTCTAAATTTGTATTACACAGTTCAAAATTAGATTTTGACAGTTTGTTCGTTATGATTTTGACGCGATTCAAGATTTTGACGCGATTATTTCGTTCATAGAGTTGATTACTAACAGATGACTAAGTTGATGATGGAAAGAACATTAACAAGTTAAGTTAAGCTAAAACATGCACAGGCAGGCGAGTGTTTCATTAGGATAAGTGCAACACTCAATTCCCAATCCTGCTTGCCCTTTAACAAATCACAACCCACCCCACAATATAAAAACTCTGCAGCAGACGAATTAAAAAAAATCTGAGCAAAGATACAGAAAATCACATTTATTGGAAGTGTAATCATTGAATATAGTTGAAAACATTGTTGCAAAAGGAGAAAGCTTGTTATGAGCAATTTCTTCTTCTGCATCAATGTTTTCAAAAGTCGTCGGCTGCAATTACGTATGCAAGTGGAAAGGTTTAAATAAGAAACACTTTTTCAAATGATAGTCAGTTGGCTATTCTAGTATATAATGTCCGTCTTAAATAATAATGACAAAACTTTCAAAAAACAAGAAAAAGATCTTTTACAATTTAATTGAAAACATATTTAATCAAAGTTGGGAAAGTTGTCCCTTTCCGTGCTTTTTTATGAGAGTTCAAATCACAAGCAAAACTTATGGGACAGAGTTGACAAATAACACATTGACACAATTTCAGATTTAGGCTTTGTTTCTGTCAAACTGCTGAAGAAGACAACACTGAGACACACATTTTGATTAAAAGTTTATTTAAAAAAAGGAATAATTTTATTTATGATAAACAACATAACAATGATGGTGTAGAAAATACATGTCAACAATACATTTTTCAATTTGTACATTCATTGCACAGACCAAATCTTAGCAAGATTGAAATTATGGACCTCTCAGCACATTTTTTTCTCAATTCATTACTTCTTGGCAGGATTTTACTGCTAAAATTGATGATTTTTTTTTATTTTTGGCCGGATTGCTTTAGCAATTCCGGTCTATAGATTGGCGATGTCTGTCTCTCCGTCTGTCTGTTCGTCAACATTTTGGTTAAAGTTTCAGGTTGAGGCAAAATCTCAGCACTGGAAAGGGTTACACACTTGAAACTTTGCCTGAAGGTAGCCGGTAAAATAAATATTCATATATGCACTTCTGTATCTCTTCTTAACCCTTTCCCTCATATAGACGCTTTCTGACGCCTCTGCAACAGACGGCGTTTTCAAAACATAGTGACAAAATAAGAAATTGCACAAAACGTGCAATTTCTCCTTTTGCTACAATGTTTTCAACTTTTTGTCATAGGTTATCCATTAAATTATAGAGATTTTCTATGTTTTGACAAAATAGGTTCAAAGTCGTCTGCTGCAGAATTGTCGTATGAGAGAAAGGGTTAAACGATCGCAATTCTACCTTCAGTACTTTGTACTTTGATTTTAGATAAGTAACAACATAAACTGATAACATAAATAAAAATAAGAAATATTTTGAAAATATGTCCCAAAGATATGCCTGATTATCGGTTGTGACGTCAAAACGCTTTCTCCCCAGTTCATGACCTTGTTTCATATTGCAAAAATATAAAAGAAAGTAACCGGAAGTAAAATGTATACTTAGAAAAGCGCTTCCATGACATTGACGAGTTATGCAGACAAAAAATGTCGCTCGAAAAATTGATTTCTTATACGTCACGATACGAAGACTTAAATCATTTTATTTAACACAAAATATAAATTCACATAAAAGATAATATAAAAATGCCCTTTTCTCTCTCCAATGCAGTGGAATAAAACATGCACTAAAGCTTTGCCTGATTTTTTATTCACTTTCTTCGATGTCACAACAACTCTGATAAACAATAATTTTAGAAATAAACGGAAAATCTTGTCTTCGTACCCAATTAATTTCGTATGTGCCTCCTTTTATAGTAATGGCACTCGCATTAGTCCTTAATGAAGACATTATGTGTATGTTTAGACTACTGAAAGTCAAGAATGCATGTGTGTTAAAAAATAATTTTATGCAGTCTTTTCCGGCGACATTGATGCCTTGCATCAACTTTCTCTTGAGATGTAACTTGGATCTGTTAACGATAGTCGACGTATCAGATGGCAATTTTACGATACACCAGTTTTTTCCATGATGTTTTATTTTACTGTATGCATATCTAAACGAAGTTCACTATGCACAAGTACAAAATATAACCTATAAATGAGCCGTGTTAGGGGGTATTGATGCCACTTTGACCAGTAAAGTGAATGAACACCAGCAACCTGTTGCAGCCTGTTATACAGTCATAAATGGCAACATCACAACATCAACAGAAACGTTGACCCCCTCATTTAATGCAAAAATAACTTCGATGCCAAATCAACAATGCCCAAAGTCACCAGACACTGCTAAAGTCTTAATTTGTATGGCCATAAATATTGTTAATGTTTAATGCCAATAAATATTATGTTATGTTTTGTTATATTATGTCTACTAAGGGGATAATGTCGGCCTTCATCAATTAGGTGAAGGGGATAATGTCCACGTTCATCAATTAGGTGAAGCTGATAACGTAACATGTGAACGGGCTAATGTCCGCCTATGCACTTTTTTACGAAGGGGATAATGTCCGTAGGGGCTAATGTCCGCCATTCGTCTGCTGCTGATTAGTTGTAAGTGGGAAAAAATTAAAATATTTTTCTTTTCAATGAACCTACCTAAAATAAACGTTTTCTATGAAAAGATCTCCAGTTAATACAAATAAGGATACGGGTTTAATACACCCCAAGGACCAGCCCATTGAAAACATTTCGGTGCTTAACAAAGGCTTAATTATGTTCAAGTGCATATAATGCACAACACCGTCAAAACACTTCAATTCATGTTCAAAACAGACAATCGACGGACTCTACGCTAAATTTACGAGACGTTTCTAAAATTGATCTTGATTACCGAGCGTCACAGTTATAATAATAACTTATAACAGATGTTCTCGTGCCTAGGCATACGCAGTCTATTTCTACTTTAACATTAACCGCGTCAATCGACTTGGGGCCTTATTGACAGCCCAACGTGGAATCATTCTTCCGATTAATCTGAAGCCTTTTCAGCAAAGGACTTTTGAAAACATTTTGACAAATAGAGAAATTGCTCACTACAGATGTGTTGTATGTGGGAAAGGTTTAATATATATATAACATTTTGGCCAAAAGTGAAGACACTGGTGAGACTGTGCAGATGCATTAAGAGCCAACATCGCTAGACACGGCGCATGTGTGTTTAGACTCCTTCTATTTTTCACTGTCTATCTGTCGATGTCACCCTCTCTCTCTCTCTGTCTCTCTGTCTCTCTGTCTCTCTGTCTCTCTCTGTCTCTCTCTCTGTCTCTCTCTCTCTCTCTCTCTCTCTCTCTCTCTCTCTCTCTCTCTCTCTGTCTCTCTCTCTCTCTCTCTCTCTCTCTCTGTCTCTCTCTCTCTCTCTCTCTGTGTCTCTCTATTTCTTTCTCGGTCTCCCTCTTTCTTTCACTGTCTCTCTGACGCCGTATTTCTCTCTCTATGTGTCTTTGTCTGTCTCGCACTGTCTGTCTTTCTCTCATCGTCTCCCTCTCTCCTGCCCATACCCCCTCCCAACTCTCTCTCTCTCCCTTTCTCTCTCTCTCTCTCTCTCTCTATATATATATATATATATATGGTTCTATCTCTCTCTTTCTCTCTCTATAATTCTATCTCGTCCCTGTAAGTGTGTGTTTTTCCCCTTTCTTTACCTCTTCGTCTCTCTCTCTTTCTCTCACCAAATATCTGTCTCTCTCAATTCGTCTCTCTCTCTTTCTTTCTCTTTATCCCTCCTTATTACTCTCTATCTCTCTATATCTCTTTCTCTCCGTCTCTCTCTCTATCTCTCTATTCCTCGTATATATCTTTCTCTGGCCCTCTCTATCTCTTCCTATCTTTTGTCTCTCCCCTTTGTCTATCGTTCTCTCTGCATCTCTCTGTGTTTCTCTGACTCCCGCTCTGTCTCTCTCTATATCTCTATATATTTGTGTCTCTTACTATCAACCTATCTCTCTCATTCTCTCTCTCTCTTTCTTTCTCTCTGTCTCTCCCTATTTCTCTCTCTCTCATTCTCTCTTTCTCTTTTCGTCTCCCTCTCTGACTATGTCTGTCTGTTTGTCTCTCTACATATATTCCTCTCATAAGCTTTCTTTCTCTATCTCTGTATGTGTGTGCATGAGTGAGTCTCTTTATGTCTATTTGTCTCTCTATCTTCTCTTTGTCTCTTTTCTTTTCTCTCTCTTTATCTCTCTCTGTCTCTCTATGTATGTCTCTGTCTCTCTGTTTATCTCTCTCTCTCTCTCTCTCTCTCTCTCTCTCTCTCTCTCTCTCTCTCTCTCCCAACATCCCCCTCTAACTCATTCTACCAGCCATCTCTCTCTCTCTCTCTATATATATATATATATGTCTGTTTCTCTCTCTCTCTGTTTTTCTCTGTCTATGGTTCTCTTTATCTCTCCTTCTCTGTATCCCTCACTGTCTCTTGCTATCTGTCTGCCTGTGCGTCTGTGATTATTTCACTCTGTATTTCTCTCTCTCACTGTACCCTCTGCCTCTCTCTCTCTTTCTCTCTGTCTCTGGCTCTCTCTCTCTCTCTCTCTCTGTCTCTCTCTCTCTATGTCTGTCTCTCTGTCTCTCTCTGTCTCTCTCTGTCTCTCTCAGTCTCTCTCTGTCTCTCTGTCTCTCTCTCTCTCTTTCTATGTCCCGCTGTCTCTGTCTCTCTCTCTTTGTCTCTCTCTCTCTCTGTCTCTCTCTCTGTATCTCTCTGTCTCTGTCCCTGTCTCTGTCTCTGTGTCTCTCTATCTCTCTCTCTGTCTCTGTCTCTCTCTCTCTGTCTCTGTATTTCTCTCTCTCTCTCTCTCTCTCTCTCTCTCTCTCTCTCTCTCTCTCTCTCTCTCTCTCTCTCTCTCTCTATCTCAATGTCTCTCTGTTAAGAATTAGTTAACATTTGTGTATTGATAACTCCTTGTAACTTTTAGCTGAAATAAATATATTTTTACATAACGATATTTTTATTACAAAACGGGTTCAGTCCCGAAAAGCGTTATTACAAAACGGTTTCCTGATATTCATGTATGATTACCCCACGATTTCATCAACACCCTACTGAAATAAGTATCATTTAACATCTGTGTATAGATTCCTTGTACATTATAGCTGAAATACACATTTATTTTATCTTCCGATATTTGTTATTACAAAACGGGTTGAGCCTCACAATGTGGTATTAAACAACGGTTCTTGGTACTTATGTATGTATTATGCAGTTTTTCGTTATTAACGTTCTGACTTTTTAACATTTTTACATAGGATTCTTGTAATATTTAATAGAACATTTCAGTTTAATTGAGTTTTGGAAATTTGTTTTACAAAACGGGTTGAGTCTGAAAATGCGGTATTACAAAACGGGTTCTCGATATACATGTATGGTTCACGCGCGATCGCATTACCATTTGTCAGAAATGTTTGTCATTATTGTTTTGATTCGGAACGGAGTCTTTATATTCATGTATCTTTCACATGCGATTTCATCAATACCCTACTGAAATTAGTATTATTTAACATCTTGTTAGTTGTACATTATTGCTGAAATAAACATATTTTTACATACCCGATATTTTTATTACAAATTGGGTGGAGTCTCAAAAAGGGGTATTACAAAACGGGTTCTCGACAATCATGTATGTATTATGCTATTTTCCATTACCTACATTCTAAAAAAAGACTTTTAACATTTGTACACAGGTTTATTGTAATTTTAAGATGAACATTTCAGTTTAATTGGCATTTGAAGATTTTATTACAACAACAAGTCTTAAAAAGTGGTATTAACCTACAACGGGTCCTTGATGTTTATGTATGTTTCATGCACTATTCTTCTGAAATAAGTATTGAACATTTGTGTATTGATTCCTTGTCAAGTAAAGCTGAAAGAACAGATTGTAACATTTGCGATGTTTTTTATTACAAAACGGGTTGAGTCTCTTGAATTGGTATTACAAAACGGGTTCTTGCTATTCTTGTATGTATTATGCAATGTTTCTGTCTTAACCTTCTGAAATAAGACATTATTAATATTGGTACATAAGTTTCTTTAAATTTTAGGTTAAAATATACAGATTAAATCAACTTTAAGCATTTTATTACAAAACGTGTTGCTGTTTCATGTTTTACAATTTAAAAACCAGCACAGGAGATAGGGGTCCAAGTGAAGATATTGTTGGATGGGAAGATATTGTTCATTTTGGAGCAATTACAACATTCCGACAATGTATTCAGATTAGACACATCAAACAAGTCATTTACATCAGAGAAGCGGCTAAACTTAACCCGTTCCAACATACATCAAACATACATCAAACCTGCAGCAAATAACATTGACACTGTTAAGGTAAAAAATATAGGGAAAGCCAAAGTTTAATTAATGAATAGAATTGGAAACATTGTGACAAAAGGAAAACATACTGATCATGAGCAAGTGGTCCTTTTCATATGCGTCAACAATATTAACTCAAAATGCCTTTAACCTTCCTATGTCTTTCCTTGAATTCGTTAAAGCAGCATATCAAGTAAATAGATAAATAAAGGTAGCCAGTTGCCTTGGACGATTGTTGGGTAGAGTATTGTTTCTAGAAAGTCAGGAGGGAATGTTAGGTGAACTGAAATTCCATTGCAAATAATGTTGACCTCAAATCAATCAATCAACCGTGGTAAGAGTCAGTTTCCAATTATATTTATTACTAGTTTACAAATAACTGGCAATTGTAAAAAGATTATCAGAACTTTATTCAATGCCTTCTAGTGTTGTCTTCCATCAACATCCCTGAACATATCACAGTCTGTTACACCCCTGACCGTATCCGCCGTTGTCGAGTGGTTAGCGTCGGGGATTTGAAACCGGGCGTGCCGGGTTCGATCTCTAATCGCGGCACGACGGTCATGGTAGAATGCCCTCGGTCAAAGCACATTTTCTAGCCTAGTACTAGTTTGTTAACCCAAGGATCATGAATAAGTGAACTGTAAGTGATATAACTTAAATAATGTCGAAAGCGGCGTAAAACCCCAATAAAAAAAATTAAACAAACTAATTAAGCTTAAATACATGATAAATTTAAGTGTTTTTTTGATATATTTTTCTTGTTTGGGGACTGATACTGCTTAATTAAATGATCTAAATTTCACACGACCTAGGCTTTGCATATTAACATATTAAATGTTTACTCGAAATAGGTACCGCCTATAATCATAGTAAAACCTATCTATGAAATGACAACGAAAATCATTTTTATTCACATGACGTAACACAAAAAGAAATTCGGGTTTCCCAAAGCTATTTTAATTTCGTCAGTAAACCATATAACAATGCCCCCAATAATTATGCCGAGGTCATATTCAGCTTAGTTATGGAGTTTATTTAAAGTGATTATAAATAAACACTCATGAGATATTTTATTTATCACATAAAGTTACTTATGAGGCGTATTTCGATAAAATGTACTTAGCGTTTACAATAGTTATATCAAACCGCTTACGTGACGTCATTTTCCTAGTATTCGGTCATGTTATATTACACACGTTATATATATATATATATATACGCTACGAGTCGTGCAACCCATTTATCGCTCCGGCAACGTTATAGTTCTTTTATTATATATCGTACCTACGATCTGTGAAGAGCGAAAAAAGTAACAAATATACAGATTCAATTTTTTTTATTAGGAAAACAATTTTGTAATCCTGAAATAAAAAGATGACAAATATTTACTACACTACTTAGGCCACGTCCCTAGAAAGTATTATAATACGTAGATCTCGCCCAATAACATTATTAAATTAAATTTCCATTGTTTTGTGGGAGAAAATAAGAACACAATCTTTATTTGCTAGTTTGTATTACATTTGACGCTAGTAGGTTTTCGATACAATAGAAACGATTTTCCTTAAAAGTACTGGTTGTCTGCATATTTTACTAAGAAGCGTAGACTCAAAACCTGAACCTCGCTGAAAGTAGATGCGCATTGTCTGACGTCACAATTCTGTATTTTTACTAGGTGGGATACGCAAGCTTTATTTGCGGGTTTTATTAAATTTGACGCTATATTTTCGATACATACAATAGAAACAATATTCCTAAATATTACTGGTTGTCTGCATATTTTTCTATGTAGCTCATGTTCAAAGCGGGAACCTCTCTAAAAGAAGTCCGCGTACTGTCTGACGTCACAATCTTGTATTTTCACCGGGTGTGGATACGGCATTTTAATTTGTCGTGTCTGAACTGCGCATGTCAATCTGCATGTATTGCCACCGGAAAATGAACAGACAAATAATGAGACTTATTATTACAAAATCATTTTTGATATTTTTTATTACAAAATCGTCTTTTTATGTCTTTCTATGTCTAAAATGTCTTTTCATTACATAATAAATTTTCAATATTTCATTTGTCTTTATATTACAAAATCAACTTTTAGTTTTTCAAATGTCTTTTATAACTAAATAAACTCACAACATCAACTTTCAAGATATCATTTATCGTTTTATAACGAAATGCATATGACTTTAAATTACAAAACCAACATATTGACATTAACTTGACGAAAGACAAACAATTTTTTTCGATGGGGTGGAGCTTTACTGGTCCTTTGGGGCCTCTTGTTTTAGCTTACCTGACGGCAAAGGGATTTATTGTGGTAGGCATGACAAATCCCATTTCATTACTCAGGTGAGCGATTCAGGGCCATCATGGACCTCTTGTTTATTTCCCTTTATTGTACAAACATCTTTTTATATCTAAGATGTCTTTTTTAATTCAAAATCAGCTTTTAATATTTAAATGCATTTCTATATCTTTATAACGAAATGAACTTTCAATGTTTGTTATCACTTTTCATTAAAAACAATCAACGTTTTAAATCCATCAATGAGTTACCATAATGCATCTCGAAAACAGGCGACCCAGACACATTCGATATCCCAGACAGGTTATCTATTTAAGCCAGCGACAAAGTGATAGATAACACAGCAGGGCACTCGTCTTGAATCACATGCTCTAAGAAAATACTTGTTCGTTCCTTGCCGAACGGTAGGCGCCCAGGTTTTAGACCGAAGACCCTAGATCCCGGTGTATAGCGAAATTTTAGAAACCGTGACAATCATTCACAGCTTTTATGGCGTTTGTGTTGCACTTCCGATGCGCCTGCGCTTTATACGAAAAATCAACTTGCTCACATTATGCCATATTTCTCACGTGACAACGGTACTGGTTTAAGAGATGACTTAAATTTTTGTTCGTATTTAAGCTGGTCCATTCGAACATTTTGTGAACAGTATAGTTCTAGATCAGTGTGTGCATCCACAGTATAATCATGATCATAACAGTTTATTGTTTACTTAAGGATGAACTGAACTGAAAAGGAGATTTTTTATAATATTTAACTGTTGTTGTAACATTGTTTTTTTGGATGTATGGATAATAAGAAAAACAAAAACAAAATGGTATGTTGCTGTGCTAAATTTCATGCTAGATTCATTGATGAAAGCCTTATGACATGCATTTGTTTTGCTATTTCAGAACATGAAAAAATATGTTTTCATGCAAATTACCAATAATTGAAGAAGATATGCTAATTGTTTGTCTTCTTGTGGTTTAAATCTCAGTTAAAACACTGTGAGACAGTTTTCCTTTTGTCACTCTTTTAAAAAGCTTCTGCTGCTGAAGCGTCAGATCATGCGTCTGCAAGTGGAATTGGGTTATTTGCCTTATGAGACAGTGACATAGACATTGAGCGTCGGTTGCCTGATCCAAAGGGAATGCGTTTGGTTCCCGTAAGAGCGGGGTCATAATTTGAGACGTCTTTGTGCACTAAGCAGTAACCTGGAAAGTTGTCCAGACATCGTTGTGATTAAGTTGTAAGAACTTGGTCTGCAATCGATGCATTTTAAACGTATGCTTATCTCATTTATCACGTTCTGGATACAATAATCGATAAAAACAGCAAAGTCATAGGAACACCGACATTCGTTGTTTTGTTTTTAAATTAATGATCACACAGCTTACTTATGTAGTCGATGTTTTAATCATAACTATTCTCCAAAGACTTCCGCGATGCTTGTATAACGAGATGTCGGACAGTGGCGCAGGCTGAGTTGTGTTTTCGCTGGTCTGGTCGCAAATCTCGTGAGTCGTTTTTCGCGTGACGTTTGCTCAAATGTCTCGTATAGGTAATGGATCAATAGAAATGTTTGTTTTTGAAAAGAGCCGCGTCTAGAGACTTGGGGTAGCGTTGTTACTTAAATATGGCATCACTTCCATGGGTAATAGACAATACAATATCGAGAATATAATATTAGATTTTCAACCTGCTGCATCTGCACTTTTAGTGCATGTCTTGGTGAGACTGTTCGAAGGTCAGGCTTAACTAGGGGTTTAATGTGTGTAGATCTAACGAAATCCATAATCCCCAAACGCCTCGTTAAATCCTTTCGGGGATTTTTATTGCTAGGGTGCATCAGCACCAATGCTTATATTGGTTGTGAAAAAAACTATCACTGGGAATGGACTTGCGCATGCGCCGTGTAAATCGTCTTGATAGTACCGTCAGCTCTCGGATATTTCCGTAGCAGTTCGTCACTAGTCTGGTTCTCCTTCTCGTTTGCAATAGAAGATCGATTTTTTAGTAAAACCCACCACTGCCACCATTTGTAATGTGTACCGGCGTTAAGCATATGATATATGTTTCGCACTTCAATTTAAGCAAGGCAACTATTGTCGATCAATATATCTCAAGACCTTTAGATAAATACGTTATTTGATACATCCTGCACATGGTTTGTTCATGTACAATACAATAAAAAAACTTAAATGAACTGTTCGTGTATGTATAGTTAACAGAATAAACAAGGTCTATCTCATTCATTTTTTTGTGATTTTAATACGTGTAGACATAACATTGATAACTCTTTGTAAGGTACCATAGGATTATAAACCACAGACATGTTTTTGAGCCATTTGTTCACAAGAAAGTTATTATTAATCATAGTTACTTTCATTTAAAGAAAATCTTAATTAATCGATTACTTGCAAACAATGCAGTAATCATGAAATAATGTATTACTGGAAAAAAAATAAAGATCATCATAATTTAATCGATTCCTTTTTCAAGTAATCCAGCCCATGTCTGCCATAAGGTTCATTTGAAGCAAAACTACGTCCTACAGAGACATCCAAAAGGGGCGCAGATATCAAGGAAATGAAGTTTCCTTGTCAACAGGATTTAGGGTAAAGTATTTAATAAGTAAATTCGCAATTCTTCTCTCGTTAAATCCAAACGTCGGGAATTGCAAAGATACCCTACTAAGTCGACTCGTGAGGTATTTCGTAAAGGTAATCGAAAGGGTCAATCCACCAACCCAAAGAGAGATGGCAAATGGTTAAGATATATCCTAGGCTACTGTATATCGGATAATCAATATCATTTAATTTAGGAGTAAAAAAGTGCATAGTTTATCGTTTAAATGCTGGTAAGTAGGAAAACGTTGTAACCACTGATGAAGTCATGTTTTACCTCGTTTAAATTTTTAGAATTTACATTGACAAGGTTCTAAACCTTTCGTTGACAAGGATCATCCCGGGATGTCTCTTAGTGAAAACTACGTATCTGCTGTTATGAATCAATAACTTCGCCAATTGCAAGCAACCAGGTCAGAGCCGAATCTTCACTATATGTCGACACCCCAACCAACTAACGTCTCTTCATTGCGTCCATATCATACAGTCGACTCGCAAACACATCGAACTTGAAAGGAACACATAAAGAGTCTGGAGTTACCTGCCCCTACCGTTATATAAGGAGTGACACCTGCACCTTTTTGGACAATAACATATTGAGTGAAATCTGGTTGTGTTATTTACCTCCGTTGAGCTTTATCCAGAGAACGTTGGTCTTTTCTGGCTCTTGATTTGAATAGTTGATTCAATTTCCTTTACCAGTACCAAGTAATGTTGAAAATGGCGTAAAACACAAATTAGCAAACAAATAAATATCCTTTAACATTACCAAAACAAAGTCAAACAAACAGCCCGTGTTGTTTCGCTGTTCGCAGTCGTTTACATCCACAGCGAAAATTTATGATTGGAAGCCTCTGCTGGTCTTGATCACCCCGACATTTTATGCGTCCAGCAGCAGATAAATAGTCCTGCAATATATATATATGAATGCACATAAACGCTACGGGAATGCTGAAACTTCAAGGGAAGTGCTGGCCCATAATTTAAAAAGGTAATATTTAAGGGTACTACGTCCCGTAACCAATTAGCGGTTTTACATCATTATCGGGTCAGGAATACTCCACTATTGATGGCTTCCGCTGGACATGGCGTAGCAAGCAAAAAGCAATAGAGACAAACCTAATGTGGCCTAATTTGTTTTTAACCCGGCATGACCCATATTTGAACTTCGTCTAGATATCATTAAAATAAAAATTCTGACTTAATTTTAAAAAGTGTGGCTTCTTAAGTGTTGACAATATTTTCTTTCTATTTGACCTAGTGACCTAGTTTTTTAACTGACATGACCAATATTCAAACTTGTCCTACATATCACCAAGACAAACATACTGATACAGTTTCAACATGCTCAAGTTATATATGTCTACTTATGTAGGAGATGTAGTTTGAAGGAAACATGTTCATTGTACCCTTTTCGGATGCCACAAGGTTGATAATAGCTTCAAACAACTCAACTTATGTAGAAGGTCATTAAATGAACATTTAAGCCAAGTCATTTTTTTAATCAGACAAGCACTTTCATAGAAATGAATTAGAAAGTTTTGTCAATTTGCCCATTTATTTCAAGCCGTCTGGCCGTCATGTTTTCTAACCAATCAATGTGACTTTAATAATTTGTGAAGACGGTTATCCAAGAAACATTTCACCAAATCATCATTGAATCAGAGGAGCAAACTTAGAGGAGAACAATATTAAAGTTTAGGCATCCCCTACCCTCTTAGCGATGCCGCCGCAAACAAACTTTTATATATAAACTTTCAAATTTAAATATTGTTCTAATTTTGATAGAGGATCACCAAAGGAACATTCCTGTGAAATTGTTATTGAAGTTTAGGAATGGATGTGGTTAGAAGCTAAAGAGTTATCTTTCCATGCAAGGTCTTTGATTTTCAATGTAAAGTTGAACAAGAGGTTCAAGATGGCCCTTAAACAATCGCATGAGTGATAGTTTAATAGCAAGTGCTACTGATAGTACAGGCGAAGTTTTAATCAAGACTGGAAATGAACTGCAAATGAAACAGCCTATCAGTTAAGGACATTTGTAAAAAGGCATTAACTATTTGAATAATCTGATAGAAGAACATCACAGGAACATTCATGGGAAGTTTGGTTGATATCGGTACATGGTGATGCCGTTTGAAGCTTAAAGTTCATTTTACCACAGTGCTAATGCCGTATGACTTGAACCAATAATACACAGTGTCAACAAAGGAACTATTTTGACAACAAATTATCTTGTAATCAGACAAGCAGATTCAGAGAAGAACACTTTTATAGCTATTGCATTTTTCTCCCTTTCTGATGCTGCAGCTATCAAAGCTTTATATAGAATATATATATCTTTGAACAATTTTGAAAGAGGAGCCGAGATTTAACATTCCAGTTATGTTTAGTTGAAATTGGTACAGTGGATAAAAAGATGTAATGTTAAGCTTAAATGTGCGTTTAGCCCTTTTTTGATGCCACCTGTATGCTTTGTGTTTGAACCATTTATAGTTGCTTGGAAATTATTAAGGTGGTCACTGAAGGAACATTTCTACACATTTGTCTTGAAAGCAGACAAGCACTTTCCAAAAATGTAATTGATAAGAATTTGTCATTTTCTGATGCCGGTTGGCTCCCGTGTTTTTCAACCAATCAATAAAGCTTGAAAAAATGGTTTAGCAGGTCACACAAGGAACATATCTATCTAATTATTTTGGAAGCCGACAAGCGGATGCAGAGGAGAAACATTTTAAAAGATTTGCCATTTTTCCACTTTCTGATGCAGCAGTAACGAAACTCTTCATATAATTTAAATCTTTGAACAATTTTTAAAAGAGGACCACCAACAGATCATTCCTGTGCAGTTATGTTGTACATGGTCCAGTTGTTTAGAAGGAGATGTTGCTTAAAGCAAAAACTTAACAACAGACGACAGACCTAGAGTGATCAGAATACCTCGCATTGAGCCATCGAGATAAGAGATTTCTCCATTTGCAACTTTAAGAGATGTTAATCTCTATTAACATACCAATTGTTTGCAGTTTTCGACAGTGATGTCTGTGGTATTCCACAGGGTGGAATTGACTTTCTCTGACTGGGGTCCTTCTACTGAAAACAATAAATATAAATAATTATGCTTAACAACCACTTAAAAGAAATACTAAAGTTTAAACCGGATCAAATCATCAGACATTAAGATCACCTCTTCATTTTTAAATTCTAGATTGGCACCCATGAACAAGTTATCAGATTTTCGTATATCCTGCAACACAGCAGTGATCAATCATTTTACCTTAATAAATAAAACCCTGTAAGCATGACCGATTGTTCATCTCTGTGACGATATAAATCAACCCTTTCCAATAAACTGTAACAAGAAATATACAGTAGACGACTTTGACATCGTTTAGGCAAACATATAGAAAATCTATTCAAATGAAAACATAATTAATAAATAAAGAAGAAATAATTTGACAAAACAGGACATTTCTCCTTTTCCAACCCTATTTTAAAAAAAGATGTCTGCTGACTCAGCTGTAGAGCTGTCAGTATGTGGGAAGGGGTTCAGACAGAACATGTGCACCCGTTTGATATTTAACAGGTGTAATTTAAAATAGCTTTCTCACTGCTACCCAATATGACATATATTTGTAAAGGTCATATCACGAGACATCTTTGTAAACGTCATGTCGTCCCTGGGGTAACCTACTGTGATGTTAACCCATTCCGAAATACAACAGACTCGCAGCAGATGATCTTGAACAACATCGGACAGACTCTTTTCGCCTGCTGTGGATTTTTATTTCCGGAATCATTACTCTATACCTGTATCCCCCTGTGTCGGCCCTGATTAGCCTAATCTGGGTCAATACATTACTTAGCGTCCATAATGTTGGTTTTCTCATGGAACGGCTCATATGTAACTATCGAGTGTGCAGTGTTTTATACAGCTTTTACCGGCTATATCAAGGCGTGTACTGTGTTATTGTAATGTAACACGCTATGATTACGTTTTAAGTATATAATCTTTATTTCCTACAATATATGAAGATCATACAAAGATGAACACTATGATAAACAAACAAAAAGGAACTAAAAGGAAAGGTTATACACAATGATAAAATAGCTCTTTAAATTACCATACTTATATCAGAACCAATGCCTATCATCTGATAGAAAAGGTTGAAAACATCTGGAACAAAAGAAGTGCACGGAAGAAGAGTGCCCACTTTTCAAAAGGAAACCCCATAAAGAACACTTTCACGAAACGAAATTGAATGTATTCAACCGAGGCGCTATAAAGAGTTTTCGTAGCTAACGTATATACATAGGAATAGCACAATATATACATGGAGAAACATGCAATAACACACTTCATATCCCTACAAACAATTGAGATTTGCATATGCAAATTGACAATATAAGTTCCATAATGTACAGAATTGACAAAGTTACATATGGTACCTGTAACAATTCCATGCGTCATGGAGAAACGATGCAACCACATTAAAAGACATGTATATTTTTTCCTGAAGAAGACGTTCTAAATTTGGGTCCAAAACCAAACAATGCTCGAACATACTCCTCTCCATGTAGAGAGTAAATAAACTCTGACACAGTAAAACCGAATTATCGCTTAATACATTCTTCGAAAAGGAGCTTACAAGTCTGCACACAGTTACAATTAACTAAAATATGCTCTGTTATATAACATGTCAGTTATTCCACACCTAGAACAAGTCGAGTCTGTGGAAGATAGAAAGGCTATCATCTGAGCCACAGAAAGGCAGACAGAAAGAATACTGTGATTGTATTTAGCTGAATTCCATACAGGACTCACGGAGAAAAGCTGCTGTATTTGTCTATATAGCTCAAATTCAGGAACACTAATTCTATCATTCCATTCGTTAACAAAATTACTTGATATTCTTGTGTTTATATATCTTTTCCAAATGTACTTTGACGTAAATCTGACATGTAAAACATAATCTTTCAAACCATAAAACAAGTCATATTTGCGTAACAGAATAATAACGTCTGAAGTAAAACCAATATCTAAATAACCATTGTAAGATGAACATAGACGCAAAAGGAAAATTTGTTTTGTTGCACAGTCCCTCTCAAGGTGACACAGTTGACCAAACAAGGTAGGTTTTCTCTTTTAAAAATCGGTAACGCACATATAAGACCGAGGGCAGCATCTGTCCTTGACCTAATATGTAATCCCTGCATTTATTTCAGACATAACCGATGTGATCTTTCTAAAGTCAAACTGTTCCGCCTAGTGTGCGACTGTGTTAACGCACATCTACAAAGAGCTCTCGGGATAATTATAGATTTGTAAATTCTATAACTTGTCAAATGATTTAATCCATACCTGTGTAAACCCTCCTTAATTAAACAAAAAATGTACAACGTAACTATCTGTCAATGTGTTTTACAGTTAAAGTAGAATTTGAGTATTTGCTACAGATTAAACCTAAATGCACAAACTCCTCCTTTTCTGAAATTTCTTGCAACCCAACAGACCAAGCCCGAGAACAACGTGAATATGACCGTTTAGACTCATTACAACGGCACACTTACAAGCATTATACTGGTACTGCCAGAGACATGATTATTGCAAGCAAACAGTAATCATGCTTTGTAAAACTTTACTAGATAAATAGAGAAGGGTCATGTTGTCTGCAAATGACGGGGCACACAAACTAGACCCTTTAACTCGAAACCCTAAATTGCTGTTTACTAGATTTTCTATAAGGGAATTAATGTAAACAAGATATAAAAATGCTGACCAGACCCCACTCTGTCGGGTACCTTGTGAAATCGGGAACCAGTCCGAGGAGTAAAATCCGTTAACTTAACAACTCTCAAGTATATTTACATTTTCAATTGAAGTTTTAAAAAAGCGTAACATGTTATTTGTTGTTGCCATATAAAATGATATTATTATAACGTTAAGCCTCTTTTATAACTTTCATATAAGTATTACCCAAGAGCGGTTTTGTAATGCAAACAACGTGTATACACAACTTTTGAGTTTAAGGATATTTACTTTAGTGAATCAGTGGACACAGTGTGTTTCATTATTATCTTATACCGCGTAGACTCAGTTTGATGCACTCTACAACCGTGCACGTATTTTTTGTTTAAGATACAGATACCGTGTTCACTTAAGGTGTGTTAGCTTCTTGGACTATGCTTTGTATATTATAAATCCCGTACATGTAGCGTGTTTACAACTTTGGAAGTGTTTTTTTTATAATAGTAATAACAAAATATTTGTTCAATATTTGTTCGATCACATAAATAAAGCACCTTTGTACAATATAACGAATTCAACACATTTGTTTGCGGTATGAAGTTTTGTAATCTGCCATTCATTTGCATAGCTAGTAACAAAAAACGGAAAGTAAAAAATGTTTTTTATCTTTTCATTGTGGTGGTATTGTATTTTCTCTGGAATTTTAAAAGTCATATCGTTCTAACCATTCCAAATGTTACAAACGTTTTAAAAGTCCCAAACGTTCCAAAAGTGTCCAATGTTCAAAATGTTTCAAATCTTTCAAACGAATATATCGTCAAAGTGATACGTCAAAAAGGACGAATTGTTGTAATTGAAGCTCCAAAATACAGCGAAGTGCGCATACCGGACAGTTGTTTTATTTTCGATAAGGAACGGATGAACAAACAGTATGACTTACGAATTATAGCAATTGTTTCAAAAGGGCAAACTCACTTCTTAGGTTGTTGGATTCATTAAACGCTGTAAAACTGGAAGTTTGGGTCGACAGATCTAAGGACGGAACGATTGACAAAAACGTTATGCTAGTGACCAGCTCATACCTGTTCAAACATGGCGAGTTTTCGGTGTACCCGCAGCCAACCCACGTGGGTTTGTACGGGCAGTGGTTGAATCCTTGGACCCCGGTGGAAAACAGTTCAGAAATTGCTGTCATTTTAGAAGACGACTGTGTTGTCTCGCCATTGTTCTACCAATATCTAAACTGGTACATAGGAAGTATGACCATGTTCCTTCAATCAATGGTTACTCCCTTCAGGGAGTTTCAATTAAACATTCGGGAGCCAGTGGATACCTGGAAGTGCCGCATGAAAATCACGTGTTCTTGTATCCAGTGCTTGGCTCTTGGGGATTTTCACCCAATACGAACAATTGGTTGATGTTTTTACGCTGGATGGAAACCGCCCTGTCGGACTCAAACGTTAAGCCATATGCTCCGAATAACATCGCAACCACTAGGTATAAAATTAAAGAGAAGTCCGGTAAGGCATGGAGCATGTGGACGATTTGGCATGTCTATTTTGCATGGAGGAGCAATGAGACAACTCTGTACTCCAACTTCAAAGGTAAATAATGTACAATATTTCATATGTCTTTTAATTACTACATCAACTTTTAGTATTTCATATGTCTTTTAATTACTACATCAACTTTTAATATGCCATATGTCTTTTAGTTACAACGTCAAACTATTAATATTGCATGGTTTCCAGTGTGACAGTACATATTGTCAACATGAGGAAACTACTGTTACCCGAGACGAAGCCGAAGCAGTATTTACCCGAATCTTGACAATATGTACTGTCACACTGGAAACCATGCAATATTTATTTTATTATACCGAACAAAATTACAAGTTTATTCAGTTTACGCAGTACTCTTATTTTAAGGTGAACATGGGTACTACAATATAACACCACATATGAATATTCCGGTTAACAGTATACTGTAACATTGCACGAGCGTCTAAACAGTGACGTTATTGTTTTAAATGATGTCATGCACGTGCATGACCAACATTTTAGACGCGTGCCATATAACAGTATACTGTTAACCGGTCAAAAACGTACTATAAGCATGAGACATTATACAGTTATTTCATGGTTATTTCATGATGTCTTGGTGTCGGGGATGACAGTTCAGATTTCATCCCCTCCACCTCGGGACAACAATTTTGACTGCTACCCAAATAACTATGAAATAATTGTTCTATTACTTTATTTTAACAAAAAAGAAAAAACCTGATCAAAATGTTTTCAAGTTAAAAGGTCAGTTCTCTTTCTGAAATATCGTCGAATCTTGACATTTTGCTTGTTTACGGTCATTCAAACGCTCGCTCGCTTCGGCAATGATCGTAACTTTCTGCTTATCAATAATATTTGAATATCACCATAGAAAAATTTCGTAAAATTGCAATTCGAATACGGAAACTACCGAAGGTTAACGATAGTCAGTCTTAAAAAAACATTTGGAATTTCCAATGACGTCATAGTGCGAGAGGTAAACAGTTCATACCGGGGAATAGTTCAATCCAAGACAAATTGATAGCTTTCATGTAAAACAGCTAAAAATATCAGATTTGTATTTATATAGCGAATCAGGTAATAATAATAAATTGCCCATGTTGAGTGAATGAGAATTTAACGTTACATTGTCACGTAAGGTATAATAACTTTAATATTTCATGTGTGCCTTAATTACTACATCAACTTTTTTTTAATTCATATGTCTTTTAAATAACAAAATCCACTTTTAATATTTCAATTGTCTTTTTAATACAAAATACTCTTTAAATATTTCATGTATCTTTTATTAAAAAAGTCACTTTTAATATGTCATAGTAGTATATCATTAGGGATTCCCTCCTCAACGAAGCAAGGGAGCAAGGGGTAGCAAGCATTGATGCAAAGTGGGGAGCAAGCATTGACGCATAAGTTGACAATAATTTAAATAGTGTTTATCATTGTAATAATTGCAATGTAAACAATAAATGTTTGTTCTAATTAAATTGTGATATGTATAAGATATACCTGCAAGCTATCTATCCATCCTGGATATATATCTATAAATACTAAACTGTTATGCCACATCAGCACAGTTGATCGAAGATTTATTTTGTTGATCTCTACCCCTTTTTTTACACTTTATCATCAAACCCAAATGATAAATAAATAAATTTAAAAAAAAAAAGAAAATATGTTTGATTTCTTTTAATGACATACAACACATAGAAAGTATAATCATATGAGATATTATTGCATCTTATTAAAAGAGATCAAATAAATATAAACTGTAAACAAGAAAGAAAACGCTTTTGTATAATGTTTTGTTGAATTATTCACCAAAACAATTCACCAATACATTATTAAAAAACAATTAGTAAGCTATAAACATTCTAACTGAAAATAACATCATGTTTGTAACATTATAAAAGGACGTCTATTTTCTTTTTCTTTTTTTTGTGATCAAAGATGAATTTGTCATGATAATTAATTTCTCCTTTAGCTACACTGTTTGAAACAGACAGGTTTTTGAAAACATTGTAATGTAATATTAGATATTGAGCACATATATAAAATATTTCATCAAACTACACATTTTAGTGCTTCACATTTCAAATTATTTCATTCATTTGAACGAAATAGGATATCCTTAACATTAAAATGTAATGACGCAAGCACAAATAAATTTAGAAAAGACTCTCGAGAACAGCATAGGTTTTCAAGATATAACATGATTATCATCTACATATCAAATAGAATGTAAACTTCGTGAATTTTTTTCATTGACTATAAACAAAAGAAGGTTTTACTTTTGACGTTTTTTTTTTAATGGAGAGCAAGCAGTAATTTGACACTAATTTAGATAATGTTTATCATTGTGATAATCGAAATGATCACAATGTAAGCAATAAATGTTTGTTCTAATTAAATTGTGACACTTACATGATCAACATGGAATCTGCTTGCAGGTTAACCTACCCGTGGCTGCTTGAAAGTAATATTAATTTCGATCAAACCGTATTTGAGTCGATTCTTCTTATACTCTTTACTTTACAATCTTCAACACTTGATTCATTATGAACGAAAAGAGACTACCCTCACCATTCCCACATGAAGCCGCTGTCTGACGATCCTGTAGAAGACGACTTTTGAAAACACAATGAGCAATTTCCACTTTGACCACAATGTTTACAACTTTATTCAATACTTGTTCCTGCATTTGTTAAGAAATTCTATATGTTTTATTTAATGTATTCAAAGGCGTCTGCTGCCGGGGAAGTGTTATTCTGGGAATATCAAATATCACTTTTATGATGTTTTGCTTTTTTCACGATGTTTTGCTATTTTTTTTATTCATTTACTCTTTTATTATTTCCGACTGTTTTGAACTCTTTCTTTTGGTCTTATAGGAAGTATTCCTTATTAAATGCGCTGACCTGTGATGTATGTAACCAGTAACTATTAATGTTTTTGACAATCCAAGTTTGGTATTATTTGTCAGCTTAAAGTATATAAAATAGTAATTATTTTATATGTCGGTCTGAGGTAGGGAAAACGTTAATATTGGATCTTCCGCGATTAAACAGTTTTACCGTTTAAAAAGCCCAACTCCGAGTCTGAGAGGAGAGCATTATAGGCCAGCATGAAGGCCTTTGAGCCTGGGAGGAGAGCCTCAGAGGCAGGGAGGAGGGTCTCAGAGGCAGGCAGGAGGGCATTAGAGACTGAGATTGACAGCAGCCGCATATCTTTGTTAAGTGTTGGTGTAGCAAATTACATGGGGAAGGAATGTAGATAGTAGATAAACTGATACAAACCTCTTTTTGGGTGGAACAAACCTTTTGGATGGAACAAACTATGTAGGCATATATTTATATATTTATTATTTTCAAAACATATGTATAACGATATAATACAATAGTCCCATCACCTGTGAGATAGTAAGCAGTTACTTAACATCACTATAGGCCATTTGTAATGGGTCTAAAAGAAATGAAACATATTTTTTTTTAATTTATTTATTATTTGGTTTTGATGATAAAGTGTATAAAAAGGGGGTAGTAGATCAACTAAATAAAATTTCGATCAACTGTGCTGATGTGGCATAACAGATTAGTATCTATAGATATCTTTCCAAAATGGATAGATCGCTTGCAGCTATATCTTATAAATATCACAATTGAATTAGAACAAACATTTATTGCTTACATTGCGATTATTACAATGATGAACACTATTCAAATTTGTGTCAACTTATGCATCAATACTTGTCTTTTTATTACAAAATCATCTTTAAATATTACATAAAATATGTTTTATACATTTCAGTTTTTTTTTTATTCAAACATCACCTTTGGATATTTCAAATGTCTCTAACTTACAACATCAACCTTTAATATTTCATATGACTTTTTATAAAAAAAACATTTTTATTATTTGTTATTTACATTTATTACAAATATTTTTATATTTAAAATGTCTTTTTTTTTTACTAAATCAACTTTATGTTTTAACGTATTTCATTTGTCTTTATATAACGCAATCAACTTTTAGTTTTTCAAAAGTCTTTTTTTTTAAGGAATGGAGAGCTTTTTTTTTCGTTTTCATGGGGGTATGAACAAAAAAACCTGATCACTCTCTAGAATGTGTGATCAGGTTTTTTTGTTCATACCCCCATGAAAACGAAAAAAACCGCTCCATTCCTTATATTTTAGCATTAATATGGCTATTTCAGTGAGTAATAAAACATAATAGTATTTTACAACCATAATACAGCACGTCGCCAATGTTATTTTTTTTTTTTATTCATGAGGTTATGAACAAAATATTTCAGCCAATCACAGACAAGCAAAAGTGATGAACACAAAAAAACCTCAAATATAACTAAATAACTAAATGAACTTTAACATTTCATTTGTCTAAAGTTGTATTATATTTTAAAAATCTTTTTATTACAACCTCAACTTTCAAGATATCCTTTATCGTTATATAACGAAATCAACTGGTCATATTTCATATGACTTTTTATAGCAAAACCAACTTTAAATAGTTTTAACTCATCTGTGCGCGAAGTGATCAAGGTGAGCTATTGTGATCGCCATTAGTCCGTCGTCCTTCGTGCGTCGTCCGTCGTCCGTCGTCAACAATTTATTTAAACAACATCTCCTAAACCACTATATGGATTTTGACTAAACTTGGAAGGAATAATACTTGGGTAATCTTATTTCGAAGTCGTTCAAATAAATTTATTCCATGCAGAACTCTGGTTGCCATGTCAATCGGAAAAGAAATTGAAAATGTTCTTGTCTGAAACCGAAAGGCATAGAGCTTACATGTTTGGTGTGTAGCATTGTATATTGGTCTTCCAAAAATCTTGTTCAAATTATGCCTCTTAGGTCGAAATTGGCCCCATTCCGTTGCCTGTTTTACATAGAGATATATAGGGAAAAACATTAAAAATCTTCTTCTTTGAAACAGGAAGGCGTAGAGCTAAGATATTGTGGGTGTATAATTGTCTAGTTGTCTTTTACCAAGATTGTTCAAATGATGACTATAGGTTCAAAGTTTACCCCATCCCGGGGGTCACCTACATGATATTAAGATATATAGGGAACAACTTTTGTTTTCTGAAACCAAAGGCCTGAACCTTTGATATTTAGTGAGTATAATGATCTAGTGTCCTCTGCCAAGATTGTTCAAATTATGCATCTGTGTTCAAAATAGGCCCTTCGGTACACCTGTTTTACAGAGATATAAAGGATAAAAACCTTGTTAAATTCTAACTGGAACATAAACTTTTATTTTGTGATCTTCTGAGTCATATTAACTTTAACTTGACAAAAGACAGACAACACAGTGTGTTGGTCTTTCGCTTTGCGGCAGTGAAGCTATACTGGTCCTCTTTGGCCTCTTATATTAGCTTACCCGACCACAAACTGAGTTATGGTTGTAATCATGACAGATCACTGTACATAACTCAGATGAGCGGTCCAGGGCCATCATGGACATCTTTTTAATTTCTTTTTATTACAAAATCAGCTTTGAATATTTCAAATGTATTTATATGTATTCATAACGAAAACAACTTTTAATATTTTTTATCGCTTTTCATTAAAAGAAAAATCAACGTTTTAAATACCATAAGCCATCTCGAAGGCGATCGGTCTATCTAAGCCAACGAGAAA
This sequence comes from Serripes groenlandicus, assembly GCA_031761405.1. NCBI lineage: Eukaryota > Metazoa > Mollusca > Bivalvia > Cardiida > Cardiidae > Serripes > Serripes groenlandicus. The sequence goes on from JASEVX010000005.1 coordinate 38,029,369, forward strand.
TTGATAAATAACACAGCAGGGCACTCGCCTTGAATCACATGCTCTACGACAAAACCTTTTCTGTTCTAGCCTAACGGTACTCGTCTGGGTTTTAGACCGGAGGACTTTGATTCGATCCCGGTGTAGAGCGAACTTTTGGATACCGTGAAAATTATTCACGGCTTTCATGGCGGTTATGTTGCACTTCCGATGCGCATACGATATCTCAAGATGCTCACAATATCCCGTATTTCTCACGTGAAAACGGTATTAGTTTGTCATCAAGAGGTTAAGAACATGAAAACGTTGACTTTTGTGAACAGTATAGTTCCAGATCAGTGTGTGCATCAACAGTCTGATCAAGATCTTAACTGTTCATAGTTTACTAAATTGAACTTATATTTTAATCTTGAATCTTGAACTTTTAGTCAACTTGTGTAGGGACTGAGCAGATGTACAGGTCGACTAAAACCTACACTGTTTTAAAAATGACAATTTCCTCGGTAATTAAGACTCAGTTAAGGATGACTACGTATATTTGTAGATCACCAAGGACTTACAGCAAACTGGATGGAAGCGGGCTTCAATTATCAACAAAGAAGAAGAACATGAAATCCAATCCGTTTTTGACCATCTGGAAATCGGACTATGACAATCTCCCGGACAATCCAGTCAATATTGACCTTAATGGAAATCTTGTAAAATGAACGTGTTTCCGTGATTCTCTTTTTATTTGATCTTAGCTGAATGTTTTTGGTGAGCTATTGTGATCCCTAACCGTCCGGCGGCGAAGTCGTCGTCTATCCGTCCGTTCAACCGTCTGTCTGTTCGTCCGTACATCCGTTAAACTTTACTTTCAAATAATGGATTGTTTTCAAATTAATTCCCAGAACAGTTCCTAATGCGATCTTCCAAATTGCTTCAATAATTTTATTCCATCGTAAACTCTGGTAGCCATGGTAGCTTTAGAAATGTAATTGTACAATGCAAAACTGGCCATTTTTAAAAATAATTTAGGACGACCCTCTACCGAGATTGTTCCTGTTACTGAATAAAACATAGCAGCCAGATAACGGGGTACGTAAATCTTATAAGAGCCGTTCTACGAGAAAACCAACATTATGGACTCTGCGTAATGTATCGACCCAGATCAGCCTGCGCAGTCTTATATTCCGTCTCAGGGGAATAAAGGTATACATTAATGAGACCTCAAACAGAAAATCCACAGGAGGCGAACATTGTCTGTCAAGGTTACATGCGCCGCATGCTTAGGCTGATCCGGGTCGACAATGTTGGTTTTCTCATTGATTGGCCGATATGTACATAGTCAAATTAAGAAATCGTCGAAATTAATGAGCCCAATTTTGAAAATGATTTGGCACAAATGTTAATTGAATTAGCTTCTACCACGATTGGTCAAATAATTCCTATTCGGGTTAAACATGGTCAAAACCCTACGGGAAGATTCTCGTTTGCCTTATATATAAACCGTTCCACGGGCAAACAAACATTGTGGACACAGCATAAAGTATGCCGCGCAGACTAATTAGAACGGGCACTTTTCACCTCCTGTGGATTTTCTGTTCCTGGAATTGTTACTCTATACCTCTATACCCCTGAGACGGAATGTATCCGCCCGGAGTAGCCCGCGCTGATATCGATACATTACGCAGAGTCCATAATGTTGGTTTTCTTGTGGAACGGCTCATATGTATATAAGTAAAAGCTTTAAAAATATATGAGATAAAAAGTATTGACACGATTTGATACTAGTTCCTAGGATGACTCTCTACTAAGATTGTTGCGCGGCGGGTTTTCGTATATGTGTAAAACAGGTGAAATGTTATGCAATGCATTACTATTGCCAGTTGTCTGCATCAGCCGTTTCCCACGTACAGCAAATATGCTGGAGACAATTTCACAAACATCCAGGCGATCATAAACGAAAATGTTAAAATTAAGAAGAGTTGAAAACATTGATGCGAAAAGAGATAGCACCCAGTATGATCAATTTTCTCTTTTGTCACAATGCTTTCAAACGTTGTCTGTTGCAGAGGCGTACACTTATAATTACATTGGTAGGGGGTTAATTGATATACACTAATGATATAACTGCGTTGTGTATAAGAACATTACATGTAGGGGTCAGGTAAAAAATGATCGTAAATTTCATTTATTTGTTCAAGGAAGTAAATATGGCATAAATAGTTATATAATTGAGTGATAATGAAATATATTTAACCTTAAAAGAACGTAGTTAGTATTAAAAAGAGAAATCGATATTGTTATAACGCTTTGTAATTAGCATATGCTGCAAGTCTAATCAGAGACAAGTTCAATTTCTTTTTAATTCAATTTCTTTATTCGAGTTTAAGCCTCTGGCCCTTATACATTATATCTACAAATAATACAATAAGAATGACACAATTAAATTACTGAAATAATTTCGTTGATAAGCTCTAAACTCACAATGATGTCGATTTTGTATTTATTTCTTTTTGTTAATGTTACAGATGATTTATATTATTTCCTTATTGCAAGTTCGACAATCTAGTATTTGTAGGACAAAACGAGATCATTTTATATGTCTATTATATTTAAGGGAATCTTTCATAATCTTATTGAAAAAAGATCTAACCAGACTGCATACAATTTAATACATTACACTCAAGGCACATCAAATAAGAATGAGTAATAAAGGAAATTTGAAGACACTTAATAACCCTTATCTCACAATTGATATCACATTTTAATCCTGATAAAGAATCAGAATTTGCTTATTTGTAAACACACTTTAGAATTATGAGTATGTTTTGTTAATTACATTTTCACCCTTTTCTCACATTCATTGTATTTATTTTCCTATTCAATCTTACAGACAATATATATGAATTAGTTATTGCACGTACGACTCACTAGCCTGTATTCGATATAACGACCATAGATAATTGTATCAAAGAGACCGAGCAACAAAAAGCAATCCGCTCTTAATGCATTCCAATTTGGATCACGTTCATGATCAAGTCACAGTCCAATCAGTGTGTCAAGTGCATGATGGACTATACTGCTGTAGTGGTAGTATGTTACCTTTGTATTGATTAATTATTTTAATATGAAAAAAGGTCAGAGTAAGTGTAAAGGGAACATCGGGTCGTATAATATATTTACAATAAAGGACAAAACTAAAGGTATAGAAAATACAAAAAGTATTAAGTATTTAGAATTTAGTATAACATAAAGATGAATACATCGAGGAAATCCTTCAATGTCATTTCATAAAAAATAAATATTTTAGAGGTATAATTTTATCCCTAACCTGTTGCTTTTGAGGTAAAGAAAAAAACAATATGACCGTTGACATGTTTAATGTCCTGCGTAATACGAACGCCGAAGTCTAGTCACCTTTGCATTAACTGTACTTGCTCTATCCCTAGGCGTAGGCAAGATACTGACTGTTTGAATATGTCTGGATTCATATGGTAAGTAACTTTGTAGGCCTAATTTGACCCACGTTGTATTACGGACCGACTGTGAGATAATTTGTGAAAATTAAAATTATCGCAGACTGATCACCTTGATCTTCTCTGTACTTTCACTGAGAAAATACCCTGTACCCTTTGACTAATTTACCAACCGAAGCCATAACATTTTAGATGCAAATTTGTTCCCTCAACATGTCAAAGGTACTGAGCTAAAGTAAAAACAATGAGCTTTTACATGTAGAGATTAGACATTTTAATTGCATGAAAAGCATGTTTCCTTGCTTATTTTGATTGTAAACAATAGTCTCGGAAACCAGGGCTGTTAATTCATGACACATTGTGATGATCCAGATCAGCTTGCACCTCTTTTTTTTTTTCTAATAGTGGTTTTGTCTATTCAACTTCTAGCCGTAGAAGCATTTTCTGAAAACGCTGGAGAACGGTTAGCGCCAGAATTAACTATATAAGTATACAATTTGGTTGTCATTATTTGAAAACGAACCAGATTTCAGGGCCGGTTTTTGTATGACGTAGCTCAATAATTGTGACATGAAATAAAGAAGAAAAAAAACCGCTTTTGCCTATATATTCGACACATGACATTAAACGATAAAGCCAATCAGGCGTGAAATGCCACAATTCGATGAGGAGTTGTTTCACTTCTAAAACTTCAAAACGTTTTATACAAAATGTATATGTCCTTACCTAAATAAAATCGTTTTTGTACATGGAATAGTTTAGTTTGTGATAGGTGCCCTGTCGTTAGCTGTTACTACTGCATCCAGGAAGAATTGCCTTCACAATCGTATCCATTTCAGTCATCGTAACCCATTGTATCCCAATCCACTCTTATTGATATCCGCTTGATTTAATTATCTACCTCCACATCAATTTCCCGCTACGTTTATATTATTATAAGTTTATTATACCTCACGTGACTTTGTAATGTTAAATTCTCATATACTCATCATGGGCAATGTCTTACTGTCTCATGCTAACAGTACGTTTTGACCTGTTAACAGTATACTATTACATGACACGCGCGTTAAAATGTTGGTTATGCAAGTGCATGACGTCATTTCAAACAATAACGTCTGTTTTTAGACGCTCGTGTCATGTAACAGTATACTGTTAATATTCATGAATATCGGCATAGTTATATTATTGTAAACATACAAGTTAGCTTCATGTATAAAGAGGTTGAAGATATCATTCAGGCAACATATGGATTTTTTAGAGGTTCGATACCCTCTGGTCAAATTATTTTGATTTTATCATTTCAAACCATTCATTAAGGAAGTATATCGTATTTGTTTTACATCATTATGAGCTCTTCTTATAAGCTGTCTTTAAATATGTAAAGAGACAATAAGTATGATGCAGAATGTCCATCAACAAACATTTGTATTATTGTATAAGATGATCACAGTAAATAATCATAAATAGCTTGAAATAAACTGAAATACGAGTTTAATCAAACACGAGCTTAACAAATTGTAAACATGTATTTCTGTTCAGATGTATCACATCTAAGTGTTTCTGAACAATCGCAACCGGAATATGTTCGAGGAATTTCCATTTAGTTCATCCTAATATCACGTTGTCCTCCAATGTGAAATCTGCTTCTACCGGCGACTAGTAAAAAATGTCAACACTATTTAAGTTCTAAAAATCAGGTGCGCGATATAGGACCATTATGGTCCTCTTGTTTGTTAAACTAATCTAAATTGTAACTTTATAATGGACAATTCTACGACTCGATTCCCGGCTGTGTACAAAAATGCATATGAATGTATCAGTACCCTCAGAGGCGGTGACCAAATATCCACATGGGCATTAATTAACCTGAATTCAGAGAAAAGCTTAAGAGCCGATTCATATGAATCTCTAGTATTGACCGCAATACTATAACTAGTTACGAGATCGACATGAGATTGAATATCCAATGGTGAAACACATCCGAAATTAGCTCCCCTGATGTACTGGCTTCTGGAGCGCTGCAAAAGATGCATAACAAGCTTAGACTTTGAAGATGTCTTGTTAAGGATGCTTACCAGGGACTGATTATCAACATACAAAACTGTATTCCTTTTTCTGTAAAAATTCAGACCAAACACAAATGGCTAAGAGGATAGGCACCAATTCTAAAAAAATTATATCATCAAACAAATTAGACCCTCTCCAGTTCACTGGCCAAGGGTAATAAAAACCAACTACTTCCAAATACAGCAGCACAACCTAATTTTGGCGAACCAGCACTATCTGTGTATAGCTCCAGAGTTTCATTATCTGACCAATTCAACTCTAGAAAGCTGCAGTATTAACTAAAGTTATTTTTAAAAAAAGCCATAAACAAATAAGCCACACATCGCATCATAAAAATGTCTGTTAAAAGCCCGAGCTACAGGAATGGCCCGAGTACAAATGGGATTTGACTTCAATTTTGAAGTTTATCTTCAGGCACTTGAATTTGAAAAAGTATTAAATTCGATTCTAGACCAAGGAAGACAAGTAGTGAAGTCAGTCCTACAGTTTTACTTTCTCCTAAAGGGACTCCTAATGATGCACACATATTTTTATAGTTTGTCTAAAACCACAAGGTTGACTGAGATTGACTTAGAAATATGAAATCATCCAGGTAGTGATGCAAATAGCTACCCGGATATAGGTACTTAAAAAGCCATGCTAAAAATGCTGCAAACTTCTCCCAAAGAGCACAAGAGAAAATAGGCAGCATTTTATATACAAAGTAATAACATTGTAATCGGAAACCTAGCAAGCAGAAATGATCGATATGTACTGGCAAAAGTCAAAATGCACTTTAAATATCCATTTTACCCCCTTATACATGAATTTCCAATATAAATAATGGAATTAATTACCTCACCCATTGAAGTATAATTGACAGAACATAAATCTTGATCAATATAGTCATTTACTGAAAATAAACTCCACCATGACCGAATTGCCGCGACTGGGGATCGAACCCGGGACACCCAGTTTCAAAATCCCCGACGCTAACCACTCGACCACAGCGGATTCCTTAAATGGACCTGCAATTCTACCCAAAAGACACCTCCTTCCTTACTATTTTCAGAGCAATAGCCGGGCTCTTTTTTATTGACAAATTCTAGGACCCTCAAAATGTAAAAGAAAACCCTCAGCTAAAATCAATGCATCCTCAGACACAGGATATTCTTTCAAATATTTTAACAAAGTGCCAACCCAAATTGGGGTTGGAACAGAAGCGAGTTAATCAGTGGTGCAGCATGAAAGGCCTTTGCGCTGTTGAGGGTCTTGTTCAAGATGGAACAATTCACACAGGGGCTGCAAACCTTGTACTTGTACATACTTTAAAAGAATGATTCCCACAACATTGAATGCACTTGTGTACACATGTGCAAACAGGTCTTTGACAGATACCTTTATAATTAAAATCATAGCATTTAGACTTGACCTGTGGCTTAGGTCGACACCTAAACAGCATCCACAATTTTTTAACGACCACTGCCCATGACATTTCTTGGGACTGAGCCATTTTTAGCCTGAACTGTTCATCATAGGATAACCAGCAATTTACAGTATATTGATTTGCCCAAAATCTCACAGTATGTAGGTATTTGAGCATGTAGGCATTCTGACCCCTGTGCACATGGCAGTACATAACCATGTGCACTACGAAAGCGTCCGTCCATGCCTCTATACTAGTTATAAATGTTATGATTTTGGACATAAGATTGGTGCTTCCACTTGAGTCTAAGGTGAGGACTTGTCCCATGCTGTTTTCAGGCGTCAAGTAACATTTTTTTTGGTTCAATTCTAGGTGTCAGCAAGGGCTACAATTTGTTAGCTACTTTCTCAATCACCATGTTCAGCTCAGAATCAGAGAGAGCGGAAGGCACATCCGTCACCGTCGTTGATGGAAACTCTGGTGTCTGGTCATCCACAACTGCAGCCTCATGACGTCGACTAGTTTTGCATCTTTTCTTAGGCATAGTCAGTGAAACAAAACAATATGTCTGAATTTTTGTTAAGGCATTGTAGCAATTGTTTCTCAGGAAAGATAAATAAATAAATTTTGGTCACAGATCGAGTAACAATTCTGACACACAACTATGATGACAAGTGCATTACATGTATTTTTGTCTAAAGGTATCATCCATAAACCGATAGCCAATATATATATATATATATATATATATTATTTTTTACAGGAAATACTTATAGTTTGACAAGACTTATGCAAAGGGCTCAAGACAAAATTAAACCGTCTCCACAGAGAATCATTTGGTTGTATTATATGATGAGATCCTAAAAACTTTCATTCCTAAAGTAGAATTCATGAAAGGAGTTCCTCTAACAATTGAAAAAGACAACTTCTTAAATCCCGCCGTGAATAATGTGATTGTTTCGGATGACATAACAGTAGAGGCAGCTAAAGATCCACGAGTAACCGATTTGTTCACCGAAGGGAGCCACCACAGAAACTTGTCTGTGATAGCTCTAAATTTATATGTTAGTAAAGATCCAGCCAAGGGTGGACATTTTTATTACTCTTCAATAACACGGTGGATAAACAACCAATCATGAAACTTGCCAGACAAATGTATCCTACAAACTATAAAGAGTTTTTAAGGCACTTTGAAGAAGCTGTGTGTCGACCTTTCGGGTACTTATTGGCGGATTTAAAACCTTTAACACCAGAATCAGAAAGTATGCGCACTGATGTATTCGAATTAAAAGATAGAAACATAGAAAATCACAATCATTTAACACAAAGCCGTCAAGCCGTACAGACGTATTTTCATTTACATGTTTAGGTGGAGATCTACATAAACATTATTTGTATATAATACGTCAATAAAATGTAAATGTGAATTCAAATTAATTTAATCTTCTGTCACATGAGAACCGTTTTTGGTATGATTCGTACTAGCATAAAATATTACGGAGCAGTAATATTAATTGATCTATAAAACCATTTAAGTACAACTCCATTTGTTTAGATTATATGTACAGTGCAAGTTGCTGCGCATACAGTTCTGCAATATAGAATATACATTCATACTATTTATTAACCCTGCATGTTAAATACATAGAATATACATTCAAGAATGTCGCTAGTCACAATGACTTGTGTCAATCATCGGATATAATGAATGAACGAGCTTGGATTTGAACTCACATCTTCTATGCCCAATGGACTGATAGCCCTCGTCGTTACCAACTGAACTATCACGACTCGATAGGTATATAAATTAGATAACATGTATTGCTTAGATACTTTATTTGTATAAATATTTACAAAACATAAAAATCGCTTACAGAAAACGTTGTACACGTGAAACACTTAATTGTCCGTAATTACTATCACTTTGTAGACATTTCGGGACGGCAGCTGACATAACATCAACAATATAGGCATCATTAGTGTCCGTATCAAATGTATCAAAAACTTCGATGAAACTCTGCAGCGTGCTTATAAGAAATTTCCTGTGTAAGAACAGCACACAGTAAAGTCCGCACACATTCGATTCGTTGCTTTGAATTTGAATGTTGTTAAACAATACAGTTTGAGTACGTCCATTTATCCAGTTTGAGTCGTAAACACTGTTTTCTTTCGGAGATCTCCCGAACGAGTCCATCACTTCTATGTTTCCATTACCATCATCATAGATCGACAACCAATGAACTCCCATTTTGGAATCAATATCCGTATTAACGAGTATACCACAGGGACGATTGAATCTATTTTGCGGAAGACGGTTCGCAGCGAACACTCCCACAACATGTCTATGTAAAATGGGGTCGCAGTTGATACAGCACAACAGTTGACTTGTATTCATCATGGAAAGATAACGTCTTGTTAGTTTTGAAATAGCCTACGGCTTCACTGTAAACGATGCAACTCATCGGCTCTTAAAATATTCAAAATATAAGAATTCATTATATGTCATATAACCTTATACAATTATAATATGAGTTGCTAATCTGATATTTTCATGCATTAATAACTATTCTGATCACACTATTTTGTTCAATAATATATAATAATGTCATATGAAATGTATATATCATTCAATAATTACCTGTTAAGGCCTTGGCGAACTGAACATCTAGTCTAACGTTGCCGTTCTTTAATAAGTTTATATATTCTCCATGATGCGAGAAAGTCGGTTCAATTTGAAAAGCAAACAGTGTACTGCCGCTGTTAAAATGTTCTCTGTCCAATGCATTGCCTTCATCAAACCGCCATTTACCACTTGACATCAATACATAGTCCAAAGTACAAGAGCTCATCAACGGTGTATCTATTTAGTAGCCTTTAACAAATATGATGGTGACATAATCTAGAAAATAAAAACAAACATACAATGTATACGACATTAGTTTAAAACATATAATGACTAAAGAAATCATAAATGAAAAAGGAAATCACTCACTTTTTTTAAAATTGAAATATCACTTAATTTTGGGGGTAATTTTACCCGTTCGAACGTCGAGAAATGTATTTGAAATAGTTGCCAAATTGATAATCCTGTTATATATTTATTACCTGAGCTGGGAAGTGTAAATAGTTGTTTTGTAAGTTCAATGAGCTATGAAGCTCATAATATAGGGGTAGAGTCAAACTTTTGCTGAAAGCTTCGCATAACGGAATCAAGTTTGATAATTGCTACGGGAGGGTTAACAGAAAGATCGGAAACTGTACCATTCAGGCATTTCACTGTGAAATGGATTTGTTCGTTTGATACGATCAGCCATTTTTCTTGATTGATGGCTTGCGCTTGAGGCGGTTTAGACAAGGAACTTACGACTTTATCGCAGTTGGATACATCTGCACCCGTATTGTCTAGGAATGAATTAATTACGCACGTGTTTTACCCATATGTTGTCTTTAAACCCTGTTGTAGTTAAAAGTGACTGCCGAATTATTGGTTCGGAAAAAAAAGCCAAAGTTGCACAGACAAGGATAAAGGGAATACGTAGGTGCATCCTTGACCTGCAAATAAAATAAACATTTCCGTTAAAAGACATTATATATATTATATTCTCAATTCAACCCTCTTAGAGTTACACACCCTTTTATTTAAAATGATTTATCCAATCATTTAGTGAAATTATTCTATTTCCATTAATTGAACTCTCGCAAGTTATTTCCATTATCTCTGACATTTTCCGATTGTAACGAATAGTCTTCGGTTGGAACATAATGCTCTCTGTCGTATTTTTGTCTACTAAGTTTAGTTTGAAGTTGGAATAACGTTAAATTGTTTTCTGAATTATCGCTGTTATGCGATGCCTCGTTGCGAGAAACCTCGCTGTGCAAAACTTTGCTATGCGAAAACTCGCTTCTCGACGATAACTTATTTCTTTAATTACGTATCTTTTGAACGGGTTTGGGGCCTATTATGATTTTCAACTGCATCATTTATTTATGAATTACTTGTTAGTTGGGGAAGAACACCACGACAATTCCTGATCGGACTTGGTTGAAACGGGGATATCCCATTCACTAAGATATGCCAGTCTAACATCGTCCTTGCTAATTGTAATAAGTTGGTTATCCAACTGGTTTTTTTTTACAACCAAGGTCGTTGGTCCTTTAATTTGTTTGACTCTAAAATATGGTTTTCAATGGGGGGCTACCTTGCCCTTATGGATATGATTTTTTATGTAAACTGCGTCATTTATCTGAATATCGATCTCGTGCCTGTTTTTATTTGCGTATGTGTTTCGGATTGACCTTGACTTAGTAATTGATTTGTAAACGTCACGGTACATTTGGTGGTTGCGCTCTAACATGTACAGTAGTATTTTTAGCCTACGATTTAAAAAGTTATCTACGGGTAGGATCGCATCTCTTCCGTAAAGAAGGAAATATCAGCTTTGTTTCGTACTTTCTGATATATTAAAAGGTAATCCACTTAGAGCTGGTCCTATAATTACATCCAATAAGTCGCGATTTTTTGGTATAAGTTTTGTTACGATAGAATTTAAGGTGGCGTGGCTCCAATCGTGTTTGCCATTTGTAGCTGGATGGTACGCGTGGTTCTAGCATGAGTTATGCGTTATTCGGCCATTGTCTCTTGACACATCTTAGCCACAAAACACGGACCATTATCGGTTAACACATTTAAAGGGCAACCGTACCGCCAAAAGATATTTTCAAAAACATGCATTCATGATAGTCTCTGCTGTTATTTCTTTTGTAGGGATAACTTCGGTGAAAGCTGTAAGTTCACAGTTGAAAACGACTTAGTACTTATTTCCTAGAATTGTTTGTTCAAAGGCCCTTGTCAATCTATGCTAACTTCCGCAAATGGATAGGGTGGAATACTGACGTCGCCTAATGGTGTTTTAATTTGTTCTAAATTTACAGTTTGACATGGGACGCATGCTCCTACAAAGGAAGTTATATCCTTGAATAAAGTGGCCCAGTAAAAATTCTTCTTATACATACATTCTGTTTATTTCTGGATTACGACCTTATTGCCCGCGCGTATATCCTAAAACTTCTACGAAACCTAAGCATACAAGCTCGACATGAACTTGGCCATCCGGGAATAAATATAATGTATGAAATTATAAAGAAGGATTTCTACTGGGCCAATTTATTCAAGGATATAACTTCATTTGTAGGGATTACCGGAGGTTTCGGTAAATGACAAGTTCGGTAAGTTGGTAATATAGAGTAAACCTGTTGGAGGTTTTGGTAAAAATGACTTTATATAGTGTTATTAAAGTATACCTACCACATTCAACGTACTAGGTGATAACAAACAATTAATTAATTGTTTAATTAGTTTGATATCGAAGATTTTGTGAAACTGTGTAGGAATAACAACATTTAACACATGTATGATAATTGAAGGTTTTATTTATTTTTTCATATTTATCGGCACTTTTTTTTTAATGAAGAATCTCTTTTCCAGTGTGTCTGCATTCGGGAAAGGGTTAATTTGGTATCATCCGTCTATGGTTTTTTTATAATCATTTACCACAAACAGAATTATAAACAATAACATTTTAACAGTATGAAGAACAAATACATAGCCTGAAATAAACTATTGAGAATTTTACATATACGCAATACGAATAATCATCTGCAAACATTTAAGGAATGGAGAGCTTTTTTTTCGTTTTCATGGGGGTATGAACAAAAAAAACTGATCACTCTCTATGAAATCGCGAAGCGGTTTCATAGAATGTGTGATCAGGTTTTTTTGTTCATACCCCCATGAAAACGAAAAAAAAACGCTCCATTCCTTATATTTTAGCATTAATATGGCTATTTCAGTGAGTAATAAAACATAATAGTATTTTACAACTTTATTTTCAATAATACAGCACGTCGCCAATGTTAATTTTTTTTATTCATGAGGTTATGAACAAAATATTTCAGCCAATCACAGACAAGCAAAAGTGATGAACACAAAAAAAACTAAAATATACTGAAATAAAAGAAAAGAAACTATGTGTTAAAATTATATATTTTTTTCATAATGTTTCTAAATATCTACAATGTCATACCAATTAAACAGTTATTCGGTTGTTTGTTTACACATAGGTCAATTTGGGTAGATATAATACGTGGGTCAGTCGTAAAGTTCCCGGACTGTTCTTATAAAATACGCATTTTTTATCAAATCATATTAATACTCGGAAATATTAAAACATGATGTTTTATAGTCATGTAAAGAAAACCTTACAAGTATTTATTTGATATAAATGTTTTTTGCATTTAAATTCAATAATGCAGTTTACGTGGTACGGAGCAGTTTGAAATCATACATATTAATGAACAAAATCTAGATGTATTCTATCTCAAATCTTCAACATTTGGCGCGTTAGCGTCATGATTTTAGACATGTTGTCAGAATCATATCTGTTGAATACTTCCTGAAAGTTTTGACGTCATATCCGTTATAACGAGTATGGAATCGCAGGTTGGTGAGTGCTACCCTTCAAGAGGTGCAATCGTTAAAACGCCAACGTCATTTCGTACGGAGCAACGTTTGGTGATAAAATATTGCGCGAATATAGGAATGACTGCTAAATATACTTTTAAATTTATGGAACGGGACCGAATAGAAAGGTCAGCTGAACAATACTGTCTAATTGATATCGATTGTTCAAAGACGGCAGAGAAGAACTTAGAAACAGCTCTACAGTCGGTCGACCATCATTAAGTGACAGATATTCATGCTGTAACACGCGAAGGACGGTTGCGAAATCGCACCATCATAGGCTTTGAGCCACGTAACGGTTCATAACATGTTAAAAGATGAACTGAACAATAAAGTGTGTTCGATAAATGAGTGGAGAGACACCAGAAATGTGTTAATTCATGTGTTGAATACTTTGAAAAGGCCTGACGTTAGATGTGACGTCGCGTTATGTGTACAAAGTGCTCCGTGGGGTGGATGGTTATGTGTAACAATGTGTTGTTATTTAATGGTATGCTGGTTGTTTTCTGTAAAATTTGCTACATCACTTCAGTAAATATATATCTTTCCAACGTTTGGTTTATTTTGGTTTTAAAACAAGTAGTATCGAAATGATACGCAGAGTGCGAGACCTTTACGACTGACCCTCGTACATGTACAATAACACTATATAAAGTCCTTTTTACCAGAACAGAACAGAACAGAAGTTTATTCATACTACTTGAACACATATTGTTCATCGTCAAAACATTTACAATATACATGTGCATACGAAACAAAAAAATAGAAATACAGTTTAACAAAATACTATTTTGAAAGACTATTTTGAAAGAATAATGCACTTCCCAAGAAGGCGGAAATAATGTTTGAAATGAGCGGAATATATAGGTATCCATATATTCGAATAAAGCGCTTGGTGCTTGGTTTTCATGCCATGTTAAGCAATAAGCTCAACATGAAAAGGAGCCATAACTATCAACGTCTAATCATTTACTACATTAAGTACACTTATTCTTTTGTGGTAAGCTTTGGTATAGTATATTCCAATTGCATTTAAAACATTTAGATTTGATGAGTTTAACATAGAAATGAATGTGTACATATTAGGATTTCTGTAATACATTTTCTTTATATATATATGTCTTAGTTCTTGATAAAAAAGGACAAACTAGCATAAAATGAAACTCGTCTTCAATTCCATTTTAAATGCAGAGAGTACATTTCTTTTGATTTTTCTATGTCGACGTGTTTCAATAAGTAATTGATGTGACGATAAGCGTAATCTCGCAACGGCATTTCTGTGAGTTGGAATATTCATGTTTAGCTCTACTGGCCAAAGGCCAGAAGGGCTTATGTCGTGGCGATTCGTCCGTCGTCCGTGCGGACGTGCGTGCGTGCATCCGTCCGTAAACAATTTCTTGTTAACACGATACAGTCTTCGCTATAATAGAGCTTGTTAACACGATAGTCTTTATTTTTTATTGTATCTCAACCAAACTTATACAGTAGTTAGATATCCATGAGAGCTCGGTTCCTTTCGAAAACCAGCCAGATCTGCCCATGCATGACTGGATTATGGCCCTTGAAATGGTCAAAATTGCTATAATAGAGCTTGTTAACACGATAGTCTTTATTTTTTATTGTATCTCAACCAAACTTATACAGTAGTTAGATATCCATGAGAGCTCGGTTCCTTTCGAAAACCAGCCAGATCTGCCCATGCATGACTGGATTATGGCCCTTGAAATGGTCAAAATTGCTATAATAGAGCTTGTTAACACGATAGTCTTTATTTTTTATTGTATCTCAACCAAATTTATACAGTAGTTAGATATCCATGAGAGCTTGATTCCTTTCGATAACAAGCCAGATCCGCCCCATGCATGACTGAATTATAGCCCTTGAAATTGTCAAAATTTCTATAATAGGGCTTGTTAACATGATACAGTCCTTATTTTTGATTGTATCTCAATCAAACTTATACAGTAGTTAGATATCCATGAGAGTTTGATTCATTTCTAAAAAACGCCTAGATCTACCGATGCATGGCTGGATTATGGCCCTTGAAATTGTCAAAATTGCTATAATACAGCTTGTGAACACAATAGAGCTTCCATTTACTATCTGATCTTCACCGAACTTAGATGGTAATTGAATATTGATGACATATTTGTTCCTTTTGAAACAAGCCAGATCAATGCCAGTAGAGCATAGGCCCTCATGGGCCTCTTGTTTCAAGGTAGCACTACCTATCAAAAGTGTTTTTTAGACGTTTGTATAAAATCAGTGAAGGTTTATTATATACGTCAATATACCATTCAGCTATGTACATGTCGATCAATCTTTGTCGCAAAACTAGAATTAACGTTTTTATATTAACAGATGCTGGGAATAACCATACATCATAACATCCAATAGTCTGTAGCAAATGTTTAACGTTTCTGACCTAATCAGCATTTGAATCGCTACTATTTCGATTAATGTTATAGTTTAATAATGTAGAAAGGTTACAATTATTTCCCTTTTTCAGTAGAAAGTTTTATAAAATATTTAATAATTATAATTATAATAATGACATAGAGTGGAAATCTTCCACACTCTCCAAATATAGCAGAATTGCTAGTTGAGGGTTTTAGTTTTAATAATCTCTTGAGAAATTTTCTATACAATCTTTCTACCAATTCACTAGTTAAGAAGCCCCACACTTCACTCGAATAATAAATAATAGACGCGACAAAGGAATAAAATAAATCAAATAAATCAAGCATAATTGTTAATGGTATTTCTTTACCCCTAGTAATAGTGAATAAATCACTCAGAGCCCGATTAGCTTTACCAACCAATGTTTTAATAGCATTATGGAAGGTCCCGTTACTTGTTACCGAAACCTCCAACAGGTTTACTCTATATTACCAATTTACCGAACTTGTCATTTACCGAAACCTCCAACACCCGTGACGTAATAGAGAACATCGTCGATTAGAATGAATCTCATATTCTCATTTTTTGTTAATGAATTTGTTCTTACGCGATTTTTCAATTTAAAAATATCTTCGTCAATGTCTTGTTCCTGGCTTAGGTTTAATGTTGATAACTCGGAGATTTCAGGGTTTAGCAAGAACGAAGGTTTTCTAGAAGACTCGGCTAAATGTTGCGCGTTAATAATGGTTTATGATCCGTTTTAATAGTAAATTTAGCTCCCTAGAGGTAACAATTTAGTTTCTTTAGTGCATAGACGATTGCGAATGCTTCCTTCAATATAGTGCTATATTTTCTTTTAGTCCTTGAAAGTGCATGACTGGGAAAGAATAAGGGTTTTTCACCATTTTCTAAACCCGACGGGTTTTGAGTAAAAACTGCCCCGACTGACTGGTCTGAAGCGTCACAATATGAAACGTATTCCTTAGAGAAATATCTGGATGGGATAAAATGGGCATTTGTTCTAACCTGAAAACTATCAGTGCATTCCTGAGTCAATTGGAATTTAATACTTTTGTGTGTTAACCGAGAAATAACCAGTGAAACCTAAAAATGATCTTATTAATATCTTTTATACTTTTTTTAATTTTGATGTTTCTAAGGGCCTTTATTTTTTGTTGTTCAGGTGTTATGCCGTTTACGCTAATTTCGTGGCCAAGGTATATTACGGAATCTTTAAAGAAGGTGCATTTCTTTACTTTTAGCTTAAGTGTACTGAAAATGGTCTTTTCCTCGTCGGACTCCCTTAGTTCAGTTTGGTGATATGAGTTTGATAGGTCTAAAGCTGTGGAAGATTTGGATCCGTTTATAGACGCTAATAGGCAACGAATAGCTTGTGCACTTAATTAATGAATTTAGACAGCGAAATCCAATGACAAGCCTTGTAGTGCCACCCATTTTGTCTACGAGTATGCATGATAGACTATATTCACTATGGGATGGACGTATAATCTTAGCATCTAACAACCTTTCGATGTCTTTCTTTAGAATATCCCGTTCTAGAAATGGAATGCTATATGGTCTGGATGTTATAGGTGTGTCTTGTTTCGCATGCAAAGCTATTTGTTCATGAGTATATTTACCTAAATCGAACTCATCTTTTTCTGGGAGAGGACATATTGACTCAATTTCTATCGGTGACATTGCTATTGACTGAGCAGATATGCATAGCTGGTCACTCAGATTGGTCAGTTGTCAAGCTTGTCACGGATGTTTCCTTATCGATAGTTTATTTTTTGATAGTTTTATCTGAGAAATTTGTAATTATTACCGGTACACGACGTTTTTTAGTTACGATAGAAATAAGGTAGACTGAGTGTCAATTTGATATAGGGTTCGTTGGTTGGAAATACATTTTCTACCGCAGTGACTTCGTATACAGACTTGTCCGAAATAGAGGGGTTTTGCTTTAGTTTAGATGAACGTCTATATGTAGTCTGAGGTTTTATAGTTACCGTTTTACAAAGACGGACTAAAGAGGCTATGCAGCTATCGTTTTGTAAAGATATTGGTCCTTTACTCTAATGCAATTTAGAAAAAAATCTTTGCCAAGAATGCAATTGCGTGATAAATTATCTGCAACGATAAAAGTATGGCTAATTTCTCATTTATTTATCTTCATCTCAAGATGTGCTGTGCCTAAGACTTTGATTGCATCGCCTGATGCTGAACTAAGCCTTATTCCAGTATTGTCGAGTTCTACTTTCAGTTTTGTTTTGACGTATATTCCTAAGCCTCGAGAAATTAATGCGGGCATCAGTAATAACGCTAAAACGGTCGCTTAAGGCGGTCTTTAGCTGTACCCTCTCCGCCTGTGGAGACTCCTGAATATTACGAAGTATAAAGTCGGAGAACGGTTTCCGTGCTATAACTATACGCGATAAGTTTCTTTTTTGGTCAGGAAGGTTATAAACTAATGCGCATTTTTTATTGCCTTAACTCAATTTTTTGAAATTTTGAATGTTCAACAATGGGAACAAAATCTGTCATACTATAAAATGCTAAGTTTGATAACTGTTCCGAAATGCTTTGAAAAAGTACTCTCCATCATTTGCCATGTTGGTTGACTAAGAAAAAAGAATAATCAAAATAATCACTTACTATTAGTGTAGAGCCGTATAGTGGTTTTCTTTCATGTTGATCCTGATCACGTGCGCCAAAAAGTACCTCTGTGGTATTATAACTAAATACTAAGTCAATATGAGTTTCTAAGTTTTATTAAGTATAATCTAAACAAGCCTAACCAATGGTGGTAAACGACCTAACTACCATATCTCAGAAACGCACTGAATTTATACTGTAGATGTCCGAAGTGTCCCACTCGCATATCTCCGCTAATTATACCCCCAGATACATAGTATATGGGGGCTATATAGGAGTCACGCTTGTCGGTTGGTCGGTTTGTCGGTTTGTCGGTTTGTCAGTCCGTTGGTTTGTGGACATTTCTTGTGAACACTATTTCTCAGCAACCCTTGGTCAGAATTCAATATTACTTCACAATAATGATTGCTACCACGCCTAGTTGTGCATATCGTCGGCGTGTTGCACTGGAACTATTTTTAAATGAGTTATGGCCCCTTGAATTTCTCAAACATATGTATATTGTCAGGCACCAGCTGGGGGTATTCATCACATTCACTGATATTTTTAGTTGGATTTAAAAAGCTTTTAATTGAGAGTAAGCATATACCGCTAAATGACAGTTATCGGCATTTAACTACAAGTAATGTGCGTACAGCAAAAAGCGACTAATATATATTGAACCCTTGCAAGACCCTTGTTTAATTTGGCATTAGCCATATGATAAGGGTAGAAAACGGCTCAATATCTTACAGTGACATGACCAGGACTTGAAACGGACTCGAGATTAATAAGCGTATGAATCATCTAAGGTTTATATATTAAAAACAATAACTTAATTAATTGCGATGTGATGGGTTTCTTTGGATAATATAAAAAAAAGCACAACAAAAGATGAAAAAATAGTGGATTAGTGGGCACGGGCCCTATGGGCCCCCTGGTAAATCCACCACTGCATTTGTCTAGCGACTTCTTTGTTAATAATAAGCTTCCATATTTGACCTCTCGGCGCATTAATTTCTAAGCATTTGTTAAACTTATATTAGGTTCTCACGCCTTAAGATTTTCACTGATTGTTCCAACAACATTATAATAATTTTGTTTTGGGTAATCTTAAACGCAATTTTGTTGAATCCATGATGAACTATTTTTCTCGCGCAGTCTCACCCTAAAATGCGTTGTTCGATGTTAACAGCACTTGGCAGGTTGCCAACTCCGAAAAAATGGTTGTATTACTATGACAAGTGGCTAAAGCCCCAGGCCACAATCCCTCTAAAGGCTCGAAATTGCTTTTTATCTTCAATGTTCGAGGGCAAGACCATGCCACGGAATGCGGACTTTTGATTGTTGCCCTGATCCCTAAAGTTATGCACAGCAGTTCTTGGTCCTGTCATTAACTTTAAGATGAAATGGAATTTTTGAATCAATGAATGTCAATAATTGTCATTAACTGTTCATTTTAAAATACTACTCTAAAATAGCATCTTGTATACGATACGCTTGATTTTGTTTTCAACTCCGACACTGAGTACAATGCAGATAACTTTGAGATGCCACGTAATACGCGCAATAAAAACAGGGTAAATATAGTTGGTAAATCTCTAGTAGACTTAAGCTGCTCGCACAACATACTTATTGTAAATGGACGCGTTCCACATGACGCGGATGGCCATTTCACGTGCGCAGCAAACATTGGGTATAGCTTAGTAGATTAACACATTGTTTCATCAGAGTTGTCCCTTTATATCATATTTTAGGTGACACATAGCACTTGCTTTCGTGATATTCGGATTTTGACCAGGGTCAAAAATACAAATACTGACAAATAGCAAGTTTTGGGTACATTTTTGGGTAAATGGTTGATTTTGATGTTTATAAATGTGAAAAGTAAGCTCAAGCATGAGATTGAATTTTTCAGTTGAACCCACTTCTCCTTCCCGTTTGACAACACTGGTTGCAGAGCTAGGCGTGAATTTAGAGGTAAATTAATTTGAATACAGGCTTTCGCGTCCAAAACTGCTTGAAAAGGAGCTGGAAACGTAGTATTTCTGACTGCATCCACAGATTGACTATCGTTTTGAGAGTCTTGGCAGCTCTTCAATTTTACACTTACCCCCTGCGTTTTTGTTGGGTGATTTTTGGAATAAAGTGTCAAATTGATCTTCCTGTCCTTCTTTTTTCAACCTGTTTCAGGCCACTTTTGTGGCCACTTCTTTCCACAATGTGGACTGAGAGTGTGACGTCCAGTCATTTTCTTATCATTCTGGCACTCCTTGATACAGGAAAACCCTTTTTTTATCGAAGCAATATGGATATTATGGGCAATATTGAGAGAATAAAAGTTGGGGTTTCCAATGAAACAGAAAATCAGCTTTCAACTGTGTTATGCCACCTTAACCTAGAAGATAAAGACGGTTCAGATCAATTTCCTCTTGTTGCTTTTCTGCATTTAAAATTGAAAACATCGAATGACGAATCATCTTCACAGTCTGAGGATACACTTCTTGGGGAATATGAACACTACAGATGGCGTGAAAGTATGAAGGAAAACTTTATTGCAAATTTCGTTGAAAATTTACAGTCTGTCATCGATACACTTATACCTTCAATTGATAGTAATGTAAATGATGCTGTTTCTATGATTCTAAACGTATATAATACTTCTGCAACTAAGGTGAAAGCTATAACAAACTCATATTGTAAAATTGATAGTACCCCACCACCGTGGTGGGATTCTGAGTGTAATGTATCTAAACGTAAAAAGTACTTGTTGTTAAGAAAATTTAAAGCTTCAAACAATCAAGCTGACTCGTCATCTTACTCGGTAGCACGAAATGAATTTAAAGCACTGTGTCGGAAAAAGAAACTGTTATTCCAGTTCGAAAAGAAGAAGGTCTCTAGTGGAGGTCAGTAACGATCCAAAAGCATTTTGGTCTAGGCTTAAACATTCCTATCAACTACGCTACGGTCGGTCTACTACAAACGTAACACAAGCAAATAAAATAACATGTATTCAATGCCTTTCGTTTTTTAATAAATTGCTTTTTATGGATAATGGACAATCCTTACTTAATGTAAATAATAAACCAACAATTGTTAAAGATGTTACGGATTTAATAATAAATCAGGCAATTACACTAGCAGAAGTTCAGACAGGCATACTAAAATTGAAATCAGGTAAATCACATGGTAAAGATGGTATACCAGCCTAATTTTATAAGGCAACACTAGATTATATTGGACCATATTTAGTTATTCTTTTCAAAACAATTTTTGATAGTGGGCTTTTTCCTCAATCCTTGTCCGAATCAATACTTTTGCCAATTTACAAGTCAGGCGTCAGAGACGACCCTTGTAATTGTAAAGGATTTCGTTGTTAAATGTGATATATGCAATATTGTCTTCCATCATAAATGAGCGAATAAGAAGATGGGCAACTGAGTTTGCAGTCATAGACGAATCGCAGTCAGGTTTAGGAAAGGATATTCGGTGGTTGACGACTCGTTTTGCCAACAAATTATGATACAAAAGTATGGCGACATATTCTATGTTTTATATATAGACTTTAAGAAAGCATTTGATTCTCTAGATCATTACAAGCTTCTTTCTTGTCCAAATAAAAAGGGAATATCAGGAAAGTTTTTAAGAATGCTAGTATCAATGTATTCCAATATAAATTCCCACATTAAAATTGATACAAAACTATCCCACTCCATAGCATGTAACATTGGCTTAAAACAAGGTGATTTAAGTTCACCAATATTTTTAATATATATATAAATGAACTATGTTCCAGTCTTACAGAAATTTTTTCCAATGGAATTTCATTACAAATGATATACTCAAAATTTACTGTGTAATGTTTGCTGATGACGTAGCAAGTTGCGCTGAAACTGCGGTTAACCTTCAAAAGCAGCTTAACATATTAGAGGACTTTTGTACATATACAAATATGGTTGTGAATCTAAGAAAATCGGATGTATTCGTTTTTAGAAATGGCGGTCCTTTAAGAAAATATGAAAAATGGTTTTATAGGGGTTACTATGTTAAAGTGACGTCATTATATAAATATATGGGTCTATTGTTTACACCAAAATTGTCATGGTGGCAAGCAACAACTCTCCGCTCAAGCCCGGAAATCTGTTAATAGAATAAACCAATCTCAGAAACCCTTTGGTCGACACAATGATTATGCCTATACTCACATACGGATTTGAAATTTTGGGAAACGAATACACACAATGCATTGAACCAATACAATCAAAAGTTTGCAAAGATTTTTTGGGGCCAAATTAAACCATTTACCCTTTTCCTCATACGACAATTCTGCAGCAGACGACTTTGAACGTATTTTGTCAAAACATAGAAAATCTCCACCATTGAATGGATAACCTATGACAAAAAGTGGAAAACATTGTGGCAAAAGGAGAAATTGCACGTTTTGTGCAATTTCTTCTTTTGTCACTATGTTTTCAAAAAGCCGTCTGCTGCAGAGGCGTCAGAAAGCGTCTATATGAGGGAAATGGTTAACGACTCCGCGACACTGGGAGAATGTTTAAGATTTACCATAGCAATAAATTATCACACTTAATTTATCAAATATTAGCTTAGATTATAACAAATGGAATATATTAGGGTAAAAGACTCAAGGATTGCTATTCTCAAAAGTGGTATGAGGATGTTAATATGTCTTCTAGGTGTGATTTTTATACTAATTTTAAAACCCTATCAAATGTTGAGCGATATTTGTATACAGACATCTCTTTCTATTTTAAACAATACATTGTAAATGTATTTTAAACGTTATTTAGCAAGACTTAGATGTTCTAATCATAAACTGAATATTGAAATTGGGCGCCATTTTAATGTTTTCAGAGATGATAGCATTTGTATATATTGTCTAATTCAAAAAGACGCTCTAGCGCCAGAAGATGAATATCATGCCTTTTGTATATGTGACAAATTTGCTGATACTAGACGAAAATATCTGTACAGCTGGTACAATGCTACACCTAGCATAAAAAAACTTAGCTCTCTCCTCAATACCGAAAATCATAC
This sequence comes from Serripes groenlandicus, assembly GCA_031761405.1. Lineage (NCBI taxonomy): Eukaryota > Metazoa > Mollusca > Bivalvia > Cardiida > Cardiidae > Serripes > Serripes groenlandicus. The sequence goes on from JASEVX010000005.1 coordinate 38,052,896, forward strand.
TGTTATCAGAAAAACAACCGTTTTCGTTTTAAAACTACTTGAACATATAAGTCAATAAAAACACAAGCAAGAAAATAAGTAAGCAAACAAGTAATCAAGTAAATAAGCAATAAATGAAACTAAATAACTTAGCATTTAAAAATAAAATAAAAAAATTAATATGTCTGAAATCCATTAAATAAATACATGTGTATTTACAATTTAATTGGTAAAGAAAATTGGTAAGAACTGTGTATATCATGATTGTTAAACATTATATACCGATATGTCAATATGTCAAATATATGGCGAACACATCACATAAGATGATTTGAATTGTATATATGTATATATGCTGTATTATTGGACGGAGAACTAATTACTTTAGTAATAAAATTGTAATTGTAAAAAATTTAAAAAATGTATGTTTTTATAGTAGATAAATATTACACATGATTGTGATGTGAATGTTTTAAACGATTTATTAAACCCTTCTCGCTTAGTCATCTCTATGGCAAGCAATTTAAGAATGTATCCATGAAATATACATATCTTCATAACTTGAGGGATAGATCTTTATAAAGAGCCTGATAGAAGTATATTTCTCTAAATTCGAGATGTATCGCTCTAACATACATATGTCTCTATCTAGTATATATAGATATATATCTCTAAATTAGAGATTCACATCTCTCTAACCTTGAGAGATATATGAACGTCACGCGATAAAAACAACATTGTAGACTCTGCGTAACGTATCGACCCGGATCAGCCTAAGCATGCCGCACAGGCTAACCCGGACAGACACTTTTCGACTCCTGTGGATTTTTTGTTTCAGGAATCATTACTCTATTCCTCTACCCCCCTGAGACGTAATGTGTCGGCCCAGATCAGTCTGCGTGGACAGTGCAGGCTGATCTGAGTCAATACATTACGCAGAGGCCATAATGTTGCTTTTCTCGGGGGACGGCTCATATTTCTATGTCTTTCTTCAAAGTTATAGAGGTATCGGTTAGAGTATTGTCCATATGGATTTTTGATCTCGTGTATCGCTGTTTACCAGATAAATAAGTAAACCATAGACCATTAGCGAAATTTCATCATGTCTCCCTTTACACAATAGGCATATAGTGCCCCGCAGTATTGGTCGCAAGTTCCATACTATTAATGGTTTTAAATAAAAGTGAATATAGTAAAGCCCGCCACTGCGAAGAGTAACAAGTTGCCATTTCTGAACAGTGTACGTTTACATCACCCTGTGCATCTACTGCTCAGTCTGATCAAATTCTGAACGAGTTGACAGAAGCATCTTACACGCTCATATAAATGGTGTGTGACCTGTGAAGATCCTCGTCAGACAGTGCGGATATATAGGCTGATATGAATCTACACTATTGAAAAAAAGCCAACGTATAACTTTTTTGCACAGACGGGATGGTCTAGAAAATCACGTTTAGAGTATATGACATGCATGGTTCATTGAACACCCAAAACTCATTTCCGAGATAAAAAAACTAAACAAAACTGATATTAACCCTTTTCCATATACAGCAAACCTGCAGTAGACGACTTTGAAAATGTTTTCCTCAAAACTATAGAAAATCTCTATAAGTGTAGGCATCATTATTGAAAAAAAGTTGAAAACATTGTGGCAGAAACGAGAAACTGCTCGTTTTGAGCAATTTCTCCTTTTGTCACAATGTTTCAAAAGTCGTCTTCTGTAGATGCGTCTGAAATCCATTAAATAAAAACATGTGCATATATAATTTAATTGGTAAAGAAAAGTGGTAAAAACTGTGCATTTCATGATAGTTAAAAATTATATACCGATATGTCAATATGTTAAATATATGGCGAATTAATCACATAAGATGATTTGAATTGTATATATGGGTGGACCAGATGGACTATGTTCTGAAATGTTTAAATGTACAAGTCCCTATATAATACCATTTTTAACAAATGTATTTAACACTGTATATAAACCTGGGAACTTTTCATGTTCTTGGAGTAAAAGTTTGATAGTTCCTATCCATAAAAAGGGGGAACAAAATGACCCAGGAAATTATCGAGGAATTTCACTAATAAATAGTATAACTAAAGTTTTTATAGGAATATTAACGGAAAGATTAAATAAATGGGTCGATAAATACAAAGTTATAAACGAAGCACAGGCAGGCTTCAGAAAAGGTTACAGTGTCATTGATCAAACTTTTAATCTGCAATGTTTAGTACAAAAATACTTAGAAAAGAAAATGTAGATTTTACTGTCTATTTATAGATTTTAAAAAAGCCTTTAACAGTATTGACCATGAAAATATGTGGGATTCATTAAGGAGAAAGGGTATTGGTGGGAATTTTCTCTCCATATCTCAGTCAATGTATAGTAAACTTTCAGCTGCAATTAAAGTAAATAACGATGTAACTGAATTTTTTTATTGCCACATTGGAACTAGATAAGGATGTTTAAGTTCTCCAATGTTATTTTCCCTTTATATTAATGATTTGATTGAACTTATTAAAATAGAATGTTCTCAAGGAATGTATGTAAATAACACGATAGAAGATATCTTCGCACTATTATTTGCAGATGACATAGCTATAATGTCTCAGATACTATTGTTGGTCTACAAAAACAATTAAATGTTATTGAGAAATTTTGTAACTGTACTGGCACGAATTTAAATTTAGAAAAAACTAAAATAATAGTATTTTGAAATGGCGGTATCTTGAACAAAATATGAACATTTTTATTTTAAGGTAATGAAGTAGAAGTTGTAACATATCAGAAATACTTAGGCACGTATTTTAGTAATAGGTTATCATGGACGAAAACTCTCCAAATTAGAGCAGCTCAAGCCAGAAAAGCAAGTTTTAGTATTTATAAATATCAATATGAATTTGTTCATCTTGACCCAACTGATGCCTTTAAATTTTTTGATGCGATGATAAAACCCATTTTATGTTTTGGTTCTAAGATTTGGGGATATCAGTATTATGAAATCCTTGAGAAGGTACATGTCCAGTTCTGCAAACGACTATGTCATTTAAATCAAAATACAACTGATTGTTTTTGTATTAGGAGAATGCGGACGGTATCCAATGGCCGTTCATTATACTTGTAATTGTATTAAATATTGGACCAAACTGATAACTATGCCTGACCACAGATTTCCTAACCCTTGGTATAACATGTTACGGTCTTTGGAAGAATCGGGTAGAATAACATGGGCATCTAAAATTAAGTCACTCCTATCTGAACATGGATTTGGATTTGTTTGGATTTCAAATGAAGTCGGTGATTCTAAAACATTCATAAAACTATTTAAGCAACGAATTATAGACATAACATTACACAATTGGCATGCAAAAATTAATGAATCTCCGAAAGCAAACTATTATAAAGAATATAAATCTCTATTATATATTGAAATGTACTTAACAATTGACATGACATACATACATCGACGAACTTTAGCAAACTTTAGATGCTCAAACCACAACTTATCAATAGAAACTGGACGCCATAACAAGATTGAAAGATTATTTAGATATTGTAAATATTGTTTAAAGAGAAATGTACAAGTTTTTGAGGATGAATTTCACTTTTTATTGAATTGTCCATTATATGATGATATTAGAAAATGTTACTTTCCTCAAGATTGGTATAATAAACCATCAACATTGCACCTATTTAATACGATCATGAAATGTCAACACAAAGCCTTAATTTTTATATTGGCTAAATTCTTAACAATCGCAATCAAAAAAAGAAATACTTATTTGGAAACATCTGAATAAACAGAGTGAATAAATTAAAAGAAGTAAATACCTTTTGTCCAATCATATAAAAATATGTTACTACATAATTACCTAGGTTTACATATATTATATTTACTGGACGTTACTCATATCAATTCATTTGTTAGATTGTATATGTATTGTGGGCCGGCGGCCTTATATTACGAATAAATATATTGTATTGTATTGTATTGTATTGTTTTGTATATATTGTATTATGGGACGGAGGCCTAATGACTTTAGTAATAATATTGTAATTGTAAAACGAAAATGTGTACGTTAACATCACCCTGTCCATCTACTGCTCAGTCTGATCAAATTCTGAACGAGTTGACAGAAGCATCTTACATAGCCTGATCTGAATCTACACTATTAAAAAAAGCCAACGTATACTTTTTCGCACATACGGGATGGTCTAGAGAATCACGTTTAGAGTATATGACATGCATGGTTCATTGAACAACCAAAACTCATTTTCGTGATAAAAAAATCCCACCTGAAATTAACCCTTTCCCATATACAGCAAACCTGCAGTAGACGACTTTGAAAATGTTTTCCTCAAAACTTTAGAAAATCTCTATAATTGTAGTAGGTATCATTACTGAAAAATTTGAAAACATTGCGGCAGAAACGAGAAATTACTCTTTTTGAGCAATTTCTCCTTTTGTCACAATGTTTTCCAAAGTCGTCTTCTGTAGATGCGTCAAAATGCGTCTATAGGTGGGAAAGGGCCAAAGAAACCCGTTGTTTATAGACATGTTGAATTTAATTATGCGTATGATTCTGATCGGGATACGAGCTCAAAATATCGAACTAATTGAAACACATGTATTTGAAAACCTACGACCTTTTTCCGGGTATGAACACCCTCCGAGGCACCTATAACACATATTGAAGAATTCTTTTTGAACCTTCAGCAATTTCTCTTTTACCCTCTTTGTTTTCTACTCAATCAAAACGGTAAACTTTAACCTATTTCTCACATATTTAAACTACAAATAGTTTCAATATAATAGATCTCTCAATAAATAGACAACCAAAGAAGGGTTTCAGCAGACGACATTGAAAACATCTGATTAAAATGTTAAAAAAAATCAATAATTTGAACGTATTACTATTGAATATAATGAATAAATTGTGGCAAAAGGAGGAATTGCTTATCATAAGCAATTACTCCTATGCCGACAATTATTTCAGAAGACATATGCTAGCAGATGCGTCAAAATGCGTCTTTGTGAAGAAAGGGTTAACCGCATACTTGACTCAACAATGCAGTGATATTCTATGAGGGAGTATATTGGGGTTAAACGCTGTTTTCAACAATTTTTCAGTCATATCACGGCGGCCAGTTTACCTATTCATGTGTATCCTGGCTTTCTCACACCAGTACTCCATACAACACTCTTTCCAAGCAACTAGCTGCTTGTCCACATAGACTGTAAGCCCATTGGTGGAACACGATTGACGCTTGTCACAGTGACCTTTGTCAAACGTCGAAGAGAATTTTGGCCGAGCTGGGCTTCGAACTCACAACTCCTAGATTGACAGCCCGCCTCGCTAACGATTGAGTAGAGTACAAGAGTATATCATAGTCACACTACATATAAAGTAACATATGAGCCGAATTACGAGAAAAAAACAGTGTGGACCTGCGTAACGTATCGACCCGGATCAGCCTAAGCATGCCGCGCAGGCTAACCCGGACAGACACTTTTCGCTTCCTGTGGATTTTCTTTTTCAGGAATCATTACTCTATACCTCTACCCCCTTAGACGGAATGTGTCGGCCCGGATTAGCCTTCGCGGACTGCGCCGGCTGATGTAGGTCGATACATTACGCAGATACCAGAATGTTGGTTTTCTCGTGGAACGGCTAATTTATAATCACACAAATACGTGTTGTTTTGTTTATACCTTCATACAATGCGTTTCGGCATTACGCCTACATTGGTAGAATACAATACACAAATTAAAAGAGGAAATGACGTAAACGCTATAGCTCTTAACCCTTTCCCTCATGTTGACGCTTTCTGGCGACTCTGCAGCAGAGGGCTTTTTGAAAACATGGATACATAAGAAGAAATTGGTCAAAACAAGCAATTTCTCCTTCTGTCATCATGTTTTCAAATCTATTCAATTATTGTACTTTCATTTTCAGAAACCCTTTCCCACCTGCAGGCGACTTTTGACGCAATAGCAGCAGACAACTTTTGAAAACATTGTGGCCAAACGTGTAATTGCTCACCATTAGCCACAATGCTTTTAACTTTATTTAACAATTAAGCTATATTTCATGGGGAATTTTCTGTTTTTTACCACTGTGTTTTCAAAGTCGTCTGCTGCAGATTTGTTGTATGTGGGAAAGGGTTAAGCTCTGTTAAATTTTTCCCAGCCTACATGTCTTGGCCAAAGATTTTTGTAAGAACCATCGCCTTGGTTTGCAGATACAAGGATCCGTGTGTATAAAGGCTTCTTTTCCACTTTCAGGATGCGGTATTCAGCACTGTTAAGACCGTCTGTATTCATCCTTTCGACAGCTTTCATTACAAACTCGAGTCTGTAAATGTTAATTGTAACCCGAGTATTAATAAGATGGTTAAACAAAAAATTGAGACGCATTTAGTGATTTAGGATCCTAACCCTTTCACACATACAGACGCTTTATGACTCCTCAGCAGCACACGACATTCGAAAACATTTTGAGAAAAGAAGAAAGTGAACTAATTTGTAACCGAAACATTGTTTACGTTTTGCTATATTAACACCTTAAGAACCAATCTCAGAACAACATGTATTTTCTGATATTGAAAGTTATATTAACTGCTAAGAGTGTCCTTAGATTTCACTTCATAGCCCCAACACCGGAAGGTCAACCTGTGAGCCTTTTAGTACTTTTTCGGTGTAGTTTTAAGAATGAATTATATTTAGTATATGTTTCTGGTTTGTTTGGATTGTTGGGAAAGAGCGATAGTAATAATGTTATAATGGTCGCCCATGGAAAATGAATTGCTTCCATTTGACAATAAAGTTAAGTCTTATCCAGCGGCAAATTTTGGAATAATTTCAGAAAATACATGTTGTTCTGAAAACGGCGTTTAATGTGTCAATATAGCCAAAAAAAAAAAGCCACCTATAGTCTGGTTACAAATCAGTCAGAGGATATTCAAAATAAAAACACTTTCAAGAGCTAAAAAAATGAAAAAACCCAGTTGTTTTCATTAAATCAGGTATGTAAAATGTGAAATAATATCTTTGAAGTAAGCTCGTACGATACTGATACGTCTGGTTTCCACTATCCGTCTTACAACTTCGTATGACAATTTGCCCATCCGAATTGCTTCCCTTTGACCTAAATACTTTGTCTGGAGTAACCCGCCCCTACAATTACATTACAGACGGCACAGAGGTGCATGCTGGTCTAGATCTTCGCTGATCATAAACTCCAGAGGGACGGGATTCGTTTGACTTGGTTTTTATCCAAACCTTTACAATCTTCACACAACTACTTGCTGTAGTGATTTGAGCGTCTGCATCTCGACGAAAGACTGCTAGTTAAATCGTATAAATAGATTTCCCTTATTGACGCCCAGGGTTGTGGTGTTTGCATTACGATTGACTCGCTGGTGTCAGGGTGAATGGACCAGTAGTACTGGTAGCTTACCTAGGAAACGCCGGGATATAACTGAAAAAATGCTGAAAGCGACGTAAAACACAATACAAACAATAGCATCTGGACGACCCCTGATAGAGTCATATCAAAGACTTTAAAATCAGTTGCAATTACACGCCGTTTGCATATAAATCCGAGAACTTGGGTTCTCGCGTCAATACATCAGTACAACAGTCTGAGATTACAGATTTTTTCGGAGAACCTATGTCCCCGGAATCAATATGCAAATGGTGTGCCACAGTAAGGATTCTTTGCTCGATGTTTAGGGTCCAGGTGTTAGGTGCTGAACTCCAGATTATAGATTGTATACTCAAAGTTTCAAAACTGTTCAAAAGTTGTCTTGAAATATTAGAATCATAATTTCTAAATATTGATCGTGTATGCTATACTTTTATTGGGTAGACATACCCAGTAAACCAAATTGTGTGCATTTTCATGAAATTCTATTGACTGTTTTCAACATTCTCACACCAGTTCTCCATACAACACTCTTGAAAATGAGTTGAAAACATTGTGCCAAAAACAGAACACTACTCATTAAAAGTGATCTGCTGTAAACGCGTCAAAATGCGTCTTCATATAGGAAAGGATTAGTGCAATATTTCAAAGAATCAGCACGTTACCTGTTTTCAAATATCTTCTCTCGACCGTGGTTCCAGGTCATATATCGGAGTTCATTGCTGTTGGGATGTTTTATCGGTATCTTCACGCTATTCAACCTAAAAAGAGCCCACCACATTTGAACAGCGCCACACACGAATACCGGCATTCGGAGATTTTAACAATTATGGCAATTACGATTTTCGGAACCTTACATGCTGCATGTACGTCAGGAAATGGAACAGGATTGGTCCCCTGCGTAGTCCGATGTGACATTCACTGGTCGCAATGAACCGAAGAACGGTTTTCGTGAGACAGAATTTAATTAATCTTATTCAAACATACATTTACAAATGAGTTACATTGTGGTTTTACGCCGCTTTCAACTTTATTTCAGTTATATCACGGCGACAGTTCACTTATTTATGATCCCTGGGTAAACAAACCAGTACTAGGCTAGAAAATGTGCCTTGCCCAAGAGCACTCCACCATGTCCGTTGTGCCGCGACTGGGGATTGAACCAGGGACACCGGTTTTAAATCCCCGACGCTAACAACTCCACCACAGCGGATTCCTTTATAAAATTGAGGTGAAGATGTGTATCGCTTTTCGGCAAAGTCGAATCAGGATCATCCTTGTTCGCCAACTATTCGTACAAGCTTTTTTTATCCTCTAGAGAACGAATATTACCAAACAACAGCTTAACAGCATGCCACTTCATAAGATTCGTCATTTACCTTTTTCCATAAACACCAAATCTGCAGCAGACGACTTCGAAGACATCTAGGCAAAACTATGGAAAATCTCTATAAATGAAATTGTAATCCTTGAAAAGAGCTCAAGACAATGCGGCAAAAGGAGACATTATTCATTATGAACAATTACTTCTTTTGTCAAAACGATTTCAAGAGTCGTCTGCTGTAGAAGCGTCAGAAAGCGTTTGTATTTGGTAAGAATTAATAACATTCTCAGCCACACTAGTTTGTATTCGATTGTAGCCACACTAGTTTGTATTCGAATGTAACCACATTAGTTTCTATTTGAATGTAGCCACACTAGTTTCTATTCGAATGTAGCCACACTTGTTGTTATTCGAATGTAGCAACACTAGTTTCTATTCGAATATAGCCACACTAGTTTCTATTTGAATGTAGCCACACTAGTTTCTATTTGAATGTAGCCACACTAGTTTCTATTCGAATGTAGCCACACTAGTTTCTATTCGAATGTAGCAACACTAGTTTATATTTGAATATAACCACATTTGTGTGTATTCGAATGTAGCCACACTAGTTTGTATTCGAATGTAGCCACACTAGTTTGTATTCGAATGTAGCCACACTAGTTTGTATTCGAACGCAGCCACACTAGTTTGTATTCGAATGTAGCCACACTAGTTTGTATTCGAATGTAGCCACACTAGTTTGTATTCGAATGTAGCCACACTAGTTTGTATTTGAATATAGCCACACTAGTTTGTATTTGAATGTAGCCACACTAGTTTGATATCGACTGTAGCCACACTAGGTTGTATTCGAATGTAGCACACTAGTTTGTATTCGAGTGTAGCCACACAAGTTTGTATTCCAATGTAGCTACACTAGTTTGTATTCGAATATAGCCAAACTAGTGTGTATTCCAATGTAGCTACACTAGTTTGTATTCGAATGTAGCCACACTAGTTTGTATTCGAAAATATCCACATTAGTTTGTATTCGAACGCAGCCACACTAGTTTGTATTCAAATATAGCCACACTAGTTTGTATTCGAATGTAGCCACACTAGTTTGTATTCGAATGTAGCCACACTAGTTTGTATTCGAATATAGCCACACTAGTTTGTATTTGAATGTAGCCACACTAGTTTGTATTCGAATGTAGCCACACTAGTTTGTATTTGAATGTAGCCACACTAGTTTGTATTTGAATGTAGCCACACTAGTTTGTATTTGAATGTAGCCACACTAGTTTGTATTTGAATGTAGCCACACTTGTTTGTATTCGAATGTAGCCACACTAGTTTGTATTCGAATGTAGCCACACTAGTTGTCTCTTTTTTGGCATTTCAGGTACAAACAAGACGAATGTTGATGCTAAGCATCAAAGATGCCGCGCATGTACATTTAAATAACGTGTAAACAGACAGGATGTACATATTTCGAACAATAAGGCCAAATGTCCCTTTATTTTAAACAAGAAGACCAAGATGTGCCTACATTGCTTACCTGGATATCAGCCTATAATAAAAGGTTACCAAGAGCAGAAAAAAATCAAAGCTGCCTGAATATTAATATATATTAATGTTTAATGCCTCTAGTTATACGTTAAGTGTTACACAAGCTTTGGAAGGAGAGTGGGAAGTCTATTCTCCTTCCAGTTTAGCAGAATTATGATAACAAAAACGGGAGTATATAAACAAAAACTACGAAGTATTTTTAAACAGTTAAAAGATATTTATGATCAAAATTGAGCATTTTTTAAATTAAAAGAAAAAAAATCACATGTATAGTCAACACAATGGTCTGAATGAACATACTGTATGGGGAGGAACGTTTTAAGTTTAGAAATACAACAGATTTTCATAAATAGGCAAAAACATCCCCCGAATGTAAACAAAACAATTAAAAAAGCGTAGACTAGGAAGTTGGGGGAAAAATGATTTTTTTTTCTGAGCTTTGATGTAGCCTAGGACATAGCCTAGGAAGTTGGGTAAAAGTTATTAAATACAAATCAAATGTGTCTAAAGATTTGTAATAACGGTAGAAAACATACGTATTTTGCATCTTGTTGTTTCTTAAATCAGTTAATAACATTTATTGATTAATAATTTGTTCTTTTTTTTCAAACATATAACAGACTATTTCTTTACAATAATACTGTTGGTTGCTCCCTTTTTGATTACGTAACCCGATGGTACGAAATTGAATCGTATTCAATACTGACACCGCGCTTCTGCACGGCGCTAATAAGCCATTTCATGAGAACAGGTATTAGATGACATTTCTGAACAGTGTATGTCCAAACCATCTTGTCCATCTTATCACAATCTACATAAGTTGACAAAATCTGCTATCAAACTGTAAGTAATATGTGAACAGTGTCAATCTGGATAAGGTTGGTATTGTTCATAACATGTACCTTTACCAAGGCATGGGCGCAAACAGTGTCACTCTTTATAAGGTGGGTACTGTTCACAAGAGCTAACGTGTACCCTTACCCTTGCACAGGCGCAAACAGTGTCACTCTTTATATGGTTGGTACTGTTCACAAGAGCCAACGTGTACCTTCACCCATACACGGGCGCAAACAGTGTCACTCTTTATAAGGTGGGTACTGTTCACAAGAGCTAACATGTACCCTTACCCTTGCACAGGCGCAAACAGTGTCACCCTTTATAAGGTTGGTACTGTTCACAAGAGCCAATATGTACCTTTACCCATGCACGGGCGCAAACAGTGTCACTCTTTAAAAGGATGGTACTGTTCACAAGAGCCAACGTGTACTTTTACCCATGCACGGGCGCAAACAGTGTCACTCTTTATAAGGAGGGTACTGTTCACAAGAGCCAACGTGTAGCCTCACCCATACACGGGCGCAAACAGTGTCACTCTTTATAAGGTGGGTACTGTTCACAAGAGCTAAAGTGTACCCTTACTCTTGCACAGGCGCAAACAGTGTCACTCTTTATAAGGTTGGTATTGTTCACAAGAGCCAACGTGTACCTTTACCCATGCACGGGCGCAAACTGTGTCACTCTTTATAAGGTTGGTACTGTTCACAAGAGCCAACATGTACATTTGCCCATGCACGGCCGCAAACAGTGTCACTCTTTATAAGGTTGGTACTGTTCAAAACTAAAGTAGTGTTTAAACCGGTGTAAAACTTTAATAAAAAAACCAACCTTGACGTCATGTCGTCATCTTCGCCGCCCCAGCCCCAGTATAAATTTGAAAAGCCATTTACTTTCTTGAAACTTTTTTTGTGGAAAACGAGTACTCCTCCAGAATATGGTCCAGAGATAAAATCTCTAAAAGAAGAAATGTATAGCTTAATCAATGGTTAATTACAGTTTGAAGTAAGCTATTTTGTGGGTGTCCCTATACTCGATTTAATAAACTATAGGTAACAATTCACCAAATGTTGCATGTAAATCAACCAGTTTCAACCCTCATTTGTTACACTTTCTAGCGTTTCTCCGGTAGAACATCCTGTATCATTTAAAAGAGTTACCTCTAAGATTTAAAATAATCCAAAGAAAATGGTGGGTCATGCATCATGCAAGAAAGAATCCACCCCGCGAAGATGGTTACCGTCATTTTGGACCAAATCGGGCTGGGACGAAACTATTTTTCACATACTCTACTTTCACTTTCAAACAAAGTCAAAATACTAAAAATTATCAGAATCATAATAATTGATACGGGCCGACACATTCCGTATGGGGGGGGGGGGGGGGGGGGGGGGGGGGGGGGATAGAGGTATAGAGTAATGATTCCTGAAACAGAAAAACCACAAGAGGCGAAAAGTGTCTGCCCCGAATCAACCTGCGCGGCATGCTTAAGCTGATCCGGGTCGATACTTTACGCAGGGTCCACACGGTTGGTTTTCCCTCGGGACGGCTCATATCGTAATACATATTTGTCTAAATCGCCTGAGTTAAATTCAGTCACGGATAATATTGACCTTACTCATAGAATCTCGATCAATGCTACTATTTAAAAGTTCAACAATATCATACTTGAAGTAGCTACCCCATTATTTAAAAAAACAAAAAACGAAAATAGAACTGTTTTACTGACCACGTGATTTGTAAAGATAAAAATTGGTTTGTCTATGAATGTGAGGAGGCAATGAAATAATCCTTTAACATGCACATGTCTCAAAGTTAGGAAAGGCCGCTCGACTATTGACATCAATACTCTTTTTGTTCCAACTAATATTGTGCAAAACTTTTTGCAGGAAAATAAAAAGACTATATTATGTAGTAGTAAATCTAAAAGAATCATTCGACACTATTTACAGAAATGGCCTATGTTTTAAAAAGTTAAAATATGGCATAAAAGGTAATGTTCTGCGTATATTTAGTGATATGTATAGTAAAGTATAATCTTGCGTAAGATGGATTTCATGAATATTCACAGTTTTTAGAAATATGCAGTCGGTTTAAGGCAAATGGAGATAAGTTCACTAGCCAAATCCAAGGGAGTCGCCATTTTGGTTATATATAAAAAGCGGTATAAAACAAATCGATAAACAAGACCAATTCGACGTCAGAACATACATTTGACTATACCGTAGCCAAAGAACGAAGTGACGTCATTTCCGTAACACTTCATTTTGGTGTAATGTCAAATGGAGCGACGTCGTTTCCCGCAAAAAAAAGAGGTATCGACACGAAATACCCAACATTCTTATACATGAGCTATATATTCACGTATACAAAGTATAGTTATTTACCAAATATTGTGGCAAAAGGATAATGACCGATTGTTCCTTTTACGACACTCTATTCCTAAATCGTTTGCTGCAAAGGGAAAGGGTTAAGCAGAAATATGACCCCTTACAGAATGTGTTCCAGTCATATTGACTGGTTGAAAAAGGTGGTCGCCAGGTGGCATCAGAAAAGGGCTATAAATTATCAGTTACACATTTGCTTCTTTACCATAATGCAGGTGATTGATTAAGGATCATCTTGGCCCTAATGTTTAAGGTCAAATGACGCTAAATACATCCGCTGACTTGCTGATCTACAGTACTATAGTCCCTAAAAAAACTTTGTTTGCGTAGAAATGAGTGTATACCATCACCAGAATGTATTGATTATATGACATTGAGTTTAAATGTATTGTGAATGTGTATAGGATGCACTGAAAATTATTTATTTGATCACTTTTAGTATTTTGACCTTGTTTGAAAGTAAAAGTAGAGAATGCTAAACATCGGTTATGTCCGGGCCCGATTTGGTCCAAAATGACGGTTACCATTTTCGCCTGGTGAGTTCTTTCTTCCATAATATATATATATATACAATCTGTATTTCCTCCAATATTGAAGATTACAAGAATACAATGTAAATGCAATTGAAAATAACAGAATGGAGATACAATTGATAGAAAAAGAAGAAGAAAAAAAAAAGAAGCAAAACAACAAAAACACTGTGAATGTGAATATTCACACATGCCACCAGACGTATAAACGTCTCCATAATGTGTGCACATTCACACATGTACAAACATGGACACACAATATATACATGAACATGAAAACCATACAAACATAGACAAACAATTTATACATGCACATGAAAACAAACAAAAACAAGTACCCTATCCCCAATGCAATGAAACTATTGCATAACTCTTAAACTGTTGGGGACAACTTTTAAGCAGTCATAAATTAATACATTAATACTTCTAGCGTTAATAACATTAGAGATCATAAGGAAAATTACCCAGCATAAGTAAACTCCAACGCTTATTAGACAATGCTTCCGAATGAAGGAAATTCGTCTACATGGGGGCAAGGTTTAAATTTACACCAATTCACATGAATACATTACATTAATTGAGCCTAAGTTGTCGTCGTCTCTAGCAAAATGTGTGCAACAACTTGCGACACATTGGAAGTGAAAAACACGAGGGGAAACTGTCCCACTTACCGAACGTAAATGTAACAGTTCCTAACAGTGTGGAAGTACAAAATGAAAGTTCGATAGAATGTTTGGTAGTCTGCATGAAGAACTTGCTCAAAATAATAATTTACCCCACATTTTCTTTGGATTGTTTTAACGCTAGGAGGTAACTCTTTTAAATGATATATGGTGTTCTACATGAGAAACGCTTAGAAAGTGTGACAATTGAGGACTGAAACTGGTCGATTAACATGGAAACAAAGAAGGATTTTTTTTGGTTTGAATTGTAACCTTAAACCTCGTTCATTATAAATTAACGTTATTTATTGATATTCTGAAAGTCTTTTCTTTATTATTTTCTGTTCGCAATAATAGACGACATCAATATGAATTCTGAATATTTTGTGATCATGCAAAAAAACATGACATTAACATTATTATCGCCTAGTCATTCATATAAATCTTATAAATTATATATTATGGCCAAAGTATGCTCTTTAATGTTTGTTTACAATCATCTTGCGTTTCTTTCGTAGATAGGTAGCACCTATAGATATATTAAGAAAAAGCTTATTATACGGCATTTTTCAACGGTAATTAGTTCACAGTTAAGAAATGCACCAAACTAAGAAAAACGAACATAGCATCGTGTTTTCCACGCGAATATTGGCATTGTAACTCCAAGTGAGATAAAAAAAAATAAGAAATAATATCCATCCGCTCAAATCAAAAGTCACTTACAAGAAATAGTCCCTAACATTTTTAATCATTTTTTGTTAGAAATACATATTTTCAACACAAAAATATAATCTTTCTAGATAGCTGGTTTCAATCATAAAGTTTGGGTGTAAGTTTGGTTCCAGTAAGACTAGTATAAAAGAAATTGCCTCTATACCCACCTAGCTTATCGCCATTCCGAAATTAGTTTTTGTGTTAGAAGGCAATTCCGTTTATAAACAATAGACAATAGACATTATTTTATTGACGTAAACTACATAATTTCTTGTCAAACAATAACTCATAGTAATATATACAATACAAAAAACATCCAACCAATTACATTAAACATGAAATATACACAAAATCGAAGGTTTTTTAAGTCCAAATAGATAGAAAAAACAATTAAAAAACCAAAAAAAAAAAACCAATATGTTTCCTCAATATCACAAATAATTTATGGAAGAATAGCATTTCAATTATTCCACTGGACCTCCTTGGTGTAATAGTATAATAAATAATATTTTGTTACAGTAGTAATTTGCTACAGTATATTGTTTATTAAACTATTTCTCCGGATAAAGGCTTCCTTGATATATTTTGCAAGATGTAATCTCTTCTAACTGCGACTTAAATTAAACCCTTAATAAAACTGTAAACTAAACGATACTTTAATTAACTTACCTGAATCTATATTGTTTAATAAACCTTGTAGGGTGATACACGTTATCTTTGGTACATGTATACAATATCCGGGAGTTTAAAGGGAGCATATCAATGTCATGGAAGGCGTAACAATGTATATCCGAGGTTTTCGAAGTTTCTATGAAGCCGATGTTCATAAGAAGTCCTTTCTTGAAAATGACTCCTTTCTCCTGTCATTGAAACACAAGAACTATATAAGCATCACTTTAAAGTTAAATATTTTAAAAACTGTTTGAATAATCAAAGTGAACACCCTTTATCTACTTTCACAGTAAATGTCAGAAACTGTCATGACTTTTAGAATGTTTCTTCAAATGTATTGTAATAAATTTAAAAAAAAAATGCCATTTGATCAGAAGGAACCGTAAGGGTTGGTTATTCACTGAAAATAAATCGAAACATATTCATTATTTAATGTTAATAATTGAGCCGTTTCACGAGAAAACCAATATTAGGGACTATGCGTAATGTATCGACCAAGATAAGCCTGTCTAATCCGGGCCGACTTTTTCAGTCTCGAGGGGACAGAGGGATAGAGTAATGATTCCTGAAACAGAAAATCCACAGGAGGCGAGAAGTGTCTAATCCGGGTCGATACTTTTCGCAAAGTCCACAATGTTGGTTTTCTCGTGGAACGGCTCAATTATGTGGACACTTGACTACATCACATTGATCCTTGGTCTAGAAAATAGATGGGTACGGCACCCTCGCCAGTTGGTTAACATATAGACTCTAGAGCGAAAAAGAAATACGAACATTCACGAGGGTACATTGTCTACTTATTTTCGAGATGGTCCGAATTATGTATATCGTTTTACAATACACAGCCGTCCATCAATGAGCACATAACGAGAAACATTTTACCCGGGCATAGTACAAGCTTATTAATATTACATTTTTCCCATTGTATTGTGAAAATCCAGCACGGAATCGTGAATGCATCATCTCCAGCTTTGTAGACCAACGAACATTCCCGAATGCACTGTTTCCAGAGGACAAGATAAGAGGGAGTGAACAGGTCTTTTCCCCACAATATTTCTCTTATTCCTCAACATGTCAAATAAGGATTTTAGAACACTGACAAATGCCCGTTATCTAAAGCTCTGCAGTGTTTCTGAACATTTTCGAGTTGAGTTGTTCGAATGATATATTCACATGTCGGCTATAAGTGCTTTATTGTCCTTGATTTCATTGAATTTCAAAATACAGTTATTAACGAATTATTTTTTCTCAAAAAATAATGCAGTTAACGCGATCATGTTTGTTTGCGGAAGTCACGGTTAAACTACACTTCCGCTTAGAATACACATTCGCTGCACCTAAATAGTCCTAGTATTTTTTCGATATTAAAATGACTTCTACGTGTTATTTCAATACAGTGAAGTCATAATTATACTATCGAATCATCATAGATAATCAATTTTCTAGAACATATCAAATTAACAGTACGCGCATATATATTTCATTTGTCGGCAGGTACGTATAAGGCACGAGTATGAATTTTAGTCGTATGCCCATTCACTAGAAGTCGACCCCACGCTGTATAGAACAATGTTAATCTCACAAATATGCCACCACGCAGAGCTCAGTGAAATAGTCAGTGTGCATTTTAAACGCTCGCATCGCCGTTGTTTTTCCTTTTTCCAACATGATAACGATGATCAAAGGGGCTTTCTAATTATAGATCATGGTTTACATACGCGCGCATTCAGTTAGCTATATATATATATACGAAAGTAACGCTCTAACGTTGTATAAAAGTACCGTGGTGTAATGGAGAGCGTGTAGAACTACTAATCATGGACTACCTATGGACGCGAGTTCGAGTCCCAATAGGAACTGTTCTTTTTTTTTTTTTTTAATTCTTATTTTATGCGATTTGTTAAACATTATAGATTTATAATAATTAATTCACTCACATGAAACATAGTTATAATATAAGCCGAAATCCTGGATCCGCCCCTGGTGACGAAAACAAATCGAACTAACAATGTAAATCTCACAAATATGCCATGGGTGTTTTGACAGACTTTACGCAGAGCTCTGTGAAAGAGTTAGTGTGCATGTTAAACGCTCGCATCGCCGTTGAAATGCTACATTTACTAAAACTGTCAACTGATAAAAAAAATCTCTGGACAAAAATATTAATAATAATAAAATAGACTAAATTGTGCAATAGCATGATCAATTGCATTCATAAATTAGATTTTACAATACATGTTCAAAATAATTCGTTACCAGTACTTTCAGTACTTTGATATATAAGTTGAAAAGGTTATTACTCGCAAATACACTTTGGTGAGGATAAATTTGTTTTGTCAAAAATATATACATAGAGTGCTATATATATATGAGTCGTTCCAGGAGAAAACTCAGCGTTATGTATCGACACAGATCAGTCTGCCCACCGCGCATGCTAATCCGGGCCCACACATTCCGTTTCAGGGGAATAGAGGTATAGAGTAATGATTCCTGAAACAGAAAATTCACAGGAGGCAGAAAGTGTTTGTTTAGGTAAGCCTTCGCGGCATGCTTAGGCTGATCCGGGTCGATACTTTACGCAGAGCCCACAATGTTGGTTTTTACGTGGAACGGCTCACACATGTATACATATTATTATAGCGGATACATATTTTCGACAAACGCGATTCTAATACGTTATTTGCCCTTTTCCTAATCACCGTTACCGAGGTTTACCTATTCCTTCATACACTAAATCTGCAGCAGACGGATTTGAACATATACAGTAAAAAATATGAAAACTCTCTTTAAATGAAAACATTATGGCAATAGGAGAAATGTCTCATGATGAGCAGTTTTTCCACTGGCCACACTGTTTTCAGAGTCGTCTGCTGCAAATGCGTCAGACAGAAGCATCCTGGGGTATAATACTTACAAGCTCCACAACAACAATCCTATACTCAAGATGTTGTTTCTGTAAGAAAGGATGCATGTGTTGTAGAAATAGTTTTAGATGTTCCTCTCGGTCCCTGTATGGAATGACAATAACGATTCTATCTGTGGGCTGGGTAGGTGGTTTATACCATCCCCCTGGTTGTAACATGGTAAACCTCTTTTCCAGCTCTTCCCATGTCGGTACATTACAATCCATTAAGACTTGACCTACTGTTAATGAAACAACAAGTGGTATAAGTTGTTAAAGTAAAGAATTTGTTTATTAAATGTCACCTCTATCGATAGGGTTTGACTTAACTATTACTAATACTATCTCTCTGCCCCCCCCCCCCCCTCTCTCTCTCTCTCTCTCTCTCTCTCTCTCTCTCTCTCTCTCTCTCTCTCTCTCTCTCTCTCTCTCTCTCTCTCTCTCTCTCTCTCTCTCTCTGTCTGTCTCTCTGTGTCTTTATCTATCTCTGTCTGTCTGTATTTCTCTCTGTCTGTCTCTCTCTATATATGTGTGTATGTCTGTCTGTCTTTCTATGTCTGTCTGTCTGCCTGCCTCTCTATCGTGGTCTGTCTGTCTGTATGTATGTATGTCTGTGTGTATGTCCCGTTTCTGTATGTCTGTCAGTAGTGAGAGAATTAAGGGTTTCAGCAGGTTTTTTTTAGCCCTGGTCAACATCATGTATTTCACCCCTCCCCATATATACTACAATTATGCTGCAGAAAACTTTTAAAACTTTCAAAACATCTATAGAATCAAAATTCAGAAAGTCTCTATAAAGGTGAGTGACTGGAGAATAATATTTACAAACATTTGTCTGCAGTAAACAGTTTAAAAACTGAATAATACAGCACATGATCTGTACAAAATGTTGCAGATGGACAGCTACCGTAACATTCATGTTTTACAGTACTGCTTGTAATACATTGAAGTACTGAAAGTACTAAAAGTAGATTTGTGGTCGGTTAAGAGGAGATGCAGAAGTGCATATATAAATGGCCCTGAATCGATCACCTGAGTGATAGCTATGTAGCATATGTGTAACTACTAATATCGGATAAAATGTATTCAAGAGCGCGATTGAAATTGCTAGGAGTGGACACAGTTAATGAAACTTATCAATAAAGGATATTTTTTATGAAATTAAATCTTTGAACAGTTTGTAAGAGGACCACCAAAGTATCATTCCCGTGAAGTTTGGTTGATATCACTCCAATGGTTTGGAAGGAGATTTTTTTTTAAGCAAAAAGTTCATTTTGTTCATATTCTAATGCAGTATGGCAGCTATCTTTTCAAACCAATCAATATGGCTTGATTGATGGATTGATTGGAGTTTAACGCCGTTTTTAACAATTTCTCAGTTATATCACGGCGGCTAGTTTACCTACTCATGCATTTCCTGGTTTTCTCACACCAGTTCTCCACACAACAATCTTCCCAAGCAACTGGCTGCTTTTCCACATAGACTTAGCCCATTGGTGGAAGACGAATGACGCATGTCGCATTGACTTTTGTCAATCGTCGGAAAGAAAGTTGGCCGAGCCGGGATTCGAACTCACAACCCCTAGATTGACAGCCCACGTCGCTAACGACTAAGCTACCGGGGCTCGGCTCAATATGGCTTGAACAAATAACAATTGTTTCCTGAAATCAGATAAAAACTTGAATAAAAGGGAACTATGAAGTGTTTTTCTAATGCCGTCTGGCTGCCATGTTTGTCAACCAATCAATACAGCTTATGCAACTCTTGTAGAGGGTCAAACAAAGAACATTTGCACTAAATTATCTTGGAATCTGATGGTGGATTCAGAGAAGAATTATACAAATTATGCATTTAACTCCATTCCTTCTGCTGCAGCAACAAAAGTAGTATTTATAATTTATATCTTTGAACAAATTTAAAAGAGGACCACCAAAGGAACTTTCTGTGAAGTTTTGTTGAAATTTCTAAGAGGATTAGGATGAGATATCATTTGAAGCTAAACATTCAATTTACCCATTTTCTGATGCCGCCTGGTAACTATGCCGTCCAACAATTCAATATTGCTTAAATATTTATGAAGAGGGTCACCTAGGGAACAAAAAGCACTTTCATAAGAATAGAGTTTTAGAATGTTGTTATTTTGCCTTTTTCTGATGCGGCCTCGCTCCTCTTTTGTCAACAAACTGATATGGCTTGAACAAAATGCTCAGAGAGTCTCTGAAAGAACATTTCTACTAAATAACTGGAATCGGACAAAAAACAATAATATTGGGCATTTTACTTCCTGTTAGATGCTGCACATATCTTTGAACATAATAAAGAAAAGGACCGCCAAAAGAATATTCCTTGATTGTGTGTCCAGTGGATAAGGGTGAGATGTTTTTTGAAACTTAACTTTCAATTTTCCTGTAAATGTAGGTTGATTCTCCTAATTGAGATAAATGGAACGCAAAAGATTGAAATGCCAGAAGAAAACGAAAAGAATGTATTCTTACATAATTACCATAAAATGTTGCCAATTCTATTTGTAATATACACATAATTTGAAATAATAACATCAGAAGTAAAATGCACAGCTAAATATGATTATCAAAACCCATACACAGAAATATATCAAGATCACGTTGACTGTGGTTATGGTTATACATTTATTGATTCGTTTCAAGTAGTTATGTCCCAATCATTAAGCAATTTGGCTTAAAATTGTCAAGATTTCAAATACACAATCACAAATCATTGAAATAAAAATATAGAGTTGTTAAAACAAAAGGGGGTATATCCTTACGACTATATAGATTCATATACTAGGTTTGAAGAATGTGCATTACCACAAAAAGAGGCATTTTATTCCCTGTTAAATGATGAAAATATAAGTGATAAAAATTATGAATTTGCGCAAAACATTTGAAAAAAATGCGACTGTAAAACAATGGATGATTATCATATCATTCTATTTAAAAACTGATGTAGTACTATTAACTTTCGATTTTTTTTATTTACTTACTATAAGTTAGGCCCATGCCATTAATTGTTCATTAATCGGGTTATCTTGGGATGCTATGTTGAGAATAACAAAGGTAAAGCTTGAATTAATAACTGATATAGACAAATATCTTTTCATTGAAAAAGGACTTCAGGTGGAATTAGTTTAAAGCAAATATATACAGTAAAACTAACAATAAATATATGAAGGATTATGATCAAGATGATGAAGATAAATAAAGTATGTATCTTGATGCTAATAACTTGTATGGGTGGGCTATGAGTCAACCGCTTCCTACTGGTGGCTTCAAATGGGGGAAATGTAGATGATCCTCTTAAGATGAATTCAATCATTGGATGTGAATTGATTTATAGTGAGCAGTTAAATAAGCTACATAACGATTACCCGCTTGCACCAGAACAAATTATAGTAAAAGAAGATTGGCTTTCAGACTATTGTAAAAAAAATCTAAAAGCATGGTTTAAAACGTATATCGACTTTAACACACAAAAAAGACCTATGGCTGAAACAACATTTGAGATAGATTTCTAAAAGTTGATGAATAATAGCGTGTTCGAAAGACACTGGAAAATCTAAGGAAGAGAGTAGATATAAAATTGGTAAATAAGGAAAATTATTTTACAAAATATGTGGCTAGACAATCCTTCGTCCATAGAAAACAATTTAATAACAAGAGGACCATGATGGCCCTATATCGCTCCCCTGATTTAATAGAACTTTAATAATTTTTCAGAGTTTTTACTCTATACATATAAGGAAAATAAGCTACCTCCCCTGGTAGCCTTATTTTTCAACGGATCAGAATTAATTGAACAACCTTGGCAGAGGGTCAAAAATAGAACATGTGTGCCAAATTATTTTCAAATCGGGCCAGTGACTTAGTACAAGAAGATATTTTAAGTTTTCACTATATTACAAAAAGGAAGACAAGCCCCGCCCCCTGGCGGCTATGTTTTTCATCAGATCAACATAATTCCAACAATCTTGGGAGAGGGTCACCCAAGGAACATTTGTGCCAAATTATTTTTAAATCGGGTAGGTACTTTTGGACAAGTATATTTTCAAAGTTTTTACAATGCACATATGAGGAAAACAAGCCCCGCCACCTGGCGGCCATGTTTTTCAACGGATCGGAATAATTTGAACGATCTTGTTAGAAGGTCTCCCAAGGAACACATTTGTGCAAATTCATTTTCAAATCGGGCCAGTACTTATTGACAAGAAGATTTTTAAAGTGTTGGCAATTTCCCCCTTTTCGGATTCCGCTGCAACCAAAGTTCTACATGGAATTAAATTCTTTGAACAATTTTAAAAGAAGACCACATAAGGAACATTCCTGTGAAGTTATTTTGAAATCAATCGATCGGTTTAGTAGGAGAAGTTATTTGTAGGAAATTGTTAACAGACGGGCGTACAGACGACGCATGACGACGAGGGACGCCGGTCGGTGAGTGATCACAAAACCTCACCTAGCACTTTGTGGTTAGGTAAGCTAAAATTGTGTATGGTATTTATAGAATAAAGGACAAATTAGTTCTAAATCGACCAACTTATGTAGGATTGAACATCTTGGATCTAAGCAAATGGCTAATGTCCCAATTTCCACTACAATTATAAACTGAACAAATTCGGTGCAACACTTCCTTTCGAAGGGCCAAACACTTTGATTCGTATGAAAAGTTCTATGAAGATAAACACTTGATTACAGCGATTAATCCAGAAGATAGTAAATTTCTCTTTAATGAAAATAAAAAGTAATTGGACAATTTAAAGACGAAATGGCCGGTATTTCAGTCAAAGAATTTGTTTGGCTACGTACTTCTATCTACTTGATAATGAAATAAATATTAAAAAAGTTAAGGGTTTTTCTAAAATCTGTCGTGAACCTTATTCATCAACGTTATAAAGACGGTCTTTACCAAATGAGAGAGATTGCATAAGATTAAAACAATACGTTCTAAAAAACATGAGTTGGGAAATAAAACCTCGCTTTCCTGTTTTGATGATTAAAGATATATTTTGGGAGATGGGATAAAGACTTAAAGAGTACCAAGAGTCAAAAAATAAAAGTTGACTATCAAAAATATAATGCTTAAAAAATAACGTGAGAACAAAAAACAAATATTTAAGAAATGTTATTAAGTATGAAAAGATCAATTTTGTGTAATAAAATTACGCTTTTACGGAAATTGTCGAGTGCGAAATGTTAAACTATACCGATTTCAATAATGGTCGGTTAAATTACGGAGCTTTAGATGAAGAATTATACTGTTCGTCGTCTTCTTTCGAAGAAAACAGTGATGAGTCCGCTTTTTACAGTGAGAGAGATGACCTAGGCAACGATCTAGTACCTTTAGGAATCAGACCATACCAGTTTGAGCCAGTAAAACTGTCTGAAACGAGCAGCGAGTCTGAAGACGAAGTACGACGAGAAATTGTTCGTGATAAATGTTTCGTACTATTTTCAGTTAAAAAGTATAGATAACATGCGAGAATAAATTAATTTTGATAAAAGATTATTTTAAGAAGCAGTTTAAACTTTAATTATTTAGATGTAGATCTACTTGTAGTATGATTTCTGTTGGTTTTGCCAGGGAATATTATTTTTCTACTCCATTTGATTTTCTATAACAAATCCACATACGTAGCTGGTTGAACCATGTAAAAAGACTCTGAAAGTGTATAAGTTATGTCCGATTTTATTTATACGAAGTATGATACAGTTTGATGACTTTCTGACAAATGAAAAACGAGTTACAGTAAATTCGCAACCTAGTGAATTCTTAACCTGTATATTTTGGTTGAATATTGGCAACTCACAAATGGTGAGAATAAACGTAGTAGAAAGAACTTTCTCAAGAGTAAATTGTATTATGTAAAAGTTTGTTTCTTCTTTAACTTGAGTATTGTCACAACACTTAGCAAGGAAACTAAAGGTCTGGTTATTTTGCACAATTAAAAAAATGATATATCTTAAGTGGTAACCCCTTGCACACTGACATGTAGGGATCACTTCTTGTGCTGACACAACTGCCTGTCTATCACATTATCATTTAGTAACATACATCAGGTGACAAGTTTTAGCCTTCTGCTCTCCTGTCTTTTTTATTGTGGACTTTTGATAACAGATTAGCAAATTTTGTAATGTTATCATCCGGACCCCTGAACTCAAAATCAGGTAGACACAGTAGGATCATGAATATTCATAGGCTGGTTCACATCTAGCAAAACTTGTTTAAATGAACACTTACCAGTGGTGTAGTGGACTGAATGATGTATGTGCTTGTACATGGGCAATGAATTTTCACAATACTTGGTCATGCATGTTATTGGTGATTCCAATATTGTAAGGAAATTATTCAATTTTATTTCCTGAAGGAAGCGCTTCACAGCCTACAGACAGTTGGCAAGATGGTGCAGGGGATATATGGGGAAAGATGTGTGGGTTGTTCTTCCATCTTGTGCTGTATGTAAGATACGAGAAGTTTTTCAAGAGCGAATTGTACTATGTAAAAGTTTGTTTCATCTTAAACTTGAGTATTGTCACAACACTTAGCAAGGAAAATAAAGGTCTGATTATTTTGCACAATTACAAAATGCACACCGATATGTAGGGATCACTTCTTGTGCTGACACAACTGCCTGTCTAACACATTATCATTTAATAACATACATCAGGTGACAAGTTTTAACCTTCTGCTCTCCTGTCTTTTTTATTGTGGACTTTATTTGATTACAGATTGGCAAATGTTGTAATGTTATCATCCGGACAACTGCACTCAAAATCAGGTAGACACAGTAGGATCGTGAATATTCATAGGCTGGTTTACATCTAGCAAAAATGGTTTAAATGAACACTTACCAGTGTTGTGGACTGAATGGTGTATGTGTTTGTACATGGGCAATCAATTTGTCACAATACTTTTTCATACATGTTATTGGTGATTCCAATATTGTAAGGAAATTATTCAATTTTATTTCCTGAAGGAAGCGCTTCACAACCTACAGACAGTTGGCAAGATGGTGCAGGGGATATCTGGGGAAAGATGTGCGGGTTGTTCTTCCATCTTGTGCTGTGTGTAAGAAACGAGAAACATTTCCCTCTGATGACTATGAGGGGTTCCACTTTGCAGGATAAAATGGATGTTTTAATGTTAGTTATAGACTTTATAATGCAAAGCATCAGTAACTGGGTGTTTATACATTATGGTAAAGGTTTTAGTTTGTTAATACACAAGGAAATTGTCATCGTTATTCATAACTATGTTATATATCGCAAAAAAAAAAATATTCATGAAAGTGTGATTATTGTATAGAGTTAAACAAATTGTGGCAAAAGGAGAAATTTCTCATTATGAGCAGTTTCTATTTTGCTCACAATGATTTCAAATGTCATCTGCTGCAGAGACATCAGAAAGTGTCTATATGAAGGAAGTGGTTAAAACAGTTATCAGTTTTGAACACATTTGGAGAAGTAGAAGAATCATTTTGGAAAATTGTATTAGAAAAGGGGAAAATACACATGTTGAGTTGTGTTCCCTTTATCCCAAAAAGTTTTCAAGAGCTGTTGCTGCATTGGCATTTAAGATTTTCTGTATTCAGCAAAACGTACAAACTCAAATAAAAAGCTCACTTTAGTTTACCTGAATTTCTGGTAATTAGTTATCTCTATATTTCATAACAGTTTTATTGCCATCTATGATCTAATGATATTTTGTAGTAGCATATGTGTACAACTTTAACAAACTTTATGCCAGAATGTTCTCTGCAAAGTTTCTCACCTACCCCAAAATTCCAGTACTCTACTCAAACGATATTAAGGCAACCATATTTAAGAACTCTATAATTCGTAAGTGTTAGTGATATAAATTAGAGTCAAAATATTGGGAAATGAGAAATTGCTCATTATGACCAATTTCTCATTTTGCCATTATGTTTTGTTTTCAAATGTCATCTGTTGAATACAAGATTGTCAGTAAGAAAGGGTTAAATGAATTGTATATGGAACAGGACGGCCTAAAGTCCTACTCAATTCCTGCCAAGTTATAATATGGCAGTTTACAATACATGTACAAAGTTATCAAAGTAGTTACTATGTTAGACAAACTTACATTCCCTCAAAGTATGGTCTTCCTAGATACATGTTAGTCCAAACATAGTGAGAAAACATTCCCTTGTAACCAACACCTTCTTTATTTTAAAAGCATTGCATAAAAGGGAAAGCTAATAATTCAAAGGATTTCGTATTCCCCCCAATCAGGCAGTTTTAGTTTAAATCTTTTCCTTCATACGACGAATGACTAGATGACTTTAAAAGCATAATGGCGAAGACATGAAATATCTCTGTAAATGAAAGTATAATAATTAAATATAGAGGTGAAAATATTGTGGCAAAATGAAAAATTGTTCATTGTTAGCAATTTCTCCTTGTTTCACAATGTTTTCAGAAGTCAACTGATGCAGAGGTGTCAAAATGTCTCTGTATGACTGAAAGTGTTAACTATCAATTTATAAATGCTAACCAGCAAACCAGGAATAATATATGTGATTTTGAGAAATTTACTTAACTTGAGGCTTTTGATGTGATCATCTAGACTACTGCAATCAAAGACAAGTAGACATATTCAATATAATTACATAAAAAGTCTGCGGTCAAACAAATAATACAAGAAAAAATTATATTAATCACACTGAACACCCTTGATAACTTCATTTAAAATGTATTTGATATATTTCAATTTGGGTTTGTAGGTTTTTTGTTTTTTTCGTGTAAGAATATATTGCAATTTTTTTTCTACCAACAGAGTTTTGTCTAATTTAACATAACTACTGACTAGATGTGGGGGTGCTGATGGCAGTCTTTCTTTCAATATTGTCTTTTCACTATCGGGTTTACATCTGTATACAATTTCTCAAATAAGGTCATTCACAAATTTGTATGACGTAGCCACTTTTACTTCACTCAGAAAACATGACGCATTTGCAGCATACAACTACTGAAAATATTGTGAAAACATTGCTTGTAATTAGAAAACATTCATTCCAACTAGGTTTTAAAAAGCAGCATACTGCTAAACAAATTGTAAGGTGTCCAAAAGAATGGGATTTTGGATGGAGAGACAGTATCACTCTTTCTTTTTAATTTCCTATTATGCTTTCGAAAATTATTGCGTATACTAAATTGATGTATAATTCCTAAGAGGGAATGGCTAAATATGGAGTACAGGGTTACTTCAACTTCTTAACATATTGTCTTGCAACTCTTTCGATGTCCCTGTTGTCAACTAACACATCCAAAGAGAAGATCATACACATTCAATAGTCAAATTATAAGTGACTGAAGTGGCATTAGTTACCCCACTAGGCGATCAATGTCACCATGGGGTGTGGGAAATGACAACCTGTAGCCGTATGTCAAAAATATTGTACGTCAAAATGACGCTCGATCGACTTTAAGTTTGCATGCAGCGAATATAAAGTAAATTTACCAGAAGGAAAAAAACATAATTTAGCAAAAGCTTATAAAAACCCAAGCGGATCAATTAGTAGGAAGCGTTTCCCCTTATGTTAACAAAGACATAATAAATGCTATCAACATAGAAAAATGAAATGGTGTTGGATTAGAGGAAGCCATTTCTAAAACTCAAACGTTTTCTCAGGAGAAAAATGGAAGATTTCTTTGGGCTTTAGCGGGTCTTTTAAGTAGGATGGTTGTGCCTATGATTGCCAACTTGGTTCCTAAAATTGCTGCTCCATTGGCTAATCGGGGCTCTATCTGGTTAAACTTCAACTGGTATAAATAAAATATTTGGAAAAGGGATTGAAGTACCAAAAGATAAACCAAAGAAACGGTTACTTTCCAACAACTTAAAGAAACACAAATTTGGGGTTTTAGGCATATTGGCTTCTATTTGTATCGGCCTTATTGGGAAATGGCCTAAGAACTGATAAAAGAAACGGACTAAGAATTGGTCAAAATCTAATTTCCTTTAAAAACACTCCGATTATCACTTTGATATTTTTTTATGAGCTAAAGTAGTAGAAATAATATACCGAGTAAAGAGGGGGAAATAGCTTTATTATAAATCTAGACGATCATTCTGGACCTGGAACTCATTTGTGTGCCGTGTATAAAAACGAAATATATTTTGATTCTTTTGGAATTGCTCCTCCTAACGTGTTAAAATACTTAAAATGTAATACTATTCAATATGAAGATAAGGAAAGTGTTTTATGGTAAGCTGATATAGTTGATATTCAATCATTTGTTAGATACAACAAAGGAATAAGATACGTATTAACAGTACTTTATATATTTAGCAAAGTTGCTTTGGTCCTTCCTTTAAAAGATAAAACAGGAACATATGTTACAGAAGCAATAAGTAAAATGATTAAACCTTACATTCCAAAACTTTTAAATATTTTCTTGCCGACAATAAAATAGATATATACCACATATTTTATGGAGGAAAAGCTATTGTAATAGAAAGATTTAACTGAACATTAAAGCGTACTATGTGGAAATATTTACCTAATACAATAGCACAAAACATAATACTTTAAAAATGACACCAAATAAAGCAAGTAAAGATAAGAATATTGGTAAGTTTACTTCCATTTCTATGGATAATTAGGCAAAACTCCTACAACAAAAACAAATTTTATGATTGGAGATCAAATATAAATTAGCAAACTTAAACGCCACTTTGAATAAAGGATATACACCAAACTGGATAGAGTAAATATGTGTTATTCATGAAATGTTTAACACAAATCCAATAACATATAAACTTACATTATTAAACTATAATAAAGTGTCCCTGATTTAAATGATGAAAATTTTACAAACATGAATTATCTCCAGCCAAACAATAAATATATAGAATAGAAAAGTTAAAAGAAGAAATGGCATTAGTGAAATAAAGTGGATATAGTAATGGATTTAATTATTGTGTTTCTTTCAAGGATTCAGCCAACATTCTTTCCGACGTTTGACCAAAGTCACTGTGACATGCGTCATTCGTCTTTCACCAATGGGCTGTTTAACTGTCTATGTGGAAAAGCAGCCAGTTGCTTGGAAAGTATAGTGTGTGGTGTACTGGTGCGGAAGAGCAGGAAACGTATGAGTAGGTGAACTGGTCGCCGTGATATGACTGAAACATTGTTGAAAACGGCATTAAACCCTAATCAATCAATCATTCAAGGATTTTGATACTGATTAAGAGTGTATTTCATATTAATTAGGAGTAGTTAGAGAATTCAGCGACAGTTTTCGAACGGAGTAAGGTGATTTTTTTTTTTTATGAATTTTGAATTCAAATATGATAACAATTTTTTTATCATATCCAGTACAGTAAACCATACATGTTAAGGTAGATGTCTATCTGGGTCAGTGTATCGTGGCAGGTCCTTGTTCTCGAACATTTATTTCAAGGACTGTTTGTATACTTCCCAAAACGCATGATACATAATACATTTTATGTGAACCGGTGCTTTGTTTACTAACAAATAAATTGTTGAATTTATTTGTCAGTATATCGTTGGGTTTTGACATGATTTTATAAGTATTCCAATGAGCCCTGATAAATGTTAAGAGGTTCAATAACCGGTGTCTCCACGCTATATACCGTCATATCGTTTTCTTTTTTTATTCTTACACAATTCGTCCCAAAACAACTCAATCAAAGGAAGTGTTTTTGCTCAAAACAACTAATTATTAAAATGAAAAATATAATATGAGAATGAACGTGTATGCCATTGCCTTTTCTTATGACGGTTCTTTTAGTAACATGTATAGGTGTCGGGTCAAAAAGGCCAAAAACCTAAAAGGAACTGGTAAAAAAGGACCAGATCAGAAAGGCCCACTTTTACAATACAAGATTATGATTGTGTCCAAGAAAAATATGTATTATTTGCTAATACTTATACAATTTTGGTAAAAAAAGGCCCACTTTTACAATACAAGATTTTGTTTGTGTCAGAAAAATTATAACTAATTATAATTATATATAAACTCAAATTAAATATTACTATATATATATATGTCTCATTTATTTGTTACGGTTTTTCGTTGAATTAAAAAGAAAATTTCATTATATTGATATTTTAAATTAATAAACATTATATAATGCCTGAAAAACTATAGTATTCTTTTATCTAGTCCTTTCACATTTCCTTGTAAATCTCTTGATAAAAGTTGAAAACGATTATAATCAAATAAACACATTTATAGCTGTATCTTAATATTAGTAAACATTTAAAGTAGATTCTTTCAGAATATAGTTAAACAAGTTTTTTGTTGTTAAAAAGTGGGCCTTTTTGACCCGTTTCTTTTAGGTTTTGGTATTTTTGGTAATTGGCCTTATTAGGTTTGGTCCTTTTTGACCCCATTGTACATTTATACATGCCTTGTTTATAAGTGTGTCAACGGGTTAAACTGCGACAAGTGCTATGCATGATTCATGTGTATACACAGTACACAACTCATTATGTACTATATAAGGCATGTACCTTTCTTTCCTCTACCCAGTTGTGACTAGCTCCAAACGTAACATTCCATATTGAGCACTCTTTTAAATTAATTTCTCTCTGTCTTGCTCTTTATCATAATATAGTTCTGTGTCTCATTTACATCATACATTTTTCCTGATTTTTGGCGTTGGTATAAAGGCTTTGATTGATTGGGGTTTAACGGCGTTTTTAACAATTTCTCAGTCATATCACGGCGGCCAGTTCACCTACTCATATGTTTCCTGGTTTTCTCACACCAGTACTCCACACAACAATCTTCCCAAGCAACTGGCTGCTTTTCCACATAAACTGATAGCCCATTGGTGGAAGAAGAATGACGCATGTCGCAATTACTTTTGTCAAACGTCGGAAAGAAAGTTGGCCGATCCGGGATTCGAACTCACAACCCCTGGATTGACAGCCCGCGTTGGTACAAAGGCAAACTGGCATCACTGTACATATACAATTTATCATTCTCTCTCTGTTGTCGTCTTGTATCCAAAATCGAACCTGCATGTCGTGGCCAGTGACATATTTAACAGACCGACTGAGAATATGTGTTAGTATTATAGCCAGCTGTGTAGATACCTTGAATAAACCAGAATAAAGGAAAATTGTATTTCCTCCCCAATAAATTTAATATGTAGATATGTATCAATGAGCTTTGATCTAAGATAATCAACACCGGAGTGTTTATTACACTTTTAGATGAATATTTGTCTGCACATTTATGTACAATCTCATTAAATTGTGCTGCACCTGTCAGCTATTTCTTGACAAAGAAATAGATTAATGATATGCAGATCATCAGATGCACATTTGAAATGTTACTGTATAATAAAATTTGTAACAAACAATCTTAGGTTATTTTTTCTGGAGCACCAATTATGTAATGATACAACTTATTATAATACAATTCGAGTGTCTGTCACTGTAAAAATACTTTCACTTATTATTTTGCTTTGTTATGTACAGGCTGATTTGATGATGATATTAAACTACAACAAGGGAACAGACCAATTATGATTGATCAAAGCTGTTTTTCAAGAATATTTTCCAGCTATAAACAGTTACCAATGTACAGTATAGCTAGCACTTATGCAAAGTTAAAAACTTAGTTGTTTCTTGACTCCTGCGAGTTATTAGTTTTGTTTCAGTATGACGAGCTCACGATAAAATTGAATTGTTGACAAATTGTATCAAGAGCAGTGCACAGAAGAAAAATGTCCACCTGATTGTACTTTGTAGAGTTGAATCAGTCCATTATGTTAGCTTATTACTACAATATCAGCTTAGAACAAGCACTTTCGCTGAATTGATATCCCCCGCCAATGATGGTTTGTTTGTGATTGATGGCTTGTGT
Source organism: Serripes groenlandicus (assembly GCA_031761405.1). Classification (NCBI taxonomy): domain Eukaryota; kingdom Metazoa; phylum Mollusca; class Bivalvia; order Cardiida; family Cardiidae; genus Serripes; species Serripes groenlandicus. The sequence continues at coordinate 38,085,760 of JASEVX010000005.1, forward strand.
TTGAATGAAGGCTTTTATGTTGAATGTGCAATTGACCTGCAAAATTATTTCAACTTATTCAGACAAGAACAAGGGGTATGAACAGAAATTGAGACAGATAAACATATTCTTCCTGAAAGAATAAAATAACGACACTGGTTTTATAAACAACTTCATTAAACTAAGAGTGTGAATTAAAGACATTTTTTCATAATTAAATCTCAAAGGAAAATGTGAAAAAAAGTTTTTGCTACTTTAACCAACGGTGACACAAGTGCAATAGCTCCCTTTATTCCCTTTTTTCAATTGTTTTCCTTAAATCAAGGGCAATAACTCTAAGGAAAATTGACCAATCCAAAAAAATGGTCGGGCATCATCCCAGTATGTTGGTTCATATTTATTTCAAGTTTCATGAAATTCTACCAGCTAGTTACTGAGAAATGGCTGCGGACGTGGATTTTTCAATATATCAAGGGCAATAACTCTAAGGAAAATTTACCAATCCAAGAAAACAATGGACGGGCATCATCCCAGTATGCTGGTTCATATTTATTTCAAGTTTCATGAAATTCTACCAGCTAGTTACTAAGAAATGGCTGCGGACGGGGATTTTTTTTAATATATCAAGGGCCATAACTCTAAGGAAAATTTACCAATCCAAGAAAACAATGGACGGGCATCATCCCAGTATGCTGGTTCATATTTATTTCAAGTTTCATGAAATTCTACCAGCTAGTTACTGAGAAATAGCTGCAGACGTGGATTTTTCAATATATCAAGGGCAATAACTCTAAGGAAAATTGACCAATCCAAGAAAACAATGGACGGGCATCATCCCAGTATGCTGGTTCATATTTATTTCAAGCTTCATGAAATTCTACCAGCTAGTTACTGAGAAATGGGTGCGGACGGACGGACGCACACACGTTCGGACGGCGGACAAGGCCATTTCAATATCCCCCTCCCTGATGAAATCAGGCGGGGGATAATAACTTCAATATATCTTTCGATAGTACAAAAGAGTATTCATTCAAGTACAGAGAACTACATCCGACTTGATTTCTGTAACTTTTATGTATAATGAATGCTTGTTCCTCTGAAATATTTAAATACAAAAACTGTTTTCAGTCTAGCCAACATATACTATTGACACCATCCTTTTCAACCATGTTTGTACTATATCCAAATTTCAGATATTCCTTTCCTTATATTTACAATTTTGACTCTGAAGTAACATTCATGACGGTGTGGCCAGTGGAAAAAGGTTATATTTTGATATTAATTAACAGAGATATATATAAATACATTTTATTAATGACTTTACTAGCATTTACATCATCTATAACTTAGCTTAGAATATATATTTGGTTTGATTGAGTAACTTTTCCTTGCTTTATGCAAATACATCAAATCAAAATTTCATATGCATTGAATATATTGAAGTTGCTTTGTCTATTTCACTGAGAGATATGCTGCTTTGCATATGCAAGGACTACTTTTGTTTATGTAACCAGCATATGCACAACAACAGTTGTTACTTGTTGGTATAAAGGCAGGACAATACTCAGAATGGGATTGGCCTTGTCTCAAATTCAGTATCTTCATCATAATTATATTCATGGTATTAAGACAGTACAATTATTTTACCATGCAATACTTGCACAGTGAAATTATTGAACTATCAATTTACTCCAAAACCAAGATGTATATATCAGACATATTGTTTTTGGAGTTATATACTTTACTATATTCAACACTATTACAATTTGTGATTGATTATAAAATTAACCTACATGTACCTGGGAAATATCCCAAACCAAGGGCACTCAACAATAACTTCCGTGACTGGGGATCAAACCATGGACGCCCAGATCCAAATCCCCGACACCAATCAGTGAGCCTGGGAATTTTTTTCTGATATCAATCCATTTTAATCTATGCCACTATGAGTTGTTTTGTGAGTCAGATTTGTGACAGTTATTTCTGTTATTATCAAATTATGCATTGACATTGTATATTTTAAAAGTTTTTTTTTTTTTATATCTTATGAAGTAATAAATGTTAAATCATGAAACATGGAAGTACACATTTTATACATAAGTGTATACATCGTGGGAAAAGCTGAAATTCTTCAAAAGGAGCAATTTCTCTTTATTTCTATTTTCAAAGTCGTCTGCTGCAGAATTGTCGGGAAAGGATTTAGGAGATTTATCAACCAATAAATAAACCTTGAACAAATTGTGTAGAGTGTCACTGAAGGAACACTTTTGCTACATGATCTTGAAATCGGACAATTACTTTCACAATAAAGGAATTATAAAGTGATGTCATGTTGCCGCTTTTCTGACGCCATTTGGTAGCCATGTTTTACAACCAATCTATATGGCTTTATTTATCCAAGGAAATTTTCTAAAAAATCATCTTGCAATCAGACAAGCGGATTCAGAGGACAAAAATTTAATGTTTGGGCATTTCAAATCCTCAGCAACCAAATATGACCACCAAAGATACAATCCTGTGAAGTTGCAAATCGGGATTTATGATTGATTATTTGGTGTTTTACATCGCTTTCAACAACTGTTCAGATATATCAGGGCGTTTCCTTGGTAAAATAACAAGTATGACCAAAGTCTTTGGTATGACCCAGTGGGGTATCGAACACGCGAAGCGGTCTGCTTATCGGGAATACAGTCAAACCTTTGCTAAAGACCACCTTTGTATAGCAGTTCCCTGTATATTGCAACCACACTTTAAATTTCCAACTTACTCATTTTCTGCACAAATGAACCTGTGGACAGAGACCAGATTGTTCTTTTTTCCCACGGGTGGTCTTTGAACACAGATTGGACTATTATTACATTATTCTGAAACACATTTCCGTAATAACCCGACCCTGGATAAGTTGATGGGTCATGCAATTACAAAATGCATGCTTTGATATGATTGTTTCAGCTATCAATGAACCCAATACTTTAATTTAATATAATACATCCGTTTCATATACCCGATAACAGTTAGAGTAAATTAATCACTGAACAAACTAGCACCATGATATCCATCAGTCTATTCATCCAACAAACTTACAGGTATTGCTGAGCGTACCTCGGTAGTGTAGTAGTAGAGCGTCCGCCTTGCGGGTTCATTCCCTGTCCAGTTCATTTCAAATACTTTAAAATGTGTAGTAATGACTGCGCTCAGTGTTGCCGGGTTAGTATAACGACTGTCTGGGTAAATGGACCAGTAAGACTGATAAATTAACTAGTAAACACCGCGATATAACTGCAAACTTGTGAAACTTGTGAACACTCGTTTAGGTCCATGCAGGTATTGAAAAAAATAACCAACTAGAGGCTGTCATCACTGGGTTTCCCCCACATTCATTGATATATTGAGATAAACTTAACTAGAGCCATAAACACATTTGCTTCAGTCAAATGATGATGTATATTTTATTTGAATGTTTGTAGTACACCGAGATATTATTGTGACAATTCATCGATATACGCATATTAATCCAATACATCCATTTTGACAATGTAATTTGTAATGATGCCATTTTGGAGGACCTAGGTTGATTTCCAATATAAATTACTATAAGGATTTTAAACAAAACGTTTGTAGAGAATTATATATTACTGCCATTGACATTTCAAAATTCAGAAAATCTTTAGCAATTTGTAGAAGCTGATCGCACAACTTGATGGTCGAGAAAGGCAGACATTTCAATATTCCAAAAGAGTTTAGAAACTGTGTTTATTGTAAATGCTATATTGAAGACGAATTCCTTTTTTTACTAATTTGTCCCTTGTATGAAAATCTCCGCTACAAATATATACCTCAACATTTTACTAACAATATAAATCATAACAGCTTCATAAATGGGATGCCTACCGAGAACGCAGAAACAATTCGAAATTTTGCTATGTATATATATTTTGCATTCAAACAAAGAAATTACTTTTTGATTGGTAAAGAGTAATTGTTATGTACATTTATGTCAATATCTTGACGTTCTGTATACGATTGATAATATGATAAACCAATTTTAATATGCAGAGACAGTACATCAAAAATAAAAAGGATTTTTTTTTTAGGTGAGTTTAGATGAATTACGTTATATATTTTAATCATCTAAATTGACCCAAAATATGATCACTTGTATATCATAATACAGTTGTTTAGGCGTATAATGGTTGGTTGAATTGGAATAATTGTAAGGCAACAATATTATATAACTATCATTCCTACTATTGTTCTTTATGTATTGTATATAGTATTGTATATGGGCCGGTGGCCTGAAATACAGAAATAAATAATTGAAATTGAATTGAAATTGACAATGTATCAAATTCGTATAAAATCGTTGCAATTTCTGTTGCTGTACACAGAAGGAAAACATCATACTTGGTTTAGAGAAGTGCTTAATAAAGATAAATTATTTGAGTAGAAAGGCTTCAGATATACGCCAAAATGCAACATTTTGCATGTAGAAAAGATTCACCGGACAGTTTCAACTAAATGGGCCTATTCTTTTAAATATGCCTAGCTACGCCCTTGAGATCTACCTTACATATACGTAGAAAATGTAAGAGTTAGATAGGCCTACTTTAAACATTATATTTTAATAAATTATGTTCAACCCTTTCCCATATACGACATTTATGCAGCAGACGACTTTGAAAACATAGTGACATAAACTTGAAAAATCTCCATAAAAGATAGCTTAATTGTTAAAATGAGTTGGAAATATTGTGGGCAAAAGGAGAATTTGCTCATCATAAGCAATTTCAGCTTTTGCTACAATGTTTTCAAAAGTCGTCTGCTGCTATTGCGTAAAAATGCGTCTGCAGGTGGGAAGGGGTTAAATAGCGTAGATCTCTACTATTACTTCCGACAGTTTGTAAATAAGTAGTTTATGTTTGATACAATGAACTATGATGTTGCAGTGAATCAAAAGTCAGTTAAATAATATTGAGTTAAAGTATTAAGTTCATCGTGATGTGTCAAAAGTCGTGTTTTAAAAAACGGTCCCTTCATTAAAGGGATATTCAGTAAACATTGCGATTAACACATTTCTCTGCAATCTAATTAAAATTAGCCAATCAGCCAGCAAGCTGCTATGACGTCTCATTTTTTGTATTCTCTATTTGTTGACAGATTTCTTTTGTTTATTAAGATGTTTATTGTTTAGTTTTATCTCCATGTCTTCCAATAGACGAGAAATACGTTTACTTCCTCTAAAAATGGTGAAACTGTCCATTTTCTTTGAATTCAAAATATTCGCGCTCAAATTGTAAACATATCTAAAGGGGTACCACTACGGGGGAAAGATATTTATGAACAAAACAGTTACTTCTTTCGTGTTGACGTATAAAAGAAACAGTAAATAGTTTTGCTATCATTTGTATTTCTAATACTGATGAATAATAATCGAAAAAGAAATAAATTTTCTTTTGCCTTGTGTTAAGTTAAATACGAAAATAAGTTCTTTTTTTCGTTTTTCTTTTTTGAAATGAAACAACGAACGAAATTGTTGTTCGTGTTTTTTGTTACAAAATAAAAAACGGACAACGAAAATAGAATTATTTTTCGTTTTTCTTGTGTAAGATTAAAAAACGAAAAAATGAAATGACAAAACCCAAATGCAATATGTTGTATACAGATCATGTGCTGTATTATTCAGTTTTTAAACTGTTTACTGCAAACAATTGTTTATAAATATTATTCTCTAATCACTTACATTTATAGAACTTTTTGAATTTTGGTCTATAAATATTTTCAAAGTGTTCTGCCTCAGAATTGTAGTATATCGTAAGGGGTGAATACATGATGTTGTACATGGATAAAAAGATAACGAAAAAAAAAAGCAATGATAGAACATGTTAAAACAAAGCGAAGTGAATGCATATGAGCCGCGTCATGCGATAAGGTGTCTTATAGACATTCCGTTCCTTCGTAATGAAAGGCTTCTACGAGAAGGATAGGAGGCTACACTTCTACGTTTTCTCACAGTCGCATATACAGTCGAACCTCGTTAATCCGGACACTTTGGTTCCCAGAGAAAAATGTCCGGATTGCGAATCTTCCGGATTAACGATTTCTTATTTTGCCTACGCCAAATTTTCGTCTTAGCATAACAATAGGAGTCAAAGAATGGGACCCAATATTTCCCCAGATATTGCGCGGATACATGATTATAATTGAGGGAAATTCATTCAAAATAGCTTTACAAACTGTCAGCGATATTGTATTTACCATTTACCTCTAGATACTGTTTGTCGTAAGCAAAGCTTTATCATGAGATTTACAACACATAGATAACCAGTACGTAAACATGTACGTTTTTGAAAAAATGAACGTCAACATATAAAAATATTGAACAACTTATTATTTTTGTCAGAGCTACACTTGTCTCTGGGTCAAAATATCGAAATTTTAGTCTCAAAATCAGTTTAGATATGTTTGACAATTTGGCTGCTATTTTATGGCTGCTAATCAAAGTAAACAATGACACACGCTTGCAGATTATTGAACAGCCTTAGGCTATTACATTGTATACAGATTTAACACCTTTTAGGACAAACGGACACTACAGAAAACAATGACACAGACTAATTGAGTAAAAACATATATACTGTCTATGTTTTCTGTATGCTGTACAGTCATGTACATTACTGTTTGGACTTCCGGACTAACGAAACGGATTATATGTGTAAATGGTCAGTCTGTTCCCGATTTCTTTTGTCCGGTTCCGGAACGCGAATTTCCGTATTAACGGAGAATAATTAAGCATAAAAAATCCGTTCCCTAAATTATTTGTCCGGATCGCGAATTTTCCGGATTAACGGCGTCCGGTTTAACGAGGTTCGACTGTACATGGAAAGTATACAGTAACGTGTACGTGAACATGGCTTTTTACAGGCAGCCATGTTTCAATACCAGTTACTTCGACTCCCAAAACTCTTTTCGCCAGGAGTCACACCTACGACGTTTACAATGGTAGGCGGACATTGAGAACCTCATGTGAGAATTTGCCTTCATAGTTCGCAAACGCCATAAGACCTATTTTCCCCCAGACGCGGCTCGTGTGTTGTTTTTTCTCTTACTGTCACAATACCCAACACCAGTCTTAAAGTAGGAGTTGTTAAAGCTAATCGGTGAAAGTCCGGCATCATCAATAAGTTTAGTTGAACGTCCGTAATCATCAGGAAGTTCAGTAATGGTTGACCCGTGTAGAAAACACACTTTGAAAAGTATCACATTGACAATAATAGCAACGGCAAGCACGGTGAGTTTCACTTTTAATTTCATCGTTTGTAGAACTTTAATATTAAACATCCTTAATTAATGCGACCGTAGAACAACACTGTGCAAGAAAATAGATCGATCTTGCAATGAATACTTCTTCTCACAATAATCCTCCGTACGCGTAACCATGTGCAATAAAAATATATTGAGCTTGATAACTTCCGCGTTACCCCGTTAAAATGCGAAACAGTGCAATACATAATGATGTGATCGGGCAAGCCTGCTTTTGTATTACATCTGTCTAGACTTTATCAATCTTACCCCTTTCCCACATACAGACGCATTTAGTCTAAGACGCATCGGCAGCGAGACGGCTTTTGAAAACATTGTAGCAAAAGATGAAATTGCTCATGTTGAGCAATTTCACATTTTGCCACTATCTTTTCAATTGTATTTAAAAAAAAAAGTTTTCTTTATAGAGAATTTCTGTATTTTCAAAGTCGTCTGCTGCAGATGTGTTGTATGTGGGAAAGAGTTACGCCTCTTTTTCTTTTAATCTTCCTTTGTTCTTGTTCTTTGTTTGAATATTTGACCGCCTCAGTGGTATAGTGGTAGAGCGTGGCGTATTCGATCCGCGGCCGCTCATACCAAATACTTTAATCAAAGTACTGAACGTACCGAAGGCAGAAGTGTGATCGGTTAAGAGGAGATGCAGAAGTGCATATAGAAATATTTATCTAAAAAAAAATCCCAATCATGACATACAAGTAATGATGCATCAGGCAAGAATGAAATGTTTCCAAGATTACTTTTAGCTTTAACCCTTTCCCACATGTAGACGTTTTTTAACGCCTCTGCAGCAGATGACTTTTGAAATCATTGTGGTAAAGGTGAAATTGATCATGATTAGCAATTTCACCATTTGCCACAATGTTTTCAACTCTATTTGATAAATAAACAGTCATTAATGGAGATGGTTCAATTTTTTGCACAGAAGCTTTCAAATGATATTGCACGTGAAACATACATGAATATCAAGGACCCGTTATGTAATACCGCGTTTTCAGACTCGACCCGTTTTGTGATAAAAATTTCAAAAGTCGATTTAACTGAAATGTTTAACTTAAAATTACAAAAAACCTATGTCTAAATGTTAAAAGTCTTATTTTAGAACGTTAGTACGGAAATATTTCATAAAACATACATGTATATCAAGAACCTGTGTTGCAATACCACTTTTTCGGGCTCAACCCGTTTTATAATAAAACATATCCGAAATGTAAAAATCTGTGTATTTCAGCTATAATTTACCAGAAATCAATACAAACATGTTAAATAATACTAATAATTTCCGTATGGTGTTGATGAAATCTCGCGTGAAACTTACTTAAAAAACCATAACCTGTTTTGTAATACCAGTTTTCCGGACTCAACCCGTTTTGTAATAAAAGTATGTTTATTTCAGCTATAATTTACAAGGAATCAAAACACTAGTGTTAAACAATACTTATTTCAGAAGGATAGCGATGAAACGCGCGTGAAACATACATGAATATCAAGAACCCGTTTTGTAATAAAAATATCGGAAATGTAAAAATCTATTTATTTCAGCTATAATTTACAAGGAATCAATACACAAATGGTAAAATAATACTTATTTCAGTAGGGCGTTGATGAAATAGCGCGTGAAACGTACATAAATATCAAAAAGCTGTTTTGTAATACCACTTTTGGGGACACAACCCGTTTTGTAACAAAAAAAATAAAAGTCAATTAAACTGAAATGTTCAACTGAATATTACAAGAAACGAATGTATAAATGCTAAAAATTCTTATTTTAGAAAGTTAAGAAGGAACAATTGCATAATACATACATGAATATGAAGAACCCGTTTTGTAGTAAAAATATTGGAAATGTATAAACCTGTTTATTTCAGCCATGATTTACAACTTATTAATACACAAATGTTAAATAATTCTTATTTCAGTAGGGTGTTGATGAAAAAGCGCGTGAAACATACCTCAATATCAAGAACCCGTTTTGTAATAATGCATTTTCAGTTCCAACCCGTTTTGTAATAACAATTTTAAAAGTCGATTAAATTTGTATTTACAATTACAAGAAACCTATGTGCAAATGTTAAAATGTCTTATTTTAGAACATTAGTAAGGAAAAATTGCATATCAAGAACCCGTTTTGTAATTCCACTTTTTGGGACTCAACCCGTTTTGTAATAAAAAATCGGAAATGTAAAAAATATGTGTATTTCAGCTTTAATTACCAGGAATCAATACACTAATTTTAAATAATACTTATTTCAGTAAGGTGTTGATGAAATTGCGCGTGGAACATACATGAATATCAAGAACCCATTTTGTAATACCGCATTTTCAGACTACTTATTTCAGAAGGGTGATGATTAAATCGCGCATGATTGCTGCCAATTGTTGTCTATAATACGATTCTGGAATAGACTTATCATGACCGAAGAAAATAGGCTTATCAAAACTGTAATTAATATAGATTACAATGTTTGTGAAAATAATTGGTGTAGTGAGTTGAAAAGTATCTAGTGCAGAATCGGCTTAACGGATTATTATAACAACAAACTTGTATTTAACATGAACCTTGCTGAATCAAAAATCAAACAGTACTATGGGTCGGAGTTGTCAACAAGTGTTCAGCAATCACCACAGCTGAAAACTTATAACTGATTGTTGTTTCTTATTGACATACAGGCGACTTTTTGGCTCGATAATGGTAGGCATATTTTCAAAGCATTTTATGAAGAGTAAAAATTGCTTGTAATGTGCAAGTTCTTATTCTCACATTATGCTTTAAACTCTAACAGTGTTCTCTTTTGGAAAAGTACTCAAATTGTAGATGATGTATTATAATTTCATAATGTATATGCGTACGTTTATATATTTCTCATCAGGACCGTATAGACACAACAATCTCCCTTTCAAACATTCATTCACCCACACATGCACTGACTCACTCACTCACATACACAATCATTGGTTAGTGTCTTTGCTTAATTGATTTTAACTGTGTTTGAGTATACATATGACTACATGTTCTTTACATTTCGTTTCTATAAAGGGCTTTTAGTTATATATTATTACTTAACATTACGATAACTTTATTGTTATGTGATTTGGTGGACAGCAATACTTCCGCTCTTTTTATTTAAACAGCATAGCCTAGCTGTCAAACAAAATCACTCATATTGTACATTTATTCTTTTGACACAGTGGGAAAATGTTTCAGTTAACGGTTTTTTTGGGTTTATTTTTATCCCTGAAGTGATCTCATTGATAATTATATGTACTTATATTGTCTTTTTATATCTACCTTATTTTTCTTTTGGAGATACAATTTCTGGAATGGATGTTTTCGAATGGTCCTGCCCATGTCTGCCTATTTAATATTGCCGTTATCAAGTAGAACGATACTAACACAAAACGTTTTCCATTTTTTTGTTTTATTGTTTTGTTTTTGTTTTCCGTTTTTGTTTTCCGTTTTTTTGTTGACCTAATTATTTTTCTTTTGAAAGTGACTTATAGGCCCATAGGGCCGGGTGACATGTCACTTTTATAAAATATTTACTTACTTACTTACTTACTTATATGCAAATAAAGAATTTTTTTTTTTTAAATAGATTAATCTCATTGTAAGTAATTTCGCCTTTTGCCACAATGATTTCAAAAGTCGTCTGTTGCAGAGGCATAGTAAGGGTATATACTCGTATGTTGGAATGGGTTAAACCTGTTAATGGAGAAAATTAAGCTCATTATGAAAAAAATCACCTTTTGCCACAATGATTTCAAAAGTCGTCTGTTGCAGAGGCTCGGTAAGGGTATATGTGTGGGAAAGGGTTAAAACCGTAAATGGAGAAAATTAAGGCAATACATATTTGGTCATAACCTGATTCAGTGTTAATTTAAATTGTTATTGGAGAGTGTTTCCTGCGGAGATATTAAGACCCAAAACATTGAATGGATATAAAGATATGAAAGGTAAAGGTGTTAGAAATTTACAACACGAGTATACTGCAAATACACCACTTTCCGATATTGTTTCATCAAAATGTCGAACGAGCAAACGTCCTTTTTTCGTTCCTGGTTCAAGCAATTACATCACATAGAAAAGCGAATGAAGCAGATAAGAAAAAGAGCAGATGATCAAAGTATATGTTATGCTTGTTTGAATAAAACGAATAAGCATAATGGTTTATACAACACAGTGACGTAATAACGGCGAGATATAGGGTCTTCTGGAGTTCCTTCCTCTTATTACTGCGTAATATATAGGATGAAAGGAACCAGACTACATGTAGCGTGCCTATTTTTGGTTCCCGGTTTGAGAACTATTGAAATAATAAAGCGTATGAGGCAGGTAACCAATTTAGTAGAATGGTTCTGTATTTTACTGTCTAGACTAGATACAGTATGACTTTAGCTTAAATAAAAAAGTACAAACATTAAATTAATATACCGGCGTTTGTCTTTTTTTTAATTTGTAAAACTTACACATGTATATTGAGTGTAAAAGGAATGTTTTAAAAGTCAATTACCTTAAATTAATATACTTAGTAAGGACAAAGAGAAATCCCGATATGTGGTCACACTTGCATTTCTTTGTGCTAAATTTAATCTTTAGCATTCCTATAGTGCTTGTTTGGTACGCCTCGTTTATATATGTTTAAAATTATTCTGTGTTTATATTTCTCATATTGTCATGTATACATGAACTGAGATTATATTTAATAAAACTTGAAACTTATAGGAAGCCGCCTACTGGCGGCTTCCAATTACCCCTATCCTTGCCCCGTAGACAACATCTTCTTAATAGGGGGTAATTGAATATAAATTTAAATTAGAGAAACTTTTCTTTTTAATTCATGCAGTGCCAGAAGCGAAAATAAGGCGTATATGTGGAATACAAGTTTAACCTCCACACTTTGTGTTTCCGACTATGTCAGAAAAAATATATGTAAGTGGTGATTTTTTTTTTTTTCAATTTGGAAGAGTCCAGGACAATGCATGCATAAAGATGCAAGTGTTAAAAAATCAGTCTACATGTATTTCGTTGTTAACAAATCACATATCATTATTAATATTATGCAACTTATTATTGTTTTAATAAATTAATTGTTATTCAGTGTCGTAGGGGTATGATAAATAAACGTACAGTTAAATAAATATATATTCATGCAATATTCTTGAATATCTATGTTTATTATGTACATTTTTATTTAACACTTTGCTCCATAGATATGCATTTTCATACACCTAGTACAGAAGGCATTAGAAAACAGTGTAGGGAGGGTTCCGATTTTACTCGTAACGAACAATCTGAATTCTTTCTGCACTAACTGTATTTTAGCAAAGAGCTCTTTAGAGCCAATTGCTATATTAGGCAAATTTCGAAGACACTCACCGAAATCGAGACAGGAATCCGTCCCTATTGTTAAAATCTTATTACAATTTCGGCAATGACTTCAAAAATCTCTTTCTACAGTAGCTTTTCATTACTGAACACCGGGTTCAGAGAGATGTCTTGATATTCGTAGATTGTTTATACTATCAATGAAAGAATATGCATGTGTGGAATATTTGCTAAAAATGAATGTTCTTGCTCAAGAGTATCCATGTCTATAGTCTCGTACCGCCAAATAAGCTGTTACTAAAACAAACAAACTGGCGTAACTTGTAGGGATACATTGACCGGAAAATATATTTAAATTTGACACCACTTAGAAAATTCTACAAAGAAATTTGCTTTTCAAATATATGAATTATGATATTTTAATGTATTGCTACGCTTTCAACATGTCTTAATCACGCATAAAGTTCATGGGTGATTCCTGAATACTGTTAATCGAGTGAAGTAAAAGCAGCTTATCGATTCCGTTTCAAATAAATTCAGATAATCAAATCGAATGATAAAAAATATACTAAAAAAGAATCAAATATGAAATGAAAAAAACTATAAACGTTGTACATGTACAAGGTCACTTTTATAGAAAATAGAACTATCACTGAAGATGATAAATACCCCCAAAACAGCACCTTGACTCAAAATATGGCTTCCGATCGACCGACCGATAGGTAGTCCTATCAAACAGTACTCATTTTGACCTTTGACCATGACCTTGACCTTTGAGGTACAAGCCACCTCATCATGGTGAACATGTGTGCCCAGTAACTTGATAATTCTATGATGCATGGTTGAGATGCAGACCGGACAAGGTAGTCCTATCAAACAGTACTCTTTTGACCTTTGACCCTTTGACCTCTGAGTGTGATCTTCACCTTTGAGATACGAGCCACCTCGTCATGGTGAACATGTCTGTCCAGTAACTTGAGAATCCTAAGATGCATGGTTGAGATGCGGGCCGGACAAGGTAGTCCTATCAAACAGTACTCATTTTGACGTTTGACCTCTAAGTGTGACATTGACCTTTGAGGTACAGGCCTGGGTCTTGTGCGCGACCCGCCGCCTCATCATGGTTAACGTTTGTGCCAAGTTTCTTTGAAATCCTATAATGCATGGTTGGAATGTGGGCCGGACAAGGTACAGTCCTTTCAAATAGTATTCATGTCAACCTTTGACATGTTAGTGTGACCTTGACATTTGAGGTACAGGCCTAGGTCTTGTGCGCGACACGCCGCCTCATCATGGTGAACGTTTGTGCCAAGTTTCTTTGAAATCCTATGATGCATGGTTGAAATGTGCAGGCCGGACAAGGTACAGTTCTATCAAATAGTACTCATTTTGATATTTGACCTCTAAGTGAGACCTTGACATTTGAGGTACAGGTCTAGGTCTTGTGCGCGACACGCCGCCTCATCTTTGTTTTTTGGGGGTATAATAATTTTGACTATGTTACTTATCTATTAACAAATGCACAGGGAAATTGGTGCCAACTTTGCAATCGCTATCGTTGGACTAATTTCAAAATTGTTGAAAACGGTGTTTAAGCCCAACTAATCAATTAATTAGTTTCCCCAGTTATTCTCCGATCATTTGACGCATGATTAAACAACTGCAATTAATAAACATCTGCGAAGAATAAAGGGTCTTAAATATGTTAGAATATCAACATCGTCCTACAATATATGACGCTAAACTAATCGGGAAGCTTCGGATGTCATCCCGATTTGACTTGACTAGATCTGCGGTATATATTGCTTGTCGAATAGCTTCTGTAGTTTTATGATTTCATGATTAAACCCTTCCCACATACAGATGCTTGTAGACGCCTCTGCAGTAGATAAAGTTTGACAATGGTGGCAAAAGAAAAACTTGCTCATAAAAACTTTCATTTAAAGAGAGTTTCCATAGTTTTTAATAAAAGTTTTCGACGTCGTCTGTTGCTGATTTGTCATATGTGAAAATAATTGAAATCTAGTCTATTGGTTCAGTTGAGAAAGTGGCTTGACAAATGTGGACCCAACACGTTTTCGTATAGAGAAGTAATTTATTACCAAACGGAGACACCTTCATGAAAATATTCATCTTCATATTAACATTTGAAAAACAAGGCTAACACAATGAAAGAAGAAAACTGGAAAGTGATCTGATTTTTCTATTTTGCCCGTTACTCTTTAAGCGCTGATCGTTCAGCAATAATCACCATTTTTAAAATTCTTTGTATGACCCGGCGGGGATCGATCCTGCGACCTCCTGCACCGAGGCGAACGCTCTATAACTAAACGACCGATGCGGAGAGAGAAGCCTCGGACATATAGTGCACTTTTATATGACATAGCGTTGCAGTGCGTATTTAATCATTAAGTATACAGATGTTCGTATAGCACGGCCCGTTATGGTCGTTACGTGGGTTTCACTGACATAACAAATTCAAATTGCATAATTATATGCAATATCTGATTTCAACACACTTTCAAAGTTCTTTTGATCTCTTTCCCTGTTACATTTATTCTGCTGCAGACGACTTCAAAATCGTCTTCGCAAAAGCATTAAAATTATTTTAAATAATAGCTTAATCATTTAATATAATTGAAAATATTGTAGCAAAAGGAGAAAGTGCTCATTATGATCAAATTTACCTTTTGATACAATGTTTTCAAATGTCGTCTGATGCGGTTACGTGTACATCAAATAATGTGTGTGGGAAATGGTTATTCGGAGTATTATTATATAATCATAAACAACTCTTTTTATTAATGGCGACATTTATGCACAGCACATAACATGCACATCGCATAACACTTGATACCTACAATTTTCTTCCCTCATCTTACCATCTCTCTTTTTCTAAGTATGTTCAAGTGGAGAATGCTAACTGCAGTTATGCAGATGTTATCAAACTATTTTAAACTTGACATATCAGTAAATTGATCCATTATTTTCTCTAGTGGATTTAATTTTCTAGTGACCATTCATTTCTTAGATATGTGTATACATAGTCCAACATACTTAACTTGTGTTTTAGGGAAAAGGGTTTCTTTTCAGTGACATGAGTTTGCAAAGACATGGCGTAATCTTAAAGATTAAAGATGATTTAAATTATTCTTTTGTGATGAATTCACCATGCTATGAATAAATTAAATTTTCTAAAGTGCATACATTTTATCATTTTGATTGATGAGAATGGTGTGTCTGTTGCATTCAAAAGGTTTTACATGTTTTAACTCTTTCAGCGCAAATCGCAATACGGAAGTTTTTGCGACAACACAGACTCGGGTTAGTCAGCTCGGAATGAGCTTTCTCACATGAAATCAGCATTGAGTTATCAAAATATTCCAAATCTCTTATAACATGAAAAATTGAGTCGCCCGATCTTGAACATGGACTAGTCCACTAGCTCTTTGGAAAGACGCCGCTGAAAGAATTAAAACGTACATGTATGGATAAATCTGTAGTTGTCTTGTCGTTTTATCATTTTAAAGGATGAGTATGAAAGTTTTAGTTGAATTGTATCACCAAGGGAAAATGCATTTATAAGTTTTACATTACTGCGCGATCAGTGAAAATGGCCTATGGCTAACGCTTTTGCCCAGCATTTCAAACAGGTATGCACACCAAATCCTAATAGTATTGAAGGACATTCTGAAAAGCATATACTAGAGAGCCTTGCTTTATATCAACGTCAATTTACATCCCAAACTCCCAACCTAGTAATGGACAGCCCTTTTGAAACAATAGAAATCTCAAAGCAAATTAAAACCATTAAGAAGGAAAAATCGCCAGGTAATTATCACATATTGAACGAACGCATAATACATGGAGGAGAAATATAAGCAATGTATATCACACAATTATTCGATCATGAAATTATACCAACAGAGTGGAATAAAGGACTAATCATATATACCTATTTTCAAAGGAAAGAGTAATAAGCATATAGACGTATCTCACTACCGCCCTATTACACTTATCACTACTCTTTACAAATTATTTGAAAAATCGTACATCCATCGGTTATGGGAGTACACAAACTCCTTAAACCATCCCTTCCAACAACCGTATCAGCACGGATTCCGGGTCGCGTTAGGCTGTACAACAACGTCACATGTCTTACAAGAGAATGAAACTTAAGCATATATGAGAATATCATATTTCAAAAGCTTATGTTCAGATCATAATATTGTGATGTCAGCCATGTATTTATTTGCGTATCCATAGCAACATGCGTTGTAAAGACTAAGCGCAACCCTAAATTTCTCGATGACACTGCTCTACATTGAACACACATGAAAGTATTCCGGAAGAAATGATTTAAATACACGCACCTAGCTAATCATGCTAACTGGGCGCATAATGCTTAAGCTTAAAAAAAGAGGAATAGCGGAATTTCATATGATTTTGTGTCAATCACGGAAAATCGCAGACGGAAACAAATGAACTGTTGGAGAAGGCTAACAACGGAGACTTTGTAAGCAGAGGACTTGTATTCAAATGGCATAACACTTTCCGTAATGGTAGAACATGTACACAGGGCAAACTTAGCAAATTCTCACACTAGCTCTTTTTGTCGGGTTTTGGGAGCGCAACCAGTGGCGTTGCCCAATCACTATTTTTAGTCGGTTATCCCTTCTGTTTCCATACGCTCAAAAGCGTTGTCCACCAATTCTTTGATCGCATAAGGCACTGAAAAGGGATTTCGCCCAATTTTTATTCGGAGTTTCACTTTGAATCCTTTAATTAGTGATGATAGCTGTGAATGGTTGTTTTTCCAGAGACCTCTTAACTCATTTTTGACACTTTCAAACAAAATCTCACTAGCTACCTTTTGAACTTTGAAAATTTCACTCCAGTGTAGTGGGGTTATTTCCAACCAATTGTTACCGTTTAAACTTGGCAATGGTCTCCTGTATTTGTTTAATACAATGCACCGTCGTTAGCCGTTCAAGAAAATAATTGTTTAAAGTATAGGTTAATGAAACCGGTCTGTCGCAATGCAGCCGTGAACGCATTTTGAACATGATATGCAGGATATATGCATTGCCATTATATCACCGTTCTGGTTCTTTTGGGGTTGATTGGAATTGACTGAGCACAAAAGAGTAGTCCCTGGATTGGTTTTGATAGTAACAGTGACTCAGTCATATACCTTTATTTATGTGATGTATACATAATTATACCCCCGGTTCCGAAGGAAAGGGGGGGTATACTGTTTTACCCATGTCCGTCCTTCCGTCCTTCCGTCCGTCCGTCCGTCCGTCCGTCCGTCCGTAACACTTTCGTTTCCGGGCTATTTCTCTGCAACCGCTTTTTGGAATTTTATGAAACTTCATAGGAAGGATCACCACCAAGTGTAGATGCGCATATCGTGTTTGCGTTCCGGTTGGATTATTTTTCACGGAGTTATGGCCCTTTACCCCTATGTATGACTAAATTCATTTCCGGGCTATTTCTCTGCAACCGCTTTTTGGAATTTGATGAAACTTCATAGGAAGGATCACCACCAAGTGTAGATGTGCATATCGTGTTTGCGTTCCGGTTGGATTATTTTTCACGGAGTTATGGCCCTTTACCCCACCATCAGGCTATGTATGACTAAATTCATTTCCGGGCTATTTCTCTGCAACCGCTTTTTGGAATTTTATGAAACTTTATAGGAAGGATCACCACCAAGTGTAGATGCGCATATCGTGTTTGCGTTCCGGTTGGATTATTTTTCACGGAGTTATGGCCCTTTACACCCACCATCAGGCTATGTATGACTAAATTCATTTCCGGGCTATTTCTCTGCAACCGCTTTTTGGAATTTTATGAAACTTCATAGGAAGGATCACCACTAAGTGTAGATGCGCATATCGTATTTGCGTTCTAGTTGGATGATTTTTCACGGAGTTATGGCCCTTTACCCCACCATCAGGCTATGTATGACTAAATTCATTTCCGGGCTATTTCTCAATATATTCACAAGCAATCATTGTCACAATATTAAGACTGTGGACTCCTTCAAATTATCATAACACACCAACACTTCCTCACTCATTCTAACCTTTCATACTCTTCAATACTTTTACCCCAATGATGCAATTCAACTTTTGATCTGTCTTTCAAAACATGAGCGGGGGTATCACTAGTGAGCAGTAGCTCACATATTTCTTGTTTCTGTTAGATTATCCACAGCAGTGTGTGGATAATGATGACTAATTATTAGAGGAAAAAATATTTGTTAAATAATATGAAAAAGGCAAAGCCTCATCACGAGCACAGCACCTTTAATGGTTTTTTTCTGTAGAAATATTTGACAAGCTGTCGGAACTGGGATTATTTTTGTACCCTATCTCTACTTAAAATTTTGGGAGCAAAATCAAATTATTTTGTTAACACTTTCACTTCATCACATAAACTACATTTAATAAGATAAAACAAGCTTTAGAGGATGTTGCTATACTTAGCCATTAATAAACATTACCTTGTATTAATCCATCAGTTGTAAGTTATATTATCCCACAGGCAAAGATGCATGCAATTTTCATTGTTATGACAGGCAACAATGAACACAGGATATATCACTAACTGCCTATATATGAGCGTCCTCTTCGGTTATCAAAATGACAGCTGTGATTCCATGAGTGCATAGGTTGCCTGTGTTGATGTGTATGCAATAAAGAATATTACCCCACAGTCAAATATGCATGCAATTACCATTGTATAAACAAGTACCAATGACTAAAGGGTATATCACTAACTGCCTATAAGAACTTCTGCTCAAATTATCATCAAAATAACTGTTATTCCAATATTATATAATGTTCTAAACCAATTCTCTGTTTTAAAATAAAACTTGATGCAGAATGTCATTGACTGCTGTTTTAATACATGATAATAACTGAAAATAAGAATATATTTAAATAAAATCAAAATTAAAAGAATTGGATAACATACATATACCATTGTTTTCCTTTTCCTTTTAAATTACCTAACATATTAAAATAAAAAGGCTTTAAAACAATACAAATTAGTTATGTCAAATGTTTGACCAGATCTCTTCACAAAAGTCTGCTGTATATTTATTGTTTTCGAGAAAATATTTACTATTTCAACTATTGTGATATTTAGAGATTGTCAGTCATCAAAATTACAGTAGAAAATTATGCCAAGCTCTTGCCACATGGAGGCCACCTCTGTAAGAGACAACATTAGAATTTTGAAAACATTCCAAAATGGTCCAAAATGATGACCAAAAACTGAACTAAAAAAAGGAGTATTCATAAAATGAAATAAAATGAAACTTATCAGTAGCATTACATACATGTACTTTTTTATATTTGTATATGTTAATAGCATAACACAACATAACTACAGTTAAAACAATATATATGTGCCATGTCACACACAAACCGATCTTCCAGGCTCTGAGACAAGCTTTGATACAAATCAATATGCGTCTCTGTGCAGTCTTTTATATGTTTCTTTCCTGTAAAGCACTAAGGGCACTATCAAAACTGCTCCCTTGAGAAAGGTTATGTTATAAAGCCAACAATGTATTTTCTATGAACTCAAAAATCCTTGAAAGAAAGTTAAGTGTTAAGCAGCTCATTTTAAATTTAACAGTCAACATGAACAGATGTTTTGGCAAAAATATTCATTAATATGATTGACAGGAGTAATTGTTCATTACAACATTAACCTTTTCCTATATACAACAAATTAGAAGCAGACAATTTTGAGATTACCTGGAAATAAATTTGGAATATCTCATTAAATGAAAGTGTGTTTATATTCAAAGGTTGTCTGCTGCAGAGGCATCAGAAAGTGTCCATATGTTGAAAAGGGTTAACACTGAAATCTGTACAATGACTAGTTGTCATTGGTATCTAATTAAATGAAAGTGTGTTTATATTCAAAGGTTGTCTGCTGCAGAGGCTTCATAAAGTGTCCATGTGTTGAAAAGGGTTAACACTGACATCTTGTACAATGACTAGTTGTCATTGGTAGATAGAAAAAACAATAAAAATCCCTCCAACACTTTCTTCATTTATAATAATCCTGCCAAAATTAACCCTTTTTCCTCAAACAACATATCTGCAGCAAACCACTTTGAACACATCTGTGTAAAATTATGGAAACCTCTTATAGTGAAGGTGTAATATACCAAAGAGAGCAATTTCTTTCTTTGTCACAATGTTTTTATACAGATCCTTCAGAAAGCATAAACATGTGGAAAAGGTTAAAAATGTGTTTTACTTTTACACAATTTAGGTTCCCCCTCTACCTCACTTTTCCAAAACGTACATGTAAATATAAGACAGTCAAAATACCTAACGCGGATTTTAAAACCTAAACAAATGAATTATGATGTGAATTCAGCAAGCAAAAGATCATGACTTGTGGTCAAAGTGTGTGATAAAGAACTGTAACACTTCATTTAACAAGAGATGTTTGTCAAACATTATCCCCCCCCCCCCCTCCCTGAGCGCCATGTTGTCAGGAGTATTTTGACTATTTTTGACCCGATGACCCCAACATCAATAGAGGTCATCTACTGGTCACCCTCAACCTCAATGTCAAGTTTTAGGGCCATGGGTGCAGGCAATGTGGAGTTATCACTCTGACCAACTATTGCGTTCAAGGTCACTGTGACCTATACCTTTGACCCGATGACCTCAACATCAAAAGGAGTCATCTACTGGTCAGGCTCGACCTCCAAGTCAAGTTTGAGGACTAAGGCTCCAGGCATTGTTTAGTATCACTCGGACAAGGTCAGTGAACAGACGTTCGATCTGATGACATCACAATCACTAGGGGTCATATACTAGTCACCCCTAGCATCCATGTCAAGTTTGAGTGCCATGGGTGCAGCCAATGTCGAGTTATCACTCGGACAAGCTTTTAGCTTTCAAGGTCACTGCGACCTTGACCTTTGACCCAATGACCTCAACATCAATAGGTGTTATCTACTGGTCAACCCCAGCCTCCATGTCAAATTTGAGGGCCATTGGTGCAGTTAATGTCGAGTTATAACTCGTACAAGCTTTTCAGGTTCACGGTCACTGTGACCTTGACCTTTGACCCATGACCTAAAAATCATAGGGGTCATCTACTGGTCACCCCCAGCCTCCATATCAAGTTTGATGGCCATGGGTGCAGGCAATGTCGAGTTATCACTTAGACAAGCCTTTCAGGTTCAAGGTCACTTTGACCTCGACCTTTTACCCAATGACCTCAATATAAATAGGGATCATCTACTGGTCAGGCCCAGCCTCCATGTCAAGTTTGAGGGCCATGGGTGAAGGCAATGTCGAGTTATCACTCTGACAAGCTTTTAAGGTTCTAGGTCACTATGATCTTGACTTTTGGCCCAATGACCTCAAAATCAATAGGGGTCATATAACTGGTCACCCCAGCGTCCATGTCAAGTTTGAGGGCCACGGGTGCAGGCAATGTTGAGTTATCACTCGGATAACCTTTTCGCGTTCAAGGTCAACGTGATCTTGACCTTTGACCTGATGACCTCAAAATCAATAAGGTTCGTCTACGGTCATCCCCAACCTCCTAGTCAAGTCTGAGGACCATAGGTGCAGGCATTGTTGAGTTATCACTCGGACAAGTTTTGGTCTACCGACGGACTGATCGACCGACCGACATACCAACCGACATGTGCAAAGCAATGTACCCCTCTTCTTCGAAGGGGGCATAAAAAGAGAAAAATGATATGGAAATTGACACTTCTCATAACTGGATACATGTACAACTTTTCCTGCAAATCTTGAATGAAAACACAGAAATGAAATGTGATGACATACTGGAATGCAAGGGATCCCTTATTCCCTATACAATACAATAGTAATACAAGACCTTTCCAAAACAGGCTACACAAAAATGTAACAAATGAAACAGTTGGAAGAAAGTAACTGAAAGCAGTAATAAACACCTGAATCAGACAACTTAAAAAAATGTTGCCCATAATGAGCAATTTATCCTTTTGCCACAATGTTTTCAAATACATTCAATAATCATACTTTCTTTGAAAGATAATTTCCATATGTGAATGTGAGGATGCCTTCAAATGGGTTAATAAGATTGCTGCACATAATGAGCATTATAATTTGTCATAAACAATTGGAAGATTGTCACTTTTAATCTCAATCAATTAATTTATAATGAACATATATAACATAGAAAATATGCAATCTTGAATAAATTCTTCAAACACTTTACAGCTTGTCTGCCTTAATCCTTTCATGTAGCAATTTCAAGTTTAAACAACATTAACATAAATTGAACAGTACAGAATAACTTGGGGATAAGAAGGTACATGTATATAATATCTACTGATCAAGCAAAGGCATAACCAAAGATACCAATTATAATTAAAATGAGAGAGATAAAGAGAAGTCAACCTGTTATGATAAAATTTGAGAACATCTATTTCATGATAACTATTTTGCCATACAAGATACAAAAGTATATAATTCATGGGTACTGCAAACATTGCTTGACCTAAATCTAAATGATTTAAGAAAAAGTAAATTTATTTTGAATAAACCCTTTAACTCATATAACAAATCTGCAACAGCTGAATTCGAAAAACAATTTGTCGAAACTATGAAAAATCTCTATAATTGACTATAGTTGAACAGAGAAAAAGTGTTGAACATACAACATGTGGAGGAAAAAACAATTTAATTTTAAATACCAGTAAACAAAGAACTTGGTTTGGGGTCAGTCGTGTACAAAAATAACAATACCCCAGACCAGAGGAAATAGCCTTCAGTCATTTTTAAGACACAGATTTTAAATTAGTTATATATTTGTACATGATGAAGCCATTTTAATGTTTGGGTTCAACATGTTACAATAGCTGTCGGAGGACAGCGTGCTCGACTATTCCACTGCTTATTTGATTACTGAGATATTGGACTCTAATGTAGTTGCATGCTAAACATTAACCACAATGTCTTAAAGGGTGATAATTTGCATTATATGCAGGATAGAGTTATTTGACTTGATTATGTTCATAAGTGTGAGGGTTGGGAAGGGTTGTATAACGTTTCAATGGAATGCATCAAGTAGTTACTAAGATATGGACTAGTTCAAAGTTATTGCAAAAGATAGGTTTTTTTTTCGTGAAAGGTCAAAGTGACCTTGACCATTGAATTTATGATCCCATGACCTGTTTGAGTCAAGTGCTGATCATGACCATTACCAAAACTAAGTTTCAGGGTCGTAGGCCTAAGCAATCAGTAGTTTGAAAGCAATGAATGTTTCTGTATCGAAGGTCACAGTGAACTTGGCCTTTGATCTTTGCCCTATTGACTCCAAACTCTCTAGGCATCACCAAGTTGCTATGATGTATGTTCATACTAAGTTTGAAGATCATAGGCCTAGGTGTATGTAAGTTATAAGGGTAAATGCTAGCTTCACAAAAACTAACCATTAACTGTTTCTTTACAGAAAGGTCACATTTGACCTCGACCTTTGACCTAGTAACTCCAAACTCTCTAGGCAAAACCACTTGAATATCACAGGCCTACGTGTATGTTAGTTATAAGGGTAAATGCTAGCTTGCACGAAAACTTTAACCATGAACTGTTTCCATATAGAAGGTCAAAGTGACCTTGACCTTTTACCTACTGACTCCAAAGTTTAAAGGTATCACCAACTTGCTATGAAAAATGTCCATACAAAGTTTAAACACCATAGGCCTAATTGTATGTTAGTTATAAGGGTAAATGCTAGCTTGCATACACACTTTAACCATTAACTGTTTCTATATAGAAAGTTACAGTGACCTTGACCTTTGACTTACTGACTCCAAACTGTGTAGGCATCACCAAATTGCTATGAAGTATGTCCATACCAAGTTTGAAGATCATGGGCCGAGGCGTATGTAAGTTATAAGGGTAAATACTAGCTTGCACAAAAACTTTAACCATGAACTGTTTCTATATAAAAAGTTATAGTGTTTTCGACCTTTGACCTACTGACTCCAAACTTATTAGGCATCACCAACTTGCTATGACATATGTCCATACCAAGTTTGAAGATCATTGGCCTAGGCGTATGTAAGTTATAAGGGTAAATGCTAGCTTGCACAAAAACTTTAACCAACGGCGACGCCGACGCCGACGCCAGGGTGACTACAATAGCTGCCCTTATTCTTCGAACAGTCGAGCTAAAAATGTGTGTAGGATGTTAATTTATCATTTAACCATCAGTGTCATGATCCCATCAAGTTGTATATACACAATACAGTTAGCGACTGTCATGTCACCCACTATAGTTGTGTTTTATTAAACTTAAGTAATTTTAAATACAAAATTGTGCTGACATATTTAAAGAAAGACCTGAAAAAGCATAGATGATTTAAGTGCAAGATGATGTTCAATTAGCAATATCTGCTGGCATTTGTAATAATGCAAAATAGATGAAGGTATAATAGCCGTTCTGAGTTATATTATGAATAAAAGTATTGAAAGCGGCATAAAACAACAACAAAAACTGAATTATTGTTGAAATCAGTATAAACAACAATCACTCATCAAGGCTGTGATATTACTGATTTTTTTTTTAAAACCAGTGCCACTTTAAGAGATTTTCTATGCTAAGTAAAACTGTGTGAACCCTTTCCCACATACTACAAATCAACAGCAGATAAATTTGAAAAAATACAGGGAAAGTATGGAAAATCTTTAAATGGGTAAGTTTGATTATTGAACAGGGATTGGAAAATTGTGGCAAGAGGACAAATAGCTCATTATGACTATTTATTTTTTCTTTTATTCCTTTTTTTCCAAGTTGTCGGTTGCAGATGTAGATTACTGACTGGGAGCAATTGCAACTTTTGACAACAAATTCTCACATATTTAAGTGAACCATTTTTCTTGCAGACAATCCTTTGGATATACACCATCATACAACTTATTGAAATTATATTTTACAACATATTTGGAAGAATTCTTTCTTTTTTTAATTGAAGGTCTAGATAAAACCCAAGCATGCCATTTTTTTTCTCAAATGATGTGATTGATTTCTTTGATATCCTCTTCAAACTGTCTTTGCATTGAGTCAATTTCAGTATCAGTAAAAAATGAATTAAAAAGTCTGTTTCTATCCATTTGAAATTGCAGAAAATGTTTGATGGATACAGGGGCCACTGCAGTCACCTGAGTTTGTACATGACAAGAAACTATAGAAAAAAGTGATCAGAAATACTTTGAATACTTGTTGAAATAAAGGATAACTTTGAGTCTGATCTGTTGTATGCTAACTCAGTTCCACCAAGATGTTTCAATTGTTCAATGAAATTAC
This sequence comes from Serripes groenlandicus, assembly GCA_031761405.1. Lineage (NCBI taxonomy): Eukaryota > Metazoa > Mollusca > Bivalvia > Cardiida > Cardiidae > Serripes > Serripes groenlandicus. The sequence goes on from JASEVX010000005.1 coordinate 38,111,735, forward strand.
AAATGCCAGCAGAAATAATAATGTGAATAACTTGAGATTCACCTGATGGTGAAAAACTTCTCAAGGCAGATTCAATTTCTGTAATAATTCTCTGAATTGTAGCACCTGGCAGTATTACAAATCGAAGAATGCACTTGTCTGAAATGCATCTATACTTTCTGCTTATACATGTCTGAAGGTTACGTCCCCTCATGCTATGATTACCAGGTCTTTTCCCATTTTTGTTAGAATGTTGTAATCTAAAAATAAAACTGCTGTTAATTTAAACACCATTTTGATAAAGTAACAGAAATATACAACTTTTCGGAGTTGCAACCATCAAAATAATCTATCGGCCTGCACTTCCCAGATATTTTCTGTTTGCCATTTATTCAATCATTGTCAACTTTTATTCACCCTTAAGCACAAACAATAGATCTAAAAAATGCTAAAATAGCTCTAATTGAAAGTACATAATAATTGAATGAAGTTGATACCATTGCAACACAAGGAAAACTTGCTCATTATAAGCAAGTTATCCATTTACCACAATATTTTGTTTAATGCATTTACTTCAGATGTGTAAAAATGCATCTATAAATGATACCATTGCAACAAAAGGAAAACTTGCTCATTATAAGCAAGTTATCCTTTTACCACAATATTTTGTTTAATGCATTTACTTCATATGTGTAAACATGCATCTATAAATGAGAAAGTGTTAAAATGAGATTTAATTATCACCTGAGGACCACATGCTGCAACAGATCTGATGGATGGGTATTCATTAGTCGAATTACACTGTTCATATAATTATATCCATCCTTTATCAAAAACAAACTTAACAAGTATATACCATTACTTAACCTTTAATAGGATTGTTCTTTTTTCCACAATGTGTTGTTAACTCTGTATGACAAGTGGTAGTTTTTAAAATGTCCATTTTACACTCAGACCTGATAGATGGGTTACAATGAGCTGAATCACATCACTCATATTTTAAAAACAAACTTAACAAGTATATATTTACATAACCATGAATAAACGTGTTCCTTTTCCCTGTACATAATTTAATCTATTTTTGTGCCTCTTCAATTTTGCATTTCCAATTTGTTCACATAAATATCAAATTAGCTTTATGGTGATTGATTTATTGATGAAGGTTTAATGCTGATTTCAACTGGTGAATGTTAAAGGTGAATTAATTAATTTTCATTGATTGCAAATGTTTAACAGTTGGTTTTCCTGTAGTGTGATTATTAATTTACATGATCAATTATAATTAACATAACAGTTAACTTTTCCAATACTGAGCAGATTATTTAATGATTTTATTTTGCTTTAAAAGAAATAGTTGTGTATCAAATTGAAAATGAACATGAATAAGCTTCATAATTTTGCAGAAAAAGATAAATTCAAAACAGTTTGAAAGAACACATGTCCCCAGTATGACTTTATAAGTAATTAGAAGTATAACAAAATTAATTGATAGATGAAGAATTGAAAGATACCCTATTACAGGGTTTGTGACTAGGTACCTTTTGAGGTTCTGATCCCCGTTTATCAACAGTCATGATTGTTTACCAATGCACATTTTCATAGCCTAGTACAGGTGTGTCACCCATGAAAAAGTGTTCTGTCCTTTGATACAGAAATACTGTGATATGATGGAAATACCATTGAAACTGTAATTTATAAAACAAATTAATCAAACCTGCATTTGATGTTGGTCTGTGACTGTCCAATATGAAGGAAGGTAACAGATGAAATTAATTTACCAGTATTAAATTTAAATTATTTCATGGTGAAATAATTGTTAGCTGCTGCTCTGAACGCCTACTTATAATTAGTGCTAACTGTGCATATTTTCTGAGGTTTGTTTTTTGCTCACCTGAGCTTTGCTCAAGGTGAGTTATTGTGATCGCCTTTTGTCCGGCGTCCGTCGTGCGTTGTGCGTCGTGCGGTGTGCGTCGTGCGTCAACTTCTTCTCCTCAGTAACCAGTGGGTCAATTGTAATGAAACTTCACAGAAAGTATCCTCTCAATGACCTCACCAGATTTCTTTCAAATTCTTGGGATCCATGCAGAATTCTGGTTTCCATGGCAACGAAATGAAAAAACGTCAAAATTCTACTTCTCTCAAACTGGTTGGCAGATTTTCAAATAATTTTGTAGAAATGTTCCTTGGATGACCCTTTATCAGATTCCTTCAAGCCATGTTGATTGGTCGAAAACTATGGCCACCAGGGAGCGGGGTTTATATGGCTAAAGTGGGGGAAAATAAAATCAGTTGAGCGATCCAGGGCCATCACGACCGTCTTGTTTTTCAATAATCATTCCCTGACATTTATGTATGGTTGTTGCCAAACCAAGCTTTAGAGGAATTTGTTTTCTCTTACATGAATGACAGATGCAGTCTACAGTTCATTCCATAGGATGAATATGCACTCATTTTGGGTGGGATTAAATAAATGGAGGACCCGTATAACATTGGAACTCAACCATAATTACTTTTGGCAAAACATCAGAGGTTTTTTTAGATGCAGGATATATGATATCAACAAGTTCACCTGTTGCACCATTGAATAAACCAAATGGGACACATATACACTTCGCCGAATTTCTAATTGGCCACCATATAAAATATGATATTATGCGACTTATTTAATCAATAAATCTAAAGTGTGTGTTTTTGTAATGTACACACCAATCTATCGATTTACAGAAAGAAAACACTTATTTATGTAGAAAATCATCCATGCGGAACGGTAGGTGCGAAAATAGCCTATATGCTCGTGTTCCTCGTGCACGGCATGGTAGTTGTCGTATTTGGTAGGAATGTATTCTTCGTGGATGTCTTTTATGAAAAACATTAAATATGGCGAGAATGAGCATTGCAGAACGCGCTGAAGCCGTCGGAATGATTCGTGCCGTCACCCCCATCAGACAGGTATGTTACGCGTCATTATAAAAGTTGCAAAATATTTTATCATTTGTTATTTAGTGCAAAATATTGACAGAAACATGTTTTTTTCTATCAAATGGCCTGCAAAACGTCCGGATTTAAATCCGATCGAGCACGTGTGGTACCTATTGAAGCGCAAAGTGCGTGCCCAGCCGCGCTAACCAAATCATTATATCAATGAGGACAATGGGTCTTGCTGTAATTGCCGCAGTAGGTGGACATACAAAGTATTGAAACGAAATCAACTGCGACGTGATTTGATCTTGCAGTTTTCGTGTTAAGGGTGTCCATGTTAACCCTATCTGTTAAGTTTGTTCCCGTGATCAAATTTCAATAAAGTGTTGTTTTACATGTTAGGAATAAATTGTATTAAACTTATATTTGGTTATTTGTATCTTTCTCCGAATTATTTTCCTAAAATATGATAAAAACTAGGTGGCCAATTAGAAATTCGTCAAAGTGTATTACAAGTGAGCATTACTTTTGATGTTTTACACAAATATATAGTGTGTAAAAGACCGTTTTACTTGTCTCTGTTTACAGACTTGGCATGTACACCCTTGAACGAAGCAGTGATTTAAGCAATAGTATACATTGTATTAACTTCCAAAATATTGTGTTTATTGCCCAAACTTCATTATGGCTTGGAAAAACATGGCATTTCTTTTTGATATATTAACATCTCCTTTTTCTAAACTCCTTACACCAGATAAACTGACAGATTGACATTGGTGACTGCATCTATACAGCGGTAACTTTAACAATTCAAATGTTGTTTCTACAGCTGATATGTCTCTGTTTATAGTACTTATCAGAACTTTGTTACAAAAAGACTGCTGATCCTGATGAAGCATCATTTGAGCAGTTTACTTTATAATTTCAAAGATCGGATATTGTACATGTTGGTTGATTACCCTTATATGCGTATCCTGTAATATACATTTCAGTGGCATTTATTTCATCTATTGAAGGATTGTCAGGGTTACTTTTGGATAAAGTAATTGAGATATCGCCATTCGCCCTCCAGCCTTGTGTGTAAGGTTTCGGTGATCTCTGGACATTTCAAGGCGAAGTGAGCCATTTTTGTCTTTGACTAAAGCAGGCGAATTTCTTATTGGCTTACCTGGTTCTTCAGAATTTTCAAGTTCCATGAGACGTATTCTTTTATTACCTTTTTTGTTTTTCTAACCGTAATCTGAGCATCTGTGCATATTAAATATATTTGTAAGAAGCAGATAGTCTTCCAATAATGTTTCTTGCGACTCACTAACATCTATTAACAATTTTATAAGAGGATTGTTATGTTCTGGATGAGCAGGTGCAGTTCCTTCTAGTGGTGGCCATATACTTTAGATATAACTACCAGATGCATCTTGACCAGCAGGGTGGTTTGCAGTAATTTCAAAAAAGTCTTTGTCCACTGTTCAAGTTTTGAGGCACAATCATCACTAGAAAGACCTGTGATGTTCTCTATCCTGACGCCAACAAAGACCATGCCAATGAATCATGCCTCGAGACTTAGCAAATTCTTGACGATACCAGTAAGTATATGTATATATAGTGAAAACTTAAAAAAAATCTTGCCCAAAGTATTGGCCTGATTTTTAAAAAATCACACAAATGTTACTTGGGTAACCCTCTACCTGCATTGTTGAAATTATTAGGATCAATTGATAAATATGACCACAAGGGGGCTTTGCTTGTTTGCATATATATAGTGAAACTTTTAAAAAATCATCTTGTAAAAACACATAAGTTTGATTTTAAAATAATTTGGCACAAATGTTCCTTTGGTGACCCTCTACCAAGACTGTTGGTATTATTACAATCTTCTTGTCAGAAAAAACTGGCCCGATTTTAAATTTATTTTGCACATATGTTCCATGGGTAACTCTCTACCAAGATTGTTCAAATTATTCCGATCCGTTGAAAAACAAGTCCGCCAAGGAGTGGAGCTTGTTTTCCTTATATATATTTTTTGATTGGAAAATAATATGGCACAAATGTTCCTTGGGTGACACTCATTTAAGATTGTTAGAATTATCCCATCCGTTGAAAAACATCGCCGCCAGGGGCGGACCTTATTTTCCTTATATGTATATATAGTGAAAATTTAAAACATCTTCTTGTTCAAAAGTATTTGCCTGATTTTTAAAAAAAAAATCACACAAATGTTCCTTCTATCCTCTACCAGGATTGTTGAAATTATTAGGATCCATTGATAAATATGACCACAAGGGGGTGTTGCTTGTATGAATATATAGTGAAATTTAAAAAAAAAATCATGTGAAAACAGATAGGCCTGATTTTATTATAATTTGGCACAATTGTTCCTTTGGTGACCCTCTTCCAAGACTGTTGAAATTATTACAATCCATTGATAAATATGACCCGTGGGGGCATTAATTGTTTTCCTTGTATGCATATCGTTAGAACATTGAAAACTTTGATTTCTATTAAATCAGGTGAACGATTTATGACCATTTATGGCCCTCTTGTTTAGTATTGAAGTTCGATGCTGTCAATCACATGCTGTAAATATGACTGCGAGAGGCTGGTGCGTCAATTGATAGCGAATAAACTTCAACATGCCCAAGAACTTGTTGACATAATTTGTTATCGTTCAAAGATCGAGTGTTGGTACGCCGCGCTAAAGAAAGGCTGAAAGGTACTAATCTATTCATTTTCCGAAGGAGATTGCTGATCGTCGCAGATCCCTATTCCCCGAGTTGAAACCGGCGTTTAAGGATGGCAAAAGAGCATGGTTAAGCTACGATACGTTGAACGTAGATGGCCGCCCAGTCCGAGATGGCAAACAATAGTACCACGCGTAGGCTGACTTTAAAATCGCTTCATGGAATGTACACGGGTTAACTAGATATAAACTTGAAAATATCTTCTTTCATTTAAACAGTGAGGTTTTTGTTTCATGTATTTACATATGGCCAGAAAATTCGCCCATGTACTACGTAGTAGATGTCGATTCCTTTACATTGTTGCAAAATGACATTGCTGAGTTTCCTTCTCTAGGCAAAGTGTTTATTATCGGTGACTGGAATTCACGTACGGGTTCTCGTGCAGACTACATTGTATGTGATCGTAGCACGGATTTCATTGATGACGATAGTTATGTACCTGACATTCCATTGTCCCATGACTCCGTTGATTGTGGGCGTAATACGTTTGGTTTAAACTTAATTGACCTTTATAAATCTACCTGTATGCTAATAGCCAACGGTCGACTGTTTACTAGCAACGATTTTACTGTTACTTGTCATACAGGGTCTAGTGTTATCGATTATTTAATGTTATATACAAGACGAATGTTTGACGCAAAGTATCAAAAAGGAGCAGCAATATTTCGTTGCACATGATGAAATAATAAAAAGTATCTTTAAATCCACAAACATTAAAACAATTTAATTTGTAGTTAGTAATGCAGATATAGATATTTGATGAGTTTAGTATCATGCAAGATATTTAACCTGGCAGGGTCTGTGTTTTTAGTGAATGAGATAATCTAGAGTAAAACTGATAAAGAAAAGTTTTGTCAAATAATGCAGACACACAGAAAATCTATTTAGGTTTGTATCGGTAAGTCATGATAGTGAATAAGGGTTTAATCATTTCCCACATAAAACAAATCTGCAGTAGACGACATTATCAAGTAGAAAATATCAAAAATCTCTATAAATGATAGTATGATAATTAAAAAATATCAAAATTATTGTGGCAAATGCAAATATTGCTCATTATGAGCAATTTCTCCACAGTTAATGGGAATGCAATTATCCAGGAGTGGCGTAACATTCCCATTAACTGTGTGCGTCGCTTGATCGCATCAATCCGAAGAAGATGTTTAGCTGTAGTGAATGCTGCTGGTGGTCACACCCGCTTTAGAGTATACTAAGTTAAAGTCAGCATTGTTGCAACGTTTCGAGTTAACTGAAGAAGGGTTCAGGAAACGTTTCAAATTAGCTAGGCCTGAAACGGGAGAAACGTTTGTTCAGTATTTAGAGGTCAAAGAATTATCTCGAACGTTGGTTTGAATTAGGGAAGTTAGTTAAGTCGTACGGAGGTGTCATTGATTTTGGTTACGAGATAAATGGTTGTCAATAAGCAATAAGGAGTTGTATTTATTTTTGAATGAATGAATGGTGTTTTAAGGCCCGTCGACAACTAAGGTCATTTTGGGCGCTTAATAATTTACTTACTGTAAATTATGAAATAATTAAAATTGAAATATAACTAACCAGTTTATTAGACAAAACAATCAAACATGATGTATGCGATACTTAACATTAATATAACACGACATGTAAGCCAATGTAAAACAAAATTTAGGCAAACAAGCCAAACACTACTATGTAATACTTAACATAAAGATAAACAATATCTGAGAAAATGTGGAACAGGATCTGTAAAAGTAATGCATGTGCAAAAGCACGATTTAAGAAATAATCATATCTTATTAAAAATATTAATTTCCCTAAGGAAATCAAATAAAAGTTCAGGTTTGACAGACTCAAAGAGCTGACGCATACTTTGAGCCTTGAAAAATCTATCAGGTATTGGAGCGAAATCAGCACATTCCAGAAGAATGTGCTGTACTGAAAGTTGTATAAAACATGGAATACGTTGAGGTGCTTCTTCACCTTTCAGTAAATATGCATGAGTTAACCATGTGTGCCCAATGCGCAAACGAGCAAGGACAATTTCTTCTCGGCGACAGGATCTTAAGGCTGGCATCCACTCACCAAGTACTGTCTTGATTGAGTGCAGTTTATTATTTACTTGCTCACTCCAATCACCTTGCCACTTATCGTAAAGTAAAACATCTATTAAAGGTTTAAAATCGGAATAAGGTATTTTAAAAGGTAAAACATCTTGTGAAAGAGCAGACTTTGCTGCCAAGTCAGCATGAATGCTCATATGACTGGGGATCCAGCAAAATACTACATGTGCTGTTGCACAAATACGCGATAAGAAAGGAGGTTAACAATAATAGGGTTATCTATTGTGTCATTCTGAAGTGCCTGCATAGCAGACAATGAGTCAGTAAAAATAATATATCGCCAATAACCTTCGGATTCAATATAATCCAAAGCCAAATGAATTGCCTTTAACTCTGCAGAAAATACAGAAGCATTATTTGGCAACCGAAATGTTATCACATCGCCATCAGCAACTGCGGCGGCAGCAGCCTTTTCGCCATCCTTAGAACCATCAGTATAAATACGCTCAAAGTTATAATATGTATTTTCAATTTCAATATACTTGGATTTAAAAACAATAGGATCTGTGCAGGCCTTTTTATCGGTCGCAAGATCATAAATGAATGATGGACTATCTAGAGTCCAGGTGGAGAATATGAAATATCCTGCCTCGCGATGTCCTCAAGATTAACATCAAGCTTTGCGACTTCTGGGCCGTAACGGATACCAAAAGGCGGTATTACCCGTTCCTGCTTTAAAAATAATTCCTTGTATAAAGGGTTAAAAACAACTTTATGAGTGGGATTTGAAGGATTAGACTTAAGTTTTAAAAAATACTGCATAGCTAGTTTTTGACGGCGCAAATATAATGATGGTTCATTGGCTTCTGCATAGAGACTTTTCACGGGCGGTGTTCGAAAAGCGCCCAGGGCTAGCCGTTAACCCTGGTGATGAATGGTATCAAGTGTTGCAATGTATGACTTTCGTGCTGAGCCATAAATAATACATGCGTAGTCTAATTTAGATCGTATTAATGACCTGTAAAGTCTCAAGAGGACTTTACGGTCAGCTCCCCAATCCATATGGGATACAACGCGTAAAAGATTTAATGCTTTCTGGCATTTATTTCCTAGATATTTAATGTGTGGAATAAATGTCTGTTTTGGATCAAACAATAGACCAAGGAATTTAAATTTAGGCACAACTTCAATACGAGTGCCATCTAGTGTTAAACCTGGATTTAGGTGGTGTTTACGAAGTTGACAAAAGTGCATACATTTGGTCTTGCTTTTAGAGAATTTAAAGCCATTTTCGTTTGACCATTTTTTCAAATTATTCAAAACTTGTTGCAATTGTCTTTCAATTGTATGCATATGTTTTGATATGTAGCAAATACAGAAATCATAAACCTATAGAAAACATTCAACTCCAGGGTTAACATATTTGATAATGTTATTAATCTTCACACTAAAAAGTGTTACAGAAAGAATGCATCCCTGGGGAACACCCATTTCCTGTTCATGTGGAGCAGACAAAGTATCACCAACACGAACTTTAAACTGACGTTCATTTAAAAAAGCAGAAATGAAATAAGCAAGGCGACCTCTTATGCCAAAATCATAGAGGTCATTCATAATACCATATTTCCAGGTAGTGTCATATGCACTTTCTAAGTCAAAGAAGACGGAGACAACGTGCTCCTTTTTAATGAATGCTTCTCTGATAAAAGTTTCAAAACGGATCAAATGATCCACTGTGCTTCTATGTTTACGAAAACCAGACTGGAAAGTAGTGATAAGTTTGTTCTTTTCGAGAAACCAAACAAGTCTGTCGTTCACCGTTCTTTCCATGGTTTTACATATACAGCTAGTTAAGGCTATAGGACGATAATTCCCAGGATTAGTTGTATCTTTACCAGGCTTGGGAATTGGAATAACGATGGCCTCTTTCCAAGATCTCGGGAGATTTCCCGTTCGCCAAACCTGATTATAGACGTCAAGTAAACAAGAAAGGGACCGAAAAGGTAAATGCTTAATCAGTTGATAGTGTATATCATCTGAACCCGCAGCGGTATCATGGCACTTCTTGAGAGCCGATTTTAATTCTTTTAACGTAAAAGCTTTATTGTAGGCCTCTTCATTTTTCGATTTAAAGTTAATTTTCCGTTTCTCCTTCTGCTGTTGAAATTTTTGAAACTTTGGAGAATAGTTTGAAGAGGACGTCTTTTATGCAAAGGAATCTGCCAACGTGTTGGCAATATCCTTCTTTAAGGTAGTGATACCGTCTGAGGTGTTCAGATGATTCACACTAAGCGAACTGCTCTTTCCTTTTATTTTCCTTATCATGTCCCATATGTCTTTTTGACAGATGATCTAGAACTTAATCTAGATACATACTGTCTCCAAGACGCACGTTTACTGTGCTTAATTGTTTTACGAGCTTTTGCTCTAGCTATTTTAAAGTATACATGGGTTGGCTTCAGGTTAAACTGCCTTAGAGCCGATTTGCGTGTTTGCGTGTTCCTATAGCCCTTTTGCAATCCTCATCAAACCAAGGTTTGCGAGGGTGATTTGTATTTGTCGAAGTTTGGGGAATTGCCTCTTTAGCAGCCTGATACATTACAGAAGTAAATAGTTGTGTAGGGTCATCACATTCCAAGAAAGCATCCATCATCTCGGACGCCCCTGAACAGATGGTCCAGTTTCAGTTATAATAATAGGGAAATGATCACTTCCATGAAGGTCGTCTTCCACCTTCCACTTAAAGTCAACACATATATCAGGACTACAAATAGAAAGATCAAGAGATGAGTAAGAACCAGTAGCAGGATGCAGATAGGTGTGAGATTTATTATTCAAAATACAAAGGTCATGTTTAAAAATAAAATCTTCTAATATTTGGCCTTTGTTATTGGTGTCTCTACATCCCCACAACTTATTGTGTGAATTGAAGTCACCAACTATCCAACTATCCAACTATCATAAAAGGTGTTGGAAGCTGATTGACAAGCTCAACGAGCTTGTCTGTATCAAGAGGCTGACTTGGCGGAAGATACAAAGAACATAGGGCAATTGTTTTGCTCAATGAAATTCTTACCGCAGTTGCCTGCAGAGTTGTAGTAAGTGAGACTAAGCTATGGGGTACAGAGTTGTTAACAAATATTGCCACCCCACCACAAGCTCGAGCACTTGCATCGGAAGTTTTATGATAACATGAATGATATTTAAGAGAAAGACTATCATTATCTTTTAAAAGTGTTTCTTGTAAGCATATAGCTACTGGTTTATTTTCATTAACTAGAAGAGACAATTCCTCAAAGTTGGCCTTAAATCCACGACAGTTCCACTGGATTATGGAATTCATTTCAAATTGCCTTGGAATACAGGTTCACAAATTTTGATTTCAGGTATCGAAGTGTGCCAGGAGTCAATGTTTTGATTCCAGTCATCTTTCTCATCCGACCATGCACTAGGAGACTCAGTTTCCTGTCTCTCCATGTCATCCAATGTCTGAAAACGATTAGTAATTTTAGGTTTAGAGTCACTAGCTCTATCTAAGTGGACATTAATTTTTCTAGGTTTTTGTTTCTCAAAGTCTTCAGAATCGGACTTTGAGTGTGATTTTGACTTGGGTTTGTTTTGTTGGTTTGGTTTAAGTGAAATAATTGAAGATTTATTCGTATCAGGTGATTTACTTGTATGTTTTGAATTATTTTTTATAACTTTAGAAGATTCCTTTCCTTTTGAAGAATCGATTTCTTTGGAAGTGGACTCAACTTCTTTAGGAGAAGACTCAATTTCTCCAGAAGAAGATGATTTGATTTCTTTAGAAGAAGACTCAATTGTTTAGAAGAAGACTCAATTTGTTTAGAAGAAGACTCATTTTCTTTCGAAGAATATGCAGTATTGCTACAGGTGTCTGTGTTCATTGATGGTAATGAAGAAAGGATAAAAGTAGAGGGCTGTTCATTTGACATAATTGCTTTTAACTGTAAACTGATGTCAAGAAACATTTGAGATAGAACCTTCAAAAGGCGATGGCATGTAGTACATTCTTGTGAGGGTGGCGGTGTATTGACAACAGGCCTGATAGAAGTTGGTCTAGTTTTAGATGCGAAACTGTTGTCACCATTAAATCTAGCTGCAATGTTTTGTTGTTGAGCAACAATCCTCCTGGCCTCCACAAAACTAACATTTTGTTTATACTTTACATTAAGTATTTCTTTCTGTGAAAGCCAAAAATAACATTCCTTCGAACTTGCAGCATGATTTAGGCCACAGTTCGCACATTTAACAGTATTAGTACAGGCAGACAACTGGTGATCATTTCCAACAAAACTACACTTACTACAGACATAGGAACCATTACATTTACTCTCGTGGTCCCTTGCGTTGTTATCGGTGACAATCAACCTTGACTATTTGGTAACCAATTTTGATTTCTTTTGGTAAATTTGGCGTATCAAAAGTAAAAATGTAAGTGTTGGTCAATATTTCAGACCCATCTCTGTACAATTTGATACGTTTCACATCTGTACTAGTACTACCATAACACCTTGACATTTCAAATTTTCAGTAATTTCTTCAGTTGTTTGACAATTTGCAAGTTCCCTGCATCTTATGACACCCTTTGATGAATTTAGGAAAGGGTGAGCATATATGTTGACAGGTACTTCGAAAAATACTTTTTTATTTAAGAGATTTTCAGATTGAGTTTTTGAGGAAATTTCAACAAGTAAAGTACCGTCTTTTAAACTTTTGACTGATTTTGGAGTTCCAATAATAGATGATAATTGTTTCTCAATCACAAATGGAGAGAGCGTTGTAATGGTTTTGTTTTCATCTGTAGATTTAATAACTAAAAAACTGGGGAAAGTAGAACTATTAAAACGGTGACTTTCGTTACGGAATCATCTGAAACATCAGACAGGGTACGTTTGGCTTTTTTTGGGGTGGCCATGTCAGCCTTGATAGTTTCATCGGTGGTGCCCTTCACCCGCCACGGAGCCCAACAAGGGGACGTATTCCGGGGATATCCATCTCGGTCTACGCCAAAATTACACCACCGGCATACTCGTCTAGAACAGACTAAATTGAGCAACTGATACTTCATGTGGTATCCGACCAAGCATGGACTACCATACGAAAGTGAGCGATCGTCAATTAAACATCTCTTTTAGCCGATTGACCCTGAAGCCACTGCCTTCTGATACACCTTACCTCAAATGTAAACGGGTACAAATATTTATGAAATAACATATTTCGTAAAAAGTTGTAACTAAATAAAGGGTATCAGGGCTAAACATGACCAGCCGATTGATCAGGGCGGGCCTTCCTGACCTCCCGTTTAACCCAACGCAAGGCCAAAGCAGTGTATTGCAGAATCAGAGTTTAAAATTGCCATACTCCGACCCTACTCAACTACCAGGATCCCATCATCAGGCGACACGGGTTGCAGCTCACGGCAAACGAGCAGGCACAGTGGTGGATTTCTACCACACTGTAGTGCGACAGCCGGGCTATTTCTAACCCCTCGCCCAGCTGGGGGGAATTTATTTTTGAAAGAAAAAATATTTACAGATGGCAATGAGATGGCCGTACAGGCGGATTTATTTGTTAAAGCGAGAGGTGGGTGTAGGAATGTGGTATTATGTGGAAGTAAAGAAAAGGACCAGTTAACTAGAGGTTTCAGGTCTGATACAGGACAAAAACAGGGTTCTAGTACGCAGAAGGTATGTAGTAGTTCATTCACACATTGGAAATGTAATTATTGTGGTGGTAATCATAGATCAGACGATTGTAGAAAAAGGGGTAGTAGGCATAGGCCGGCTGCGGTAGACGATAAACTGGGGGGGGGGGGGGGGGGGGGGGGGACGATTTGCGACGGGTGGAGAAACTAGAAATGTAAATGCAGGTTCATTTGAAAGGCATAGCCATAATCAAGGTTATCAATATTTCAAAGGAAGAGGAAAAGCCTCGAGGTCTGTATCGTGGCGGAATAAAGCGAACAGACAGTTCTAGTTATATATTTTTGTGTAACGATAGTTCGGAACAGCTAGGTGCATGTATGGAAAGAAATGGTCCTACAAGGGAAGGCACAGTTAACGGAGTACAAGAAATGATGAGAGACACTGGTGCCACGTGCGTAGTTGTAAGGAAACAGTTACTACAGGAACACCAGTTTTTAGGTAAGTAATCGTAAGTATATCGATGGGTCTGAGCATTATTTTCCAGTAGCAATGGTAGACGTGGAGACTCCATATTATGAGGGTACAACGGAGGCAGTATGTATAGACACACCACTCTATGATTTAGTGGTAGGAAATATTGCAGGTGCGAAATGTCCCGAACCCGAAGATGTATCGAATGCAATGCAGACTCGATTGCAAACTCAACAGAGTTCGAAGCCATATAGGAAGTTACATGTTCCAGGTAAGATATTAGATGTATCGCAAGCAGCATTTTGCGACATGCAGATGACTGATGAAACTCAATGAAGTTGAAGTAATATTGACATACCAGTACGTAAAGGACTTGCGTAAGCGACTCGTAGAGACGTGTAAGATTGCACAGGACGAGTTAATTAAATCAAAGTGCAGACAGAAGTTATACTATAACAAGCGAGCAAAGAAAGGATTAATCAGAACCAATCCGGTTCAAGGATTATCCTATTTCATACCTGTCGGTGGCAACAGTAAACGAAGAGGTTAGTAAGGTGTAAGAGTTAGGAGTGATAGAGCCTTCGAATGCACCGTTTTCGAGTCCTATAGTTTTGGTTAGGAAAAAGGACGGCACAGTTAGGTGCCAAACATCGAAGAGATATTCTCTAAGTTATCGAGGGCAAAGTATTGCACTAAAATTGATCTTAGTAAGGGTTATTGGCAGGTGCCGTTGACAGAGCAGGCGAATGATATGACCTCTTTTGAAACAACGACAGGTTTGTTTCGTTTTAACAAGATGCCTTTTGGTTTGGTTTGCGCGGCAAGTACTTTTTGTAGGTTAATGAGGAAAGTGATAAAGGGTTTAGATTATGTGGATAGTTTCATAGACTAAGACGACATATTAATCTTTACTGTTACATGGGAGGAACATATAACAGCGTCATTGACAGGTATAATAGTTTGATGCCAGTACAGGGGAAGATAGAGGCACTACAGAAAGCAATTGCAGTACCTTTGACTGATATAACTAAGAAAGGCCAACCAAATAAGGTAGTATGGGGAGAATGTCAGGAAGTTTAGTAGGACCTCCTATATTGAAGTTACCGGAGTTCGATAAGTCGTTCATCCTTAGAACAGATGCTTAAGATATTGGATTAGGGTCGGTATTGTTACAGGAATCAGAAATTACCAGTTGCTTATGCAAGCAAGAAGTTACTAGACAGGGAGAAAAACTACTCAGTAATTGAAAAGGAGTGTCTAGATGTTATTTGGGGAGTTTCTAAATTTGTTCGGTAAGGAATTCATCTTAGGGACTGATCACCAGCCTCTTACTTATTTAAATAAGTTTAAGATGGCGAATTCCAGACTGATGCGATGGGCGTAAGCTTTGCAGTTCTATAGAATGAGCATTCGAGCTAGTCCAGGTAGAGACAATGTAGGGGCAGATTATTTAAGTAGATTAGAGAGCAATGTGGATGAAGTAGTAAAAAGTTAGTGAAATGAGTATTTCAGGCACATATTGAAGACATAAGAGCTGTGTATTCGTGTATATATATGAGTAATTAAATAGTACAGGGAACGTACCTGGTGTATTTTGTTTTAAAGACAAAGTGTAACCACTTTAACCTTAAGGGGGACGTGTTTGTGTCAGAAGTGACCAAACGGGTATAATGTAAAAAAACAATTATGTAAACATGCAGACTGGTTCGATTACGGATGCTATCAAGCACGGAATTCTTATATAATGCGTTGAATATTTTAACAGATTTAAATGTGCCGAAAACCGACTTGATATGTGTTCAAAGAAAGCGTTTTATAAGAGATTAATTCGAAAGAAAAAAAGACTAAATGAACTCACTAAATGTCGGCAAATAGTTAATTTACGGCATTTAAAGCCAAAATATTTCGGACGACTGTTTAGTAAATACTAGTAATTCTATTAATTTAGAGGACTTTCATCAATATTTTTCTTCGTTACAAAATGATCTTGTCACTAAAAATGTAATGAAAATGATTTCAATGATACTTCTTTTAACTTTGAAGATTTAAGCAAACCTATTACTGCTGCTGAGGTCGAAATATGATAATGATATTGTCAGTGATGCACCATACGGTTTTAGGTCGGCAGATCGATATTTTTATATATTAAATGCCATAATCAACAAAGTTCTCATTGAAAAACGCAGATTATACTGTGGTTTTGTCGACTTAAAGAAGGCTTTTGACAGTGTTAATCATTGCAATTTATGGTTTAAACTGTATAAGCTAGGAATTAATGGTAAGCTACTTATAATCATAAGAAATGTGAATGCTTCTGTGAACACATGTGCAAAGGGATGTAACTCCTTTTCCGAATATTTTGAATGTGTAGTTTGTCTAAAGCAAGGAGATGTTCTCTCCCTGTTTTATTCTTTTTGTTCTTAGAAGATCTTGAACTATTTTTACAGAATGACCCCTCATGGACTTATAACACTGACAAAATGTTAATAGTTATCATGTTATATTTCCGTCGTAGAGGCAAAACTAGACCGGATGAAAATTTAATTATCTGAGTACTGTTTTTAGCTACACCGGTTCTTTCAGGTTAAATCAGGAT
The DNA here is from genome assembly GCA_031761405.1 of Serripes groenlandicus. Classification (NCBI taxonomy): domain Eukaryota; kingdom Metazoa; phylum Mollusca; class Bivalvia; order Cardiida; family Cardiidae; genus Serripes; species Serripes groenlandicus. The sequence goes on from JASEVX010000005.1 coordinate 38,128,149, forward strand.
ACAATTGTTGATAAAGGTCTGAAGGCACTAAATGTATTAATGATTTACATAAGAAAGTATAAAATAAAACCTTCAATTCAATGTCAATTATTTGATTCTTTTGTAGGTTCTATCCTTAACTATGCATGTGTAGTTTGGGGTAAGGGTGCATTTAATAATATCAAAGAAAAATATTTAAAGTTTTGTAAGCGTGTTTTAAACGTTAAAAAGTCTAGTACACAAGGTATTTAACAATTTTGGTGTAACAGAATTGCATTACAAAACTCTATGGTCATATACAAGGATTTTAAAAGTTCGATTATTTTCGAAATATATACTAACGGAAACTGAAAACTGTGCATCGGGAAAATGTTTGTAATTTTGTTATTTCATAACATGGTACATATTTTAAACAACATACTAGTTTATCAATCTATCCTTTACATCATTACAAAAAGAAATCACCAAAAATGTTACTCATTTAATCTTGGCATCGCGTCAAAGACTGGTGGGGTGAAATCCAAAGTCACAAACTCAATATCTGGTATGTCCGCTTTATGCATTGATGACTGTACGTAACCTTCGTCTCATAGACTGTCTGAGCTGTCAAGGCTAAATCGTGACTCGTCCGTGAAGAGTACTTTCCCCCAATAGTCTACGGGTAAACATTATGCGAATTCGACAACATCCTAGGCGTGCAACACGGTGACGTCTTGTCAACACTGGACGTATTGCAGGACGTTGCGGGCGTATGTTAACGTGCAAACGGTTCCGAACAGTTCTTGCAGATTGGAAACTGTTACGAAGATGAGTGAGCCGAATATGGTTGTCTTGTAGACGTGACGTCACACGCGGTGCCCCAGGTCGAGGGTAGTTCCGAGTACTGCAGTGTGCTGGTAACATCTATACAGTGAACTTATAGTGTTCCTATGCACACCAAATTGTTGAGCGACCTCGTCTTGCTGCCTTCCAGCTTGCAGCATCCCGATGGCACGCAAACGCTGATTTTCGGTAAGCCGTGGCATCGTAACAATCCAACACAACAAAAACTTTCGATGTTTTTCCGATTGACTGAATCTTTAACAAATGTTTAATGCTTTTAAAAGAGTAAACTTTCGACTGTGTAAAGTGCGAGACCCAATGTAAACCGACGTCGTCAGCTACTGCACGAACCGCACGTGCGATTCGAGCGAAAAGTTGTACACAGGTTTCGCATAGCATATTGATAACGTGTACTAAATGTTATGATAATCAGAATGATATGTTAAAAAATATTCAAATTAAAGGCATGCACAGTTTTTAATTTCCGTTAGTATATTTAGATGTTCTACCTTATAAGTTTAGAATTTCATTATCACGTCTACGGCTTTCTTCTCTAACACAACTGATATTGAAGATGAGTTTCATCCTGTTTTAATTTGTCCAATTTGCTTAAATTTTAGAAAGCGTTTCAGTAAGCCATATTTCTACAAACGACCAAGTGTGCATAAATGTATCGAACTGATGCTATCTTCAAACATGTAAGTTATCAAGAACCTAGGAAAATATGTTTACGAAGCACTTGCTTTGCGTAGTTCAAATAATAATTAATAAAGTGTACCTTGTTAAACTTTTATGAAACACCGTTTTGAAATTTAAGTAATAGCAATTGTTAAAAAATTAGATGTTTAGAACAAATATACTGCATGTAAGTTCAACCTCCATTTAATATCTTAGGGCGGATAATTCAAAAGATAGATATTTACTTTTTGTGTTCTGTAATTTTCTTTTTTTACACATTCATATTATGTTATGTAAATATGTTTGTACGATGATGATCTGTATGTTACATCAAATCAATAAACTTATGTTCTGTTCTGTTTAAAAATTAGATGTTTAGAACAAATATACTGCATGTACGTTCAACCTCCATTTAAGATCTTAGGGAGGATAATTCAAGAGATAAATATTTACTTTTTGTGTTCTGTAATTTTCTTTTTTTACACATTCACGTATGTTATGTTATGTTAATATGTTTGTACGATGATGGTCTGTATTTTAGATCAAATCAATAAACTTATGTTCTGTCCTGCTTCTGTAAATATGTTTTCCTGTAGGTTGTTACTATCATTGCTAGTTTTGATTAGCCTACTTGATATAAGTTTGTCTCGTCAACAACAAAAACATAAGCTTATGTAGTTGATAGTGTCTGGAAGGTCGTTTATAAAAATCAAGAACAGCACTTTACCTAGAACACTTCCCTGGCTTACACCGCTTGTTACTTTTGCTCCGTTGCCAATCAGTAGGGCCTATAGCATTTGATGTCTTTCCTCTAGTAAGCTTTTTAACGTCTTTCACAGGTTACCGCATTCCTATATTCTAGAATTTGGCTAGTAGACGTTTGTGTGGCACCTTATCAAATGATCAACGATATTTATACTTTTGGGAATGTAATATAGCCTACGTTAGGATATTGCTTAGTGTAGAGACAAGGTTACAAGCCAATGTGTCATCAGAAAAAGGGTTAACTGGCAAAACAAAACATTTTCTCCTCTTCAACTACTTGTCAGATTTCTATGAGCGCCGTTTTACTATTTATTCCTTATTTTTTGATATCAGGAATTCGATTTTTTGATATCAGAAAAATCATCTTTTGATATCAGAAAATGGATTTCTTGATATCAAGAAATAAAGAGTATTTTCTGATATCAAAAAACAGATTTTCTGATATCAAAAATTCATTTTTTGATATCTGAACATCTATTTTTTGATATCAGGAATTCGAATTTCTGATATCAGAAAATATTCATTATTTTCTGATATCAAGAAATTAATTTCCTGATATCAAAAAATGATTTTCTGATATCATAAATCGAATTCCTGATATCAAAAAATATTCAAGAAATATGCTCTATGTTTCCTTATCAGATGATTTTCTGATATCAAGAATTCGAATTCCTGATATCAGAAAATGAATATTTGATATCAGAAAATGTATTTCTTGATATCAGAAAATGTATTTCTTGATATCAGAAAATCGTCATTATTTTTTTATATCAAAAAATCGATTTTTTGATAAAAAAAAAATCATTTATATTTCTTGATATCAGAAATTCCATTTATTGATATCAGAAAATCATTTTTTGATGTCAAGAAATATGAGGCGCCGTTTTACTATTTATCCCTTATTTTTTGATATCAAATATTCGAATTCCTGATATCAAAAAATCGAATTTTTGATATCAGAAAATCGATTTCTTGATATCAAGAAATAAAGAGTATTTTTTGATATCAGAAAATCGATTTTTTGATATCAGAAAATGAATTTTTGATATCAGAAAATCAATTTTTTGATATCAGAAAATGAATATTTGATATCAGAAAATGTATTTCTTGATATCAGAAAATCGTCAGTATTTTTTGATATTAGAAAATAGATTATTTGATATCAGAAAATGGATTTCTCTTGATATCAGAAAATGATTTTCTGATATCAAAAAATGGAATTTCTGATATCAAGAAATATAAATGATTTTCTGATATCAAGAAATCGAATTTTTGATATCAAAAAATACTGACGATTTTCTGATATCAAGAAATACATTTTCTGATATCAAATATTCATTTTCTGATATCAGGAATTCGAATTCTTGATATCAAAAAATCATTTACATTTCTTGATATCAGAAATTCGATTTCTTGATATCAGAAAATCATTTTCTGATATCAAGAAATCCATTTTCTGATATCAAATAATCTATTTTCTGATATCAAAAAATACTGACGATTTTCTGATATCAAGAAATACATTTTCTGACATCAGGAATTCGAATTCTTGATATCAAAAAATCATCTGATAAGGTAAAATAGTATGAGGCGCCGTTTTACTATTTATCCCTTATTTTTTGATATCAGGAATTCGATTTTTTGATATCAGAAAATCATTTTTTGATATCAGAAAATCGATTTGTTGATATCAAGAAATAAGGAGTATTTTCTGATATCAGAAAATCGATTTTTTGACATCAGGAATTCGATTTTTTGATATCAGAAAATATTCATTATTTTCTGATATCAAGAAATTGATTTCCTGATATCAAAAAATGATTTTCTGATATCAAAAAATCGAATTCCTGATATCAAAAAATATCAAGAAATATGCTCTATTTTATGAGGCGCCGTTTTACTAATCGAATTCCTGATGTCAAAAAATCGATTTTCTGATATCAAAAATTCATTTTTTGATATCAGAAAATCGATTTTTTGATATTAGAAAATACTCCTTATTTCTTGATATCAAGAAATCGATTTTCTGATATCAAAAAATGATTTTCTGATATCAAAAAATCGAATTCCTGATATCAAAAAATAAGGGATAAATAGTAAAACGGCGCCTCATAAGGAAATCCATTTTCTGATATCAAATAATCTATTTTCTGATATCAAAAAATACTGACGATTTTCTGATATCAACAAATACATTTTCTGATATCAGGAATTCGAATTCTTGATATCAGAAAATCATCTGATAAGGAAAAATAGAGCATATTTCTTGATATTTTTTTATATCAGAAAATCTATTTTTTGATATAAGAAAATACTCTTTATTTCTTGATATCAAGAAAGCCATTTTCCTATATCAAAAAATCGAATTCCTGATATCAAAAAATAAGGAATAGATAGTAAAACGGCGCCTCATAGATTTCAAGATCAGTTGGTAGAAATGCTATTTTTTCAAATGGTGATGCGTTTATCGTGGTTGTGGTGATATTCCCTCTTACGCCATGGTCATGATCCGATCTACACTTTCATATCGGAAAGTAGGCATATGTTCACTCAGAGAGCGCGAGTGAAAATGTTAAAATTGTATCACTTCGAGTTGAAATATATTCCATATCCACTCAAAACAAACAAATTTTCTTTTTATTTTATGATAATTGATGATGAAATAATGGGAATATTTGGTGTCTACGTACCTGTTCACACGCGGACGAATCTGTGTGAATGTAGTTGTTTACTACACAATGTCAGACAATAACAATAAGTCCGATTTGCTAAATTTATGGAATACGGAATTAAACATGGGTATAGATAAGATAAGTTTTTTATCACATGACAATGCTTGTATCCGATCTAATAATATACCCATTACGTATTTCTTTATATAACGTGTGTAGTATGACATGACCGGAAACTAGGAAAATGACGTCATACCTATATCACTCACAGTGTGGGTGATATGGCTTATATCTGACTGATATAACTCAGTATCTCATCGTTTAGCATTAAATCAAATCACACATGGCATAAAAGTGACTTAAATTGTATCAAAGAGCCTACTTATTTTTGGTATCAGGAAGTTATGGCCCAAACACTTATGGTCCTCTGCATTCATGGCCCATAATTAATTAACTGACAGAGTGGAAAACAGTGCATGAACAGGTCCGATTTTATTTGAACTCGTTATACACAGTTTTCAGATAAAAAAAAACATCACCAATATATTTTATGATATTAAGGGAATAACTTTTTTTTTTTATATTTTCTACCTAAACTCTTCATTCACTGCTTTCAAATGCCATTCAGAAAATCAGTTTGCAAGAAAATAAAACATAATAAATATTTATGGAGTAAAATATTTAAGAGCACATTTTTTAAATAAAATAAAACAACAAACCACCCTTCTGCTTTATTATAGTATGTTAATAAGTCATTCTAATGAACTCTGCTGATGCTGTTCTGACGGGGCAAAACCTATTAAATAGCTGATTTTTCTCAGGAGTTTGCTGGTTGTCATCCCATGTACCCCCTATCTTCATATTTTTCCAACAGTTTCTGGAGCCGGGCATGTGTTTTCCTATAAGTCAACATTTGGCATCGATTCAGGGACTGCTCCGACACCAGCTGAATTCTGATCTCAACTGTCCTTGCCGCCTCCTGCAGCAGTAATGGAACAAGCAAATTCAGAGAATTATGGTCCCCCGCCAGGGTCAAGGTCACAAGGTCAAAAAAATTGGTATTGATGGAAAGGGGTTGTCACAAGGAATACACATGTGAAATATGAAAGCAGTACCTATTACGGTTCAGAAGTTATGACCAAGGTTAAAGTTTTTGTGACAGCATGACTGACGGACTGACTGACGGACGGACTGACGGACGGACTGACGGACGGACTGACGAATGAGAAATAATAGTCCCCACGCTTTCGCTAAAGCGGGGGACAACAAGAATGTAAAAAGCTGGCCCAACGCGACCCACGCGTCCATTTATTCTATGGTGCCACCCTGAAAATAGACGATACAACATATTGGTATACATATTAATTTGTTGTTGTGATATTTTAATGTCGTTTAACCACAGTCACTTGACTTCTTCAATTCACATTTTGCATTCATTTCTGATAAATTGTGATTCGCCCATTGTAATAGAATGATTTAAGGCATTGATTTGATGTTTTGATTTTTATTGGATAAGATTTTAAGTGATAATGTGGCAATTCAATTAACTCAGTACATACCTTCAACATCATTGTTCGTTCTGACTGTTTGCTGGAACACTGACCAGTTCTCAGGGCGCCATATGGAACTTTCAAACCATGTTTTCCTGACATACTCCATGAAGTTGATAATACCCTCAACATAACAAATAGATTGTTACAGGGTTTTCTTTATTATCCGACTACTTTAAATTGATTTATTTAACAGATTATTACAGTAGTTGTGTTCAAACATCACATCTACATTAATTAATAGATTGTTACAGTTTTTTGGTGATCAACGTACTTTAACAAAAGGATTGTTGCAGTTTTTGTTTATCATTTATAAAAACACTTTGCTCCATAATAAATCATTAAATGCAATTAAATGGTTTTTTTTTACATTTTCACTAATTACATAAATAAAAATAAGGTAAATAAAATAAATGATATAAATGCAAATACATTATATAAATAACACATTGCTTTGAATTGGACAGTAATATATTGTCGCAGGCGAGGGTGACAGTATTTCTCCGAAGGATGACAATATTACTGTCCAATTCAAAGCAATGTGTTATTTATTTTATTATACCGAAAAATATTAATATAATAAATAAAAATAATAAAATTATAAATAATAAATAAATAATATTAAAAAATACAAAAATAAAAGAATAAAATATTTGCATATTATTTATATATTTTATGAAAATATTTTATTTTATTATTTTATTATTATTATTATTAATAGCAAATGATCTGTAAAATGTTTCATAGCACAAAAGTACAACATAGAGCGCTCTACATGTCTAGTTTTAATGAGTTTCATTAACATAAATCTTCCTACCTACCTAATTTGCATACGGCCGTAAGACAGTAAAAAAATTTGTATACAGCCGTGAGACAGTAAAAAAACTGTCGCATGATCACGTGGTACATTTGTCTTGACAGTAAAAATAGCAACTTTTTGTCAATGGGAGTTTTATATGGACAATGAAATTGAGGTGTAATAAAATATTCTATTTTATAAGAAGTGACAATTAAAATTAATCTTATAAAAGTGCAATTTCATATAATACACAATCTAATCAGAGGTCATTCACAGTCCCCTGTAAGGTGTTAATACCAACACCAGGGTATTATAATTACCGGGCCATATCTTCCAAATATGGGCCATAAATGCAAAGGGCCATAAATGTTTGGGCCATAACTTCCAGAAACCCTTTTTTTAGTTGTCACGGTTCACAACTCAGACTTAAGTTCCAATTCAAAATAAACATATCAATAAAGTAAAAATCGCTGCATTTCGTATTGCGGTATCCATTTTGGTGCCATATGTATCGGTTTCATCTATATTGATGACGTGAATATTAAGAACCTACCTCCGCCTCCTAATAAAAGAGACTCCGCCTTCTACAGATAGCTGTTGTCTTTTAGACTTCATGCAAAATGGCTGCCGCGGGACAAACATTGGGAAGATTAGACGATAAAGTGGCTTTAATTACCGGTAAAAACAGGGTGACATTTCATTCTGCCTTAATTTGTATTTACTTGAGGGTGTTTTCTATAATATGTTTCATGGACATAGTTGTAAATATTGTTGTAAAAGAAGAAAAAGCTGATAATGGCAAGGTCACCGTTGTCATAATACTTTTTTGGTATACGACCCTATACGTAAATATCAACGTTGATATTTATGTATAAGGTCATATTTATTGTAAGATCTTACAGGAGCAAGTCTCTGTGGTTGCTGCATAAGGTGTGAACTGTCATTGTTACATAATGGGAAACAACTCTGACAGGTTCCACGTTTCTCTTGGTGTAATGCAGTGTAACTCATGCATAAAGTTTCAACTGTCATTGTTGCATGACAGGTTCCACGTTTCTCTGGGTGTAATGCAGTGTAACTCATGCATAAAGTTTCAACTGTCATTGTTGCATTATGGGAAATGACTCTTGATAGTTCCATGTTTCTCTAGGTGTAATGAAGTGTAACTCATGTATACGGTGTCAAGTGTCTTCATTACATTATGGGAAACAACTTGAACAGGTTCCACGTTTCTCTGGGTGTAATGCAGTGTAACTTGTGCATAAGGTGTCAACTGTCATTGTTACATAATGGGAAACAACTCTGACAGGTTCCACGTTTCTCTAGGTGTAATGCAGTGTAACTCATGCAAAAGGTTTCAACTGTCATTGTCGCATGCCAGGTTTCACGTTTCTCTGGGTGTAATGCAGTGTAACTCATGTATACGGTGTCAAGTGTCTTCATTACATTATGGGAAACAACTCTAATAGGTTCCACATTTCTCTGGGTGTAATGCTGTGTAACTTGTGCATAAGATGTCAAATATCATAAAAATTGTTGCATTAGGTTTCTCTAGGTGTAATACAGTGTAACTGAGTCATGCTTAAGGTGTCAAGTGCCATTCTCACATGTGAAAGACCTCTTATAGGTTCCACGTTTCTCTAGATGTAATACAGTGTAACTCATGCAGGGTTTTCAAAATTAACCGATTGCCGATCAAAATCATCTGTTAAAATCACTTTTTGATCTGTTAGTTTTGCTCCCCTGGGCCCCCTTCCAGGGATTTGCCGTTGATCTGACCCCAAGCCTGATCGGTTACTTTTCTCATTTGATCTATTTTAACAAAACATTTTGACAACCCTGCTCATGTATAAGGTGTCAAGTGTAATTATTACGGTATGGGAAGCAACTCTGATGGTTTCTCTAGGTCACTGGTGTAATGCTGTGTAACTCATCTTGAACCCTTCAATATATATTCCATACAGCCCTCTTTTAATGTTTATAGTCCAAATCATTTAGATTTTTTTTCGATTGCTCGTCTGTTATTTATTTGTCACAGGAAGTCTCAATCCTCTGTTGCAAAATCCTTTTGCATTTATCGGACCGATGCGATCATTATTGACTGCTATTGAATCGATAAAAAAAAAGCAATTTATGCATTTAATTGAGCAAAAAAATGTCGGTTTACCATTTTACCATTTTAATCCTTTCCCACATACAACAAATCTGCAGCAGACAACTTTGAAAACATGTAGTCAAAAATTTGAAAATTTATATCTATAAATGAAAGAACAATTATCGATCAAAACGTTCTGACCATATTCATGGTCAGGAATTGCGAAAGGAAATTGAATAGAAAGAGAAAAACGTCGCATATATATAATTAAACGAAAAAAGAGCATATGTGATGTCTTTCTATAAAGGACTATCCTCTTTTACAGGAATAACTAACGATTCACCACAATAACAACTCGCCACATAAAGATTCACCAATGTTAGATAACGATTTGCCACAGTTAAATAACATTTCGCTAAATTTGTATAACAATTAGCCAGTCTTTTTTTATAAGGGTTGTGAAGATAAAAATAATAATAATTATTAATTATGACCTTATCTTTTTATTAGATCACCTGAGCCGAAGGCTCAAGGTGAGCTATTCTGATCACTTTTTGTCCGTCGTCCGTCCGGCGTTAACTTTTAGCTTTAAACATCTTCTTCTCCCAAACTCCAAGGACAATTTCCATGAAACATCACAGGACTGTTCCTCTGGTTGGCCTCTTTCAAAGTTGTTCAAAGATTTAAATTCCATTGAGAACTTTGGTTGCTGCGGCATCAGAAAGGGGGCAAAAGGTCCAAACTTCAAAAATCTTCTCCTCCGAATCTGCCTGTCAGATTCAAATATAATTTGGTAGAAATGTTCATTAGAATATAGTTACATCTTATACCTTTCTTCACATTGAATTCTGAAGATGCTGAGTGTGACCTTCTTTTTGGGGTAAAAAACATGATTTTCGGTGGTTAAAGTTTTGGGGCAAGTAGGATTTTATTTTATTTTTTTAACTTTTTCTGAATAAGTACTTGTGCTAGGGCTTTCATATTTGGAAAATAATTACATTTAATACATTTCTTCATATTATATGCTGAATATGCTGAGTGTGACCTTCTGTTTGCGGTAAAACACATGCTTTTGGGTGGTTAAAGTTTTAGGGCAAGTTGGCTTTTTCATTTAATTTTCTAATTTTTCTAAATAAGTACTTGTGTTATGGCTTCCATATTTGGAATATAATTACATGTAATACCTTTCTTCACATTGTATGTTGAAGATGCTGAGTGTGACTTTTAGGGGGTAAAAAACATGATTTTTGTTTGATTTTGAGAATTTTAGATAAATTCTTAATTTTTGGTTACATTTCTTTCTAATTGTGATCATTTATTTATCAAATATAATTCTTCAACATATCAAACAGGTTTTGCATGGTGTCAAACATTAGGAAAACCTTTTTTTACATCATTCAAATCACTTCATACTTCACATATTTGTTAAGGACCATCGTACAATTAGGTTAGATAACTCCATTGTATCCTAAATATGGAGTAATGGCCCTTGATTGACTTAGGAAATTTTATTTTTAAATTAAATTTAAATGTATGTATATATCTATTCAGTTGGTTTTACATATAGAGTAATATGATTTAATAGTACTTAAGTGCAATATAATGAAATAGTGCTTTATGTGAATAAGCGGCATGTAGTCGAGCGCGCTGTCCTCCAACAGCTCTTGTTATGCAAATACTTGTCTGATTTTAAGAAAATATAATACGAATCTTACTGTAATGATCCTCTATTTAATTTGTTTAAGCCGTTTTGATTGGTTACACAATCATAGCAACCAGGCGTCATCACAAAAAGGGTAAATTGAACTTTTAGCTACAAATGACAACCATCTCCTACCATTCCAATAGACCAATTACCACAAAACATCACAGGAATGTTCCTTTGGTGGTCCTCTTTCAAAATTGTTCAAAGATTAAAATTCCAATGAGAACTTTGGTTGCTGCGGCATCAGAAAGGGGACAAAATGTCCAAACTTTAAAAATCTTCTCCTCCGAATCTGCCTGTCAGATTCCAATATAATTTGGTAGAAATGTTCCTTGGGTGACCCTCTATAAAAATTGTTCAAGCCATACTGATTGGTCGAAAAACATGGCAGTCAGGCGGCATCAGAAAAGGGGCAAAATGACAAAATTTGAAAATTCCATTTTTATGAAAGTGTTTGTCTGATTTAAGAAATTATAATACGAATCTTACTGTAATGATCCTCTATTTAATTTGTTTAAGCCGTTTTGATTGGTTACACAATCATATCAACCAGGCGTCATCACAAAAAGTGTAAATTGAACTTTTAGCTACAAATGACAACCAACTCCTACCATTCCAATAGACCAATTTACACAAAACATCACAAGAATGTTCCTTTGGTGGTCCTCTTTCAAAATTGTTCAAAGATTTAAATTCCGTTGAGAACTTTGGTTGCTGCGGCATCAGAAAGTGAGAAAAATACCCAAATTTTAAAATCCTTTTCCTCCATAATCTACTTGTGCGATTGCAAGATAATTTGGTAGAAATGTTTCTTAAGTGACCCTCTAAATAAACTGTTGAAGCCATATTGATTTCGTTGAAAAACAGGGCAGCAAGGCGGCATCAGGAAAGGTGCAAAATGACAACAACTTTATAATTCCATTCTTATTAAAGTTCTTGTTAGATTTCAAGATATAAATGGCCTTTACTGATAAGCTGTTTCTTGAGAAGTGTCCACTCCTTTCAGTTTCATTTGCACTCCCCGACAAAATTTTCCAGATATTTGCAGTTAAATATTTGCTACTAATTTACTATCAATTAGGTGATCGATTTAGGGCCATCTTGGCCCTCTTGTTTATATAATTGTTTATAATATCCATCTATACAAAATAGAACAAATTTTAAAAAATGCGTCCATAATTGACAGATTTTGCGGCAGTAAATGGTCTATGATCAATTATACAAAAACTATCTTAAATAGCCTTTCTTTTAATTGTGGACGAACAATCTTCAATCAGAAAAGAATCACCCTTATTTGTTTGTTTGTAACCAAACTAATTTGAGCGAAAATTTATTTAATAAAAAAAGAATTACCATTAAACAAGTGTTTGTAACCAAGCATATTCATTAACCCTTTCCCTCATACGACAATTCTGCAGCAGACGACTTTGAACGTATTTTAATAGAAAATCTCCATAATTGAATGGATAACCTATGACAAAAAGTGGAAAACATTGTGGCAAAAGGAGAAATTGCACGTTTTGTGCAATTTCTTCTTTTGTCACTATGTATTCAAAAAGCCGTCTGATGCAGAGGCATCAGAAAGCGTCTATATGAAGGAAAGGGTTAATTAATAAGAAAATAATCACCTTTAAAAGTGTCTTTATAACCAAACAAATGTGAGCAATGACTGAAGGTTGGCATAATAAATCTCAACCTACAAGCTAGAAAAGGAAACCTGCCCTCTTTTATGTGCTGATCTCTAGATAAGTGGCATTTTTCATGTCCTAAAATCCTTATTTGACATTCAAACCCTATGTTGTGGGTTCTCAAAAGAATCGTCTCAGTGAGATGATTATTTTGAGTACCCATAATATAGGATTTGGTTTAGACAAAACAGAAATATTGTGGGGAAAAGAGCTGTATGCCCTATTATCTAGTCCTCTGGAGTTTACTATTCAGAGAAGCAAAACAAGTGACCCTCCAGATAAAACTGGTAAAGGAGAAACTGAAGAGACACCAGACGAAGCAGACAAAGAACATTTAACCATTTCCCACATACAACAAATCCACAGCAGACGACTTTGAAAACATCTCAACAATAGTATGGAAAATCCCTATAAAGGAAAGTATAACTACTGAAAAAAGTTGAAAACATTGTGGCAAAAGGAGAAATTGCTCAATCTTTGAGCAATTTCTTCTTTTGTCACATTGTTTTCAAAAGTCGTCTGCTACAATTTAAGGCGTCAGAAAGCGCCTATATGTTGGAAAGGGATAAGGATGACCCTGGAACCTGTGAGAGCAGTAAAGACCTGAATGAGATGACTACCAGTGCCCTGCTGGATGAATTTACATTTATATAGTATTGTAAAAACAAATTGATGTACATATTTAATATGTCCTTTTTGTAATAGAATGTCTTTTCTATTTTTAGCTCACCTGTGCTTTGCTCAAGGTGAGTTATTGTGATCGCCTTTTGTCCGTTGTGCGTCGTCCGTCAACTTCTTCTCCTCCGTAACCAGTGGGTCAATTGGGATGAAACTTCACAGAAAGCATCCTCTCAATGACCTCACCGGATTTCCTTCAAATTTTTTGGATCCATGCAGAAATCTGGTTTCCATGGCAACGAAATGAAAAAAAATTGAAAATAAATTCTTCTTCTCCCAAACTGTTTTGCAGGTTTTCAAATAATTTTGTAGAAATGTTCCTAGGGTGACCCTCTATCAGATTCCTTCAAGCCAAGTTTATGGGTTGGAAACTATGGCCTCCAAGGGGCGGGGCGGGGCTTATATAGATAAAGTGAAAAAAAACAAAACAGGTGAGCCATCCATGGCCATCATGGCCCTCTTGTTATTTTGCACAACTCAAATGTATTATAATTTATTATAAAAACTTATGCAATTATGTTTTATATTAAATCTAATAAAATATCCTCTGTTTTCGTTCTCATTTTAAGAAGCAAATGAAGGTTTTAAGAAGTTGTTTGGGGTTAGTATCCATGTGTAATTGGCATAAAATTCAATCTCTTTTCAGGTATTAAGGTCATCCCAGGTCCTGATTTGCTTGTTTACAAACATCATTTTTCAAATCAATATCCTTCTATAATTACCAGTTTTTAGCTCACCTGTGCACAAATTGTGATCACATTTTGTCTGGCGTCCGCCATGCATCTTCAACAATTGCCCTTGTTAACACTCTACAGGCTACATTTTGCAGCCAATCTTCATGAAAGTTTATCAGAACATTCATCTCCATCAAATCTGGGTAAAAAAGTAGGTCACTAGGTCAAATTGAAGGAAAATCTTGTTAACACTCCAGAGGCCGCAATTTTTGCTTCAGCAGTTTGTCTTATAAATATCTAGGTTAAGTTTGAATATGGGTCATATTGGGTCGGAAGCTAGGTCAATAGGCCGAATTGAAGGGAAATCTTGGTAACACTGTAGAAGCCGCATTTTTATGTCCCCGGAATCATAGATTCGGTGGGCATATAGTTTTTGCCCTGTCTGCACGTCTGTCTGTCTGTCTGTCTGTCTGCACGAAAAAAACTTTAACCTTGACCACTACTTTTGAACCATAACAGGTACGGCAACATATTTCACATGTGTATTCCTTGTGACATGACCTTTCTGTCAGTACCAACATTTTTGACCTTGCGACCTTGACCTTTGACCTAGATGTTGCCATTCTCGAAAAAAACTTTAACCTTGGCCATTACTTTTGAACCATAACAGGTACGGCTACCATATTTCACATGTGTATTCCTTGTGACATGACCTTTCTGTCAGTACCAACATTTTTGACCTTGCGACCTTGACCTTTGACCTAGATGTTGCCATTCTCGAAAAAAACTTTAATCTTGGCCATTACTTTTGAACCATAACAGGTACGGCTACCATATTTCACATGTGTATTCCTTGTGATATGACCTTTCTGTCAGTACAAACATTTTTGACCTTGCGACCTTGACCTTTGACCTAGATGTTGCCATTCTCGAAAAAAACTTTAACTTTGACCACTACTTTTGAACCATAACAGGTACGGCTACCATATTTCACATGTGTATACCTTGTGACATGACCTTTCTGTCAATACCAAAATTGTTCACCTTGCGACCTTGACCTTTGACCTAGATGTTGCCATTCTCGAAAAAAACTTTAACTTTGACCACTACTTTTGAACCATAACAGGTACGGCTACCATATTTCACATGTGTATTCCTTGTGACATGACCTTTCTGTCAGTACCAACATTTTTGACCTGGCGACCTTGAC
Organism: Serripes groenlandicus; assembly: GCA_031761405.1. Taxonomy (NCBI): domain Eukaryota; kingdom Metazoa; phylum Mollusca; class Bivalvia; order Cardiida; family Cardiidae; genus Serripes; species Serripes groenlandicus. Next base: position 38,143,464 of record JASEVX010000005.1, read on the forward strand.
CTTTGACCTAGATGTTGCCATTCAGGGGCATCAGTGTTTCACAAACACATCTTGTTTCCTTCAGCAGATTGAAATTTAGTCAGAATGTTGAGCTGAATGTTATTATTAACAATTGAAGGTAAATCTTGTTAACACTCTGGAGGCCGCATCTTTTGCTTCAGAATTTCAGAATGTTTGTCTGAATGATATCTGGGTCAAGTTCGAATATGGGTCATATTAGGTTAGAAACTAGGTCACTATACCAAATTGAAGGTAAATCTTGTTAACACTCTGGATAATGCATTTTTAACTTGAGCATGTTGAAAATTTATCAGGAGGTTTTCTTGATGCTATGTAGGTCAATTTCGAACATGGGTCATGTTGGGTCAAAAACTAGGTCAGTATGTAAAATTGAAGGAAAATCTTGTTAAAACTGAGAACGACGAACTTTTTTATTCAGCAGTTTGAAATTTAGTCAGAATGTTTGTCTTCATGATATCTAGTTCAAGTTTGAATATGGGTCATATTAGTTCAGAAACTATGTCACTAGGCCAAATTGAAGGGAAATCTTTTTAACACTGTAGAAGCCGCATTATTTGCTTCAGCAGCTTCCAATTTGGGCAGAATGTTTATCTTAATGATATCTAGGCCAAGGTTGAATATGGGTTATGCAGGGTCAAAAAGTAGGTCACTAGACCAAATTGATGGCAACTTGTTAACACTCTGGAAGCTGCATTTTGGCTTCAGCAGCTTGAAATTTTGTCAGAATGTTTGTCTGAATTATATCTAGGTCAAGTTTGAATATGGGTCATATTGGGTTCAGAAACTAGGTCAATAAAGGAAAATATTGTTCAAACTCCTGAGCCCGCTTTTTAGCTCACCTGAGCTTTGCTCAAGGTGAGTTATTGTGATCGCCTTTTGTCCGGCGTCTGTCTTGCATCGCCCGTCAACATCTTCTCCTCAGTAACCAGTGATTCAATTAAGATGAAACTTCACAGAAAGCATCCTCTCAATGACCTCACCAGAATTCCTTCACATTTTTGGGATCCATGCAGAATTCTGGTTTCCATGGCAATGAAATGAAAAAAAACCTAAAAATTCTTCTTCTACCAGATTTTCAAATAATTTTATAGAAATGTTCCTTGGATGACCCTCTATAAAATTCTTTCAAGCCATGTTGATTGGTCAAAAAACATGGCCGTCGGGGGGGGGGGCTATTTTGCCTTATATAGCTATAGTGAAAACTTAAAAAAATCTCCTCCTCCTGAAGTGTCAGAACGATTTTCAAATAATTTGGTAGAAATGTTCCTTAACTGACCAACTATCAGACTCCTTCAAGCTGCCAGGGGGAGGGGCTATTCCTCCTCCTGAAGTGTCAGAACGATTTTCAAATAATTTGGTAGAAATGTTCCTTAACTGACCAACTATCAGACTCCTTCAAGCTGCCAGGGGGAGGGGCTATTCCTCCTCCTGAAGTGTCAGAACGATTTTCAAATAATTTGGTAGAAATGTTCCTTAACTGACCAACTATCAGACTCCTTCAAGCTGCCAGGGGGAGGGGCTATTCCTCCTCCTGAAGTGTCAGAACGATTTTCAAATAATTTGGTAGAAATGTTCCTTAACTGACCAACTATCAGACTCCTTCAAGCTGCCAGGGAGAGGGGCTATTCCTCCTCCTGAAGTGTCAGAACGATTTTTAAATAATTTGGTAGAAATGTTCCTTAACTGACCAACTATCAGACTCCTTCAAGCTGCCAGGGAGAGGGGCTATTCCTCCTCCTGAAGTGTCAGAACGATTTTCAAATAATTTGGTAGAAATGTTCCTTAACTGACCAACTATCAGACTCCTTCAAGCTGCCAGGGGGAGGGGCTATTCCTCCTCCTGAAGTGTCAGAACGATTTTCAAATAATTTGGTAGAAATGTTCCTTAACTGACCAACTATCAGACTCCTTCAAGCTGCCAGGGGGATGGGGCTATTCCTCCTCCTGAAGTGTCAGAACGATTTTCAAATAATTTGGTAGAAATGTTCCTTAACTGACCAACTATCAGACTCCTTCAAGCTGCCAGCGGGAGGGGCTATTCCTCCTCCTGAAGTGTCAGAACGATTTTCAAATAATTTTGTAGAAATGTTCCTGGATTATAATGTAATTTGAACGCAGCCCATCTCAGAAGTCTAGATTAGGAGATTTACCTTTTTTCCCGCGTACAACAAATCTTCATCAGACGACTTAGAAAACATTGGGCAAAAATATGAAAAATCATCTATAAAAGAAAATATCCATATTAGATAGAGTTGTAAACATTTTGATAAATCAACAAAGGGCTTATTATGACCAATTGCTTCTTTTGAAGCAATATTTTCAACAGTCTTCTGCTGTCTTTTGCTGCAGATGTGTCAAAATGTCTCTGATGCCTCTGCAATCAGAAAAAGATTATTAAACAATTATTCTCCTGATAATGTCTCTCATATATTGCCCAACAAAATGCTATGATCTGGTACTCAATAGAAATGTCTGAGTGAGACAATTTATTTGAATACCTATAACTTATTGTTTGCGGGTGAATGAAAGATTATAGAACAAGAAACACACACTGTATCTAAAACTCTTCTACAATATTATTTCAGGAGCCAGTTCCGGTATAGGAGCGGGAACAGCCATTTTGTTCAGTAAGTTGGGAGCCAGACTTGCTCTTACAGGGAGACAGGAAGAAAATCTTAAAAAGACGGCAGAACAGTGCAATACAAACAGTAAAACTGAGGTAAAGGAGAGATCAGAGGTCCAGATAAGGAGGAGTATACATCTCTTTTCCCCCACAATATCTCTCTTATCATCCAACCAAACCCTATCATGTGGGTACTCAAAAGTATCGTCTTAAATAGACGATTCTTTTGAGTACCCAAAACATAGGGTTATACGGTTAAATTACTGATTTAAGAACATGCAAAACGCCCCTTAACTAGAGCTCTTAGAGATGTATATATTCATTTACCCTTGCCCTGAAACAGAAAACATGATTGTGGTGCACTTGCAGTATTGAATATTTTAGTTTTGAACTCATTATGGAAAACTTTTGAAACGTCATGTCTTGCTAATTAATATACATGTATCACTTTTACAACTAGTCCAAAGGTCAGTTATCCTGTAAACTGGGATATAATAGCCAATCATCAGAGGACCAGATAAGAGGGAGTGAACAGGTCTTTTCCCGACAATGTTTATCTTATTACTCAACCAAATCCTATGTTGTGGGTACTCAAAAGAATCATCTCACTGAGACGATTCTTTTGAGTACACACAACATAGGGTTTGAATGTCAAATAAGGATTTTAGAACATGAAAAATGCCCCTTATCTAGAGGTCTGCAATCATTGTAACCATTTTATGTCGAAATGGAATCAAATTTATAAAATGAAGAAATTTTATCCATAAGAAGTTCATATAAATATCATAGAAACTGATGCTGCAATCAAAAGCAAAATATCGCTGATATGTGAGGGATGTTATATGCAACTTGTTTTATTTACCATTTGTCACACACCTATAGATACATTTAGTAAGATAAAAATTAACCATATACAACAAATCTGCAGCATTTAGGACTGAACATTGTCTGTAATTGAAAGTATAATAATTTAATAGAATTGAAAACATTGAGTCAAAAGAAGACTTATGAGCAATTTCTCTTTTCTTTTTTTTTTTAAAAAGTGTTTTGCTGCAGATGCTTCTTTATAAGAGAATGGGATAAATATATAACAGGCATGTGTGCTATTTCCGGAAGGTGATGTGTCGTTGGTCGTAACTTCCATATAAATGCGAAAAACTGGTGATGATGCATAGAAACATTAAAACCCAAAATGAGAAAGTCAAAGAAGTTGCATACAAAACATAACTTGAATATTGTTCCAGCATATGGCACTGTTGGTTTAAACACCTCACAAACAAGATTCAAAGTCTCCAGAGAGCTGCAGTTTGATTATATTTTCAGAGCTCTAGTTAAGGGGAGTTTTGAACGTTCTAAAATCCTACTTTTACCCTCTAACCCTATGTTGTGGGTACTCAAAAGAATAGTCTCATTTAATGGTATAAAATGAAAAATGGTTTTACTTTTTCAGGCTTTTTGCATGGTTGGTGATCTTACAAATGAAGATGATGTGAAAAGAATAGTTGCGGACACTGTAAAGCATTATGGAAAACTGGATATTTTGGTTTGTATACACATGTACTTCTGTGTAATTTTTTTTTTTTTTTTTAAGAGTTTTTAAAAAGAGAACAGCAGAATCTCTATAGCCAAGAGAGTAACAATTAGGATGTTAGAGAACCGTTTATGTTATCCCTTTCCCACATACAACAAATTTATAGCAGACAAAACATATCTTGGCAAAAAAAATGAAAATCTCTATTAACCCATTACTTCACTGTTGCAGACGACTTTTGAAAACATTGCAATAAAAGGTGAAATTACTCAAAACAAGCAATTTCACCTTTTATTGCAATATTTTCAACTCTTTATCAATATAACTCTTCCAGATTTCTAGATTGGTGAAATTGTTCGCCTGATGATTGTAAAGCAGACAACCTATGAAAAGTCATGTGAATTAAGGTAGTAGGAGGTCAAAGGGAAGTAAATCGAATTGGCTTGCTGGGAAGACAATTTTGTCCAGGGGATTTCAGATGAATATGTAAGACTGAAATTGTCATCCATTGGACAATAATGATTTTGCTGAAAGTTGAATTCTTTTTTTGAAAACTATTATCCTGTGAGTGATTATAACCAAACCCTGGTTTGCTTTTGACTGTATTGACACCTTCAGAGTATTTTTTAGAACATCCTGTATTTTCTGAAATTTAAAGTAAAATTCAGTGCGGGATAAGGGTGACCTATCATTTGACGTCGTAGCTAAAAAAATGGTAGCATGAGCCCTGAGTTTCTGGTGCTGTAATGGTAGATATAAGAATGGACTTTGATTTAATACAGGTTTGTGGCTTCATTGGCATGTTGGGAAAGAACCAAAACCCATAACGTTGCAATGGTCGCCTATGTAAAATGAATTGCTTCCCTTTGACCAGAAGCCTAATGAAAACATCCACTTGAAACTCTTCAATTTTTAATGCTTTAGCCTATGTTGTTAAGCACAGGACTTCAAATCTTTTGAAGGTTTCAAGGTAGTGGTTCGAATCCCTCCAGAAGCACAACTATTTGTTTTCTTTTTAACCAGGTTTTCCGAAGTAAAAATCTGGTTATTAGTTTGGTGAAGTCGGCGGGCGGGCGGGCGTCAACTTTCCTTGTCCGGACCATAACTTTGCCATGCATAGAGATATTTTCAAATAACTTGGCACAAACATGCACCATATCAAGACGATGTGCCAAATGCAAAAACAAATCTGTAGATTCAAGGTCAAGGTCACAGTGATAAGAAATAGACTTTAATTGAACTTTTCTTGTCCGGACCATAACTTTGTCATGCATAGAGATATTTTCAAATAACTTGGCACAAACATGCATCATATCAAGACGATGTGCCAAATGCAAAAAAAAAATTGTAGATTCAAGGTCAAGGTCACAGTGATAAGAAATAGACTTTAATTGAACTTTTCTTGTCCGGACCATAACTGTGTCATGCATGGAGATATTTTCAAATAACTTGGCACAAACATGCACCATATCAAGACGATGTGCCAAATGCAAAAAAAAATCTGTAGAGTCAAGGTCACAGTGATAAGAAATAGATTTTAATTGAACTTTTCTTGTCCGGACCATAACTTTGTCATGCATGGAGATATTTTCAAATAACTTGGCACAAACATGCACCATATCAAGACGATGTGCCAAATACAAAAAAAAATCTGTAGATTCAAGGTCAAGGTCGCATCGATAAGAAATAGACTTTAATTGAACTTTTCTTGTCTGGACCATAACTGTGTCATGCATGGAGATATTTTCAAATAACTTGGCACAAATATGAACTATATCAATTTGATGTGTCACATGCGAAACTTTTGTCTGTAGCTTCAAGGTCAATGTCACAGTGACAACAAATAGACATCAGTTGAACTTTTCTTGTCCGGACAATAACTTTTTCATCCATAGAGTTATTTTCAAATAGCTTGGAACAGATATACACCATATCAAGACGCTGTGTCATATGCACAATTTATGTGTTTAGCTTCCAGGTCAATGTATTTAGCTTCCAGGTCAAGGTCACAGTGACAGAAAATATACTTTACTTGAACTTTTTTTGTTCAGACCATAACTTTACCATGCATATAGATATTTTCAAATAACTTCGCGCAAATATGCTCCATATTAAATAACTTGGCAATTTAAAAGAATATAGCATAGATATGAGTAAGTTGCATAACCTCGGGCCCTGGATCTAGTCTGTTTGCAAAGGCATAAACGCGTTACTATCAAGAAAAGGGTTAAGGCAGATCACTGATTATCAACCTGGCATTAGGGAGCCTAAAATGTGGCTGCTTACAACAAAAGGTTGCTTAATATCTGTTATCTATTATATGTTCCTAATAAATGAGGCCATCAACACACGATTGACTGAATTGAACTGATATTTGTTAGATAAAATTGTGATATATTTAATTGACAAAGTAATTATGATTATTCATCAATAGAAATATTCCCTGTTACTTGAATTACTAGCTTTGATTAACTATTATATTAAAACAGAAAGATTTGACAGATCTGTTAATTCTTAATCAAACACCTTCAATTATAGAAAACCTGGTTTCATGGAATTTCTGTCTTGTTTTCTTCTTTGTTTTCATTAGCTAACACTTTTTGACAGAATTTTAAATTGTACTTTCATTAACCCTTTCCCTCATATAGACGCTTTCTGACGCCTCTGCAGCTGACGGCTATTGAAAACATAGTGACAAAAGAAGAAATTGCACAAAATGTGCAATTTCTCCTTTTGCCATAATGTTTTCCACTTTTAGTCATGGGTTATCCATTCAATTATAGAGACTTTCTATTTTTTGACAAAATGTGTTCAAAGTCGTCTGCTGCAGATTTGTTGTATGAGGGAAAGGGTTAAAAAGTAATAAAATACATTTCTATACATAAATATTAGCTTCTTTGAAGATTTTATTACTTTCAGTCACAGCTGAAATAGGTGGTTGGGAATTTCAAACTCTTATTTTTAGCTCACCTATGCACGAAGTGCAAGGTGAGCTATTGTGATCACATTTTGTCCGGCGTCCGTCGTCCGTCATGCGTCGTCAACATTTCAGCTTGTTTACACTCTACAGGCTACATTTTGCATCCAATCTCCATGAAAGTGTATCAGAACATTCATCTCCATCAAATCTTGGACAAGTTCGAAACTGGGCCATATGAGGTCAAAAACGAGGTCACTAGGTCAAATTGAAGCAAAATCTTGTTAACACTCTTGAGGCCACATTTTCAACTTGAGCATGTTGAAACTTTATCAGAATGTTTGTCTAAATGAAATCTAGGCCAAGATCGAATATGGGTCATGCCGGGTTAAAAACTAGGTCACTAGGCCAAATTGAAGGGTAATCTTGTTAACACTCTAGAGGCCGAATATGGATCATGTAGGGTCAAAAACTAGGTCACTAGGCCAAATTGAAGGAAAATCTTGTTAACACTTTGGATGCCACATTTGAAATTTGGTCAGAATGTTTGTCTGAATTATATCTAGGTCAAGTTCGAATATGGGTCATATTGGGTCAGAAACAAGGTCAATAAAGGAAAATTGAGCAAGTTGAAAATTTGTCACAAGGTTGTCTTGATGATATCTAGTCCATGTTGGAATATGGGTCATATCAGGTAAAAAAATATAGATCACTAGGCCAAATGAAGGAAAATCTTGTTAACACTGTGGAGGTTGCATTCAGAATAATTGTCTTGTTGTGTTTTGCATTGCAGTACATTGTATAATTAAGGTGAGCGATCCAGGGCCATCATGGCCCTCTTGTTTTTAAAATGAGACGGTAAAACATTTTGATTTTTTGGCATAATGTTCCCAAAAGGTTAAAGTTAATTATAAATAAAGAACAGGTCATGAGTATTTCTAGAACTTGTTGATTTTTGCTTTTAAACATTGATGTTCCAATAATTTTACACGGTCAAAACAGTATGTTAAAATTGTAATACCATATGGCTATTTCAGTACAGTTTGATTATATTTGTTGGTGATGTGATCAATAATGTATTATATCTGAAAGCAAATATATTTCTTGTTACTTTGATACCAAATTATTACCAAAATGTTGAAAAATAAATGAAATAAAGGATTTTTCTTGTCTCTCGTTGATGTTGTTTTTATCGAAAATTCTGGAAGGGGTGTAGGGTAATTCAAATTAAAATAAAATTGTTATTTGACGGTAAATTTCTTTTAAATTTTGTTTTTGAATCCAGGAAATGATACACATTAAGAAATTATCAAGCTGATCATAATTTGAAATGATGCCCATTAGGCTCCTACTACAGGGAATTTCTCCTTTTGCCACCATGTTTTCAAATTTGTCTGCTGCAGATATGTGTAAATGTGTCTACATGTTGAGAATGTTTTTTTGGGGGGAGATTCCTTTGCTTCAAAAATATCAGAAGAATATAGTATGTGGAAGATCTTAACTATTGTAAAATTCTAATAGTGAGATGAAGATTTGAGCAATTTTGTCTTTTTATACACCCATAACTAAATATTCTCGCCATATAGTGTTTGCCCTGTCTCAGCCTATCTGTATTCGAGTATTCAAATGAATATGTTGTAAAATTATATCAGATATGGTCAGAAGTTATACAAATTAACCTTCAAACTAGGAAGAAATAGACTGAAAGTGTGATCTCCTTTAACAATAACATATTTTCATATTTTGAGCTCAACTGGCTAAAGGTCAGCCGAGCTTATGGGATGACTTCATTTCTGTCCCCCCGTAATTCTGTTGCTTATATAATTCCCAGTTTTCATATATAATCCTCATTAAAGTAACTCAAGTTGAAAGTTGTTGTTTTCTGTTTTGATTGATTGATTGGGGTTTAATGCTGTTTTCAAAAAAAAGTCTGTCATATCACAGCGGCCAGTTCACCTACTCATGTGTTTCCTGGTATTCTCACACCAGTCCAAACATCATTCTTTCTAAGCAACTGGCTGCTCTTTCACATAAACTGTCGGCCGATTGGTGAAAGACAAATGACGCTTGTCACAGTGACTTTTGTCAAACATCGGGAAGAAAGTTGGCAGAGGTGGGGTTCCAACTTGCAACCCCTGGATTGACAGAACACCTATCTTCCGACTGAGCTACCAGGGCTAGACTTTTGTACCACAGAGTCAACAATTGTCATGTGATGTTTTTGTAACTTGCACAACTTTTGTGTTTCATTAACCCTTTCCCACTTGCATTCTGACTTGTCTCTCACCTTTTCAGGTAAACAATGCAGGTATAGCTTTGAAAGGTGGCATTGAAAATACATCGTTGGCGGATTATGACAAAGTCTTTAATGTCAATGTAAGGTTAGTATTTTACTGAATAACTCGTATTCAAAAAGTTAAACATTTTTAGCTTGTCTGTTTTTCAAAGAAATAAAATCTGGATATTCTGATATGGTGTCAGCGTCTGCATTGTCAAAAAACTTAAACCTTACCTATAACTCAAAAAACTTTAACCTTACCTATAACTCAAATTTTTTTAACCTTACCTATAACTCAAAATACTTGCAACATTTTCAAATGAAACTTAGGACACATGTTCCTAGGAACAATACACATGTGTTTACCAAGTCTCATAACTCAGGCTTTAATTATTATTCAGTTATGCCCCTTTTTAGATTTAGAAACAAAATCAGACGAGTGGTGGCATTCGCTCCGTGGCCCTCTTGTTACTGAAATTATGATCAAGAAGCTGAAAACATTATTTTTAAATAGTTTGTCTCGTGCATTGATGTCATGGGCTGTATATCATACTAGACCCAAAACATTTAGTATAATCACTATGGATTTTTAGCTCGCCTATTGGAAGAAATAGGGGAGCTTATGTAGTCACCCCTGCGTCTGCATTGGTGTTGGCGTTGCCAGCTTGGTCAAACCTTTGCGTGCAAGGCCTTTTCTCAGACACTGTGTATGCTGTTGCTTTGAAACTTGACTTATTCGGGGTCATTAGGTGACCTTGTATGACAAGTCCCATAACTCTGGAATGGAATTTTACTGAATTGTACCTCTTCTTAGCTCGCCTATTTGAAGAAATAGGGGAGCTTATGTAATCACGTCCGCGTTGGCAGCTTGGTCAAGGCCTTTTCTCAGACACTGTGTATGCTGTTGCTTTGAAACTTCACACACTTATTCAGGGTCATTAGATGCCCCTGTATGTAAAGTCCCATAACTCTGGAACAGATTTTGACTGAATTGTGCCCCTTTTTGGACTTAGAATTTTGGTCAAACCTTTATATGCAAGGCCTTTTCTCAGATACTGTGTGTGCCGAGCCCTGGTAGCTCAGTCGGTAGTGACGTGGGCTGTCAATCTAGGGGTTGTGAGTTTGAATCCCGGCTCGGCCAACTTTCTTTCCGACGATTGACAAAAGTCAATGCGACATGCGTCATTCGTCTTCCACCAATGAGCTAAGTCTATGTGGAAAAGCAGCGAGTTGCTTGGGAAGAATGTTGTGTGGAGTACTGGTGTGAGAAAACCAGGAAATGCATGAGTAGGTGAACTGGCCGCCGTGATATAACTGAGAAATTGTTAAAAATGCCGTTAAACTCCAATCAATCAATTAATCAATCAGACACTGTGTTTGCTGTTGCTTTGAAACTTCACACACTTATTCAGAGTCATTAGATGACCTTGTATGTCAAGTCCCATAACTCTGATATGGATTGTGCCCCTTTTTAGACGTAGAATTTTAGTCAAACCTTTGCGTGCAAGGCCTTTACTCAGACACTGTGTATGCTGTTCCTTTGAAACTTCACACACTCATTCAGGGTCATTAGATGACCTTGTATGTCAAGTCCCATAACTCTGGAATGGATTTTAACTGAATTGTGCCCCTTTTTGGACTTAGAATTTTGGTCAAACCTTTGCATGCAAGGCCTTTTCTCAGACACTGTGTATGCTGTTGCTTTGAAACTTCACACACTTATTCAGGGTCATTAGATGACCTTATATGTCAAGTCCCATAACTCTGGAATGGGTTTTGACTGAATTTTGCCCCTTTTAGGACTTAGAATTTTAGTCAAACCTTTTGGCAAGGCCTTTTCTCAGACAATGTATATGCTGTTGCTGTGAAACTTCACACACTTATTCAGGGTCATTAGATGACCTTGTATGTCAAGTCCCATAACTCTGGTATGAATTTTGACTGAATTGTGCCCCTTTTTGGACTTAGAATTTTGGTCAAACCTTTGGGTGCAAGGCCTTTTCTCAGACACTGTGTATGGTGTTGCTTTGAAACTTCACACACTTATTCAGGGTCATTATATGACCCTGTATGTCAAGTACCATAACTCTGAAATGGATTTTGACTGAATTGTGCCCCTTTTTGGAATTAGAATTTTGGTCAAACCTTTGGGTGCAAGGCCTTTTCTCAGACACTGTGTATGCTGTTGCTTTGAAACTCCATACATTTATTCAGGGTCATTAGATGACCTTGTATGTCAAGTCCCATAACTCTGGAATATTGAAAAGGTGTATTATCTTGCAATAGGTGATACTGTGTGACTTTACCTTATGCTATAACTGCTCTGAAGTAGGCACTGATAGACGATGGCACTGATAGGCGAGCTATATTGTCCTCCGACAACTCTGTTAAGTGATATAGTAACATCATGAAATACATGTGGTCTTCCTAAACAAGGCAGTGGATACACACAAAACCCTCATCCGAATCCATTGTCCAGAGCTCTATCTTGTCACCCATGTACGCTACAAGGGTAGAAAATACTACCCATCTTGTGACTATGGTAAATACAAAACACTTTATAAAATGTTGTGAAAGTTTGGATCAGAAAATATTTACATGTACTTTAAAAACTATGGTGGTATTTCCATTTGTTTGCTTATCAACAGGTGAAACTAAAGGATAGGAATAATTGATATCTTTAGGTCCTTGTATGTTGGTATCATAAGTCTACCATCAAGTTAAAAAACTTCATACTAGTACCTGTAGGTAGCATTTTGCTTGGTATAATTTGGTGTTGAGGTGCTGACGCTCAACACCTAAGAATAGCTGAAATTCTGCTGAAAATAAAATTAACCCTTTCAAGGATGCAGTTTTCAGAATGGACTAGTCCCAATTTGCATTTGAAAGAGTTCATAGCCAATTTGTAGGAATTTCAAGATAAGAATGTTGATTTGAGCAATCAACAGTATAGAGCCTCACCGTACAGCTTGAATACAACTTGAATACAGCTTGAATACAGCTGGAATGCACCGGCTGGCCTGGCTCTAAGCTGGTGGCACAGGCTTAACCCTTTCCCAAATACAACAAATTAGTAGCAGACGACTTCGAAAACATCTTGACAAAAGTGTGAAAAATCTCCATAAATGAGAGTTTAATTATTAGATAGAGTTGAAAATATTGTGGCAAACAGAGGAATTCCTCATTATGCCTATTTGAGGGAATGAAGGTTAAAAACAAATGGGTTCCAGAAGTCAACTTTAGGGTAAAAAAAAATGTACTTCACATGGCAATATACCACATTATTATGCTGGCGGTTCCGCATTTTATACAAACTAAAGGCTGTATAGTAAATGTATCAAGTATAACAGGAATAAGATCTGTAAGTGTTCACACATGATCCCCTTTTCTCATTTGCATATGTGCCTAGTCACCCTTTAACCCTTTCTCACATACAACAAATCTGCAGCAGATGACTTTGAAATGATCAAGTCCAAAATATATAAATTCTCTGTAAATGATATTATGATTATTGAACAGATTGAAACCATTGTGGCAAAGGGAGAAATTGCTCATTTTGATTAATTTCTCCCTTGGCCACAATGATTTCAAGTCTTCTGCTGCAGAGGTTTCAGAAAGCATCTATATGTGGGAAAGGGTTAAAAATAAAATGGGTTCCAGAAGTGAAAGGTTTAAAATTGTATTTCACAGGGCGATATACCACATGACGATGCTGGCTGTTCCACATTTAATACAGAGTAAAGGCTGTATAGTTAACGTATCTAGTGTAAATGGAATAAGATCTGTAAGTGTTTACACATGATCCCCATTTTAGCTCACCTGAGCACGAAGTGCTTAAAGTGAGTTATTGTGATCGCCTTTTGCCCGGCGTGCGTTGTGCATCCATCAACATCTTCTCCTCAGTAATTAGCGAGTCAATTTGGATGAAACTTGACAGAAAGCATCCTCTTAATGATCTCACCAGAATTCCTTCAAATTTGTTTGGATCCATGCAGAAATCTGGTTTCCATGGCAATGAAACAATTTTTTAGCTCTACTGGCCAAAGGCCAGAAGGGCTTATGTCGTGGCGATGTGTCCGTCGTCCGTGCGTGCGTGCGTCCGTAAACAATTTCTTGTTAACACGATACAGTCTTCACTTTTGATTGTATCTCAACCAAACTTATACAGTAGTTAGATATCCATGAGAGCTCGGTTCCTTTCGAAAACCAGCTAGATCCGCCCATGCATGACTGGATTATGGCCCTTGAAATGGTCAAAATTGCTATAAAAGAGCTTGTTAACACGATACAGTCTTCACTTTTAATTGTATCTCAACCAAACTTATACAGTAGTTAGATATTCATGAGAGCTCGGTTCCTTTCGAAAACCAGCCAGATCCGCCCATGCAAGACTGGATTATGGCCCTTGAAATGGTCAAAATTGCTATTAAAGAGCTTGTTAACACGATACAGTCTTCACTTTTGATTGTATCTCAACTAAACTTATACAGTAGTTAGATATCTATGAGAGCTCGGTTCCTTTTGAAAACCAGTCAGACCCGCCCATGCAAGACTGGATTATGGCCCTTGAAATGGTCAAAATTGCTATAAAAGAGCTTGTTAACACGATACAGTCTTCACTTTTGATTGTATCTCAACCAAACTTATACAGTAGTAAGATATCCATGAGAGCTCGGTTCCTTTCGTAAACCAGCCAGATCCGCCCATGCAAGACTGGATTATGGCCCTTGAAATTGTCCAAATTGCTATAATTGAGCATGTGAACACAATAGAGGCTCCATTTACTATCTGATCTTCACCAAACTTAGATAGTAGTTAAATATTGATGAGAGCTTGGTTCCTTTTGAAAACCAGCTAGATCCGCCCATGCAAGACTGGATTATGGCCCATGAAATTTTAAAAATTGCTATAATACAGCTTGTGAACGCAAAAGAACCTCCATTTACTATCCGATCTTCACCATACATACATGCTCTGGATTGAAAATGACCAAAGAACCATACCAGTAGAGCATAGGCCCTCATGGGCCTCTTTTTTTTTAAAGTTCTTCTCCTTCCAAACTGCTTGGCAGATTTTCAAATAATTTTGCAGAAATGTTCCTTAAGTGACCCACTATCAGATTCCTACAAGCCATGTTGATTGGTAGAAAAACATGGCCACCAGGGGGTGGGGCTATTTTGCCTTGTATTGCTATAGTGAAAACTTAAAAGATCTTCTCCAAAAGTGTCAGGCCGATTATCAAATAATTATGTAGAAATGTTCACTCTAGAAATGTTCCTAGGGTGACCCTCTATCAGATTCCTTCAAGTCATGTTGATTGGTCGAAAACTATGAGCGATCCAGGGCCATCATGGCCCACTTGTTCTCATTGGGATATGGGCCTTGTCACACTTCAATTCTTTCCCATATACAACGAATCTGCAGAAGACAACTCTTAAAATATCTCGGCAAAAATATGGAAACTTTCTATAAATGTTATCAAAATTATGGATTTTTTTTAGCAATTTCTGATTTTTGTCACAATGTTTTCAGAAGTTGACTGCTGCAGAGGCAGCATAAAGGGTTAAAGGTGCTGAACTCCCAAATTATTGATTTTATTCTGTTAAAAAATTGTCTTGAAATATTAGAACCACAATTCGTGGATAAAATAAGAGTAATAACTTCGCTTTCCATGACCATAAACGTCTAAATATTGATTGTATAATGCTTCATTTTTACTGGGAGAATTTCAATTGACAGTTTTTCAACATTTACTTCCAAAATAGTTTTGAACTACTTATTACTTACTTTGTTGTCACTATAAGCAGTACATGTAATTGTAGAAGTTCCAACATTTCAAAATTTTGACCTCTATCTGGAGTTCAGGACCTTTAACCTTTTCCCTCATACGACAATTCTGCAGCAGACGACTTTGAACATCTTTTGTCAAAAAATCGAAAATCTCTATAATTGAATGGATAACCTATGACTAAAAGTGGAAAACATTGTGTTAAAAGGAGAAAATGCTCGTTTTGAGCAATTTCTTCTTTTGTCACTATGTTTTCAAAAAGCCGTCTGCTGCAGAGGCGTCAGAAAGCGTCTATATGTGGGAAAGGGTTAATAACAAAAACGGCATAGATCATATAGTTGTAATTGTGTAGATTAAAGTACTTGTACGCAAAATAATGTTTATGTTGTAAACAAAGGTTGTAGGGGTGTACTATATAATAGTCTTTGACTATGATATGTTTCCTTCTTTTTTTTGCCTATAAGTTACCCTGAAGCTCGGTCGGTAGTGATTTAGGCTTTCAATGAATCCAAGGGCTGTGAGTTCGAACCCAAGCTTGGCCAACATGATTTCCGATGAGTTCACCTTAAATCACCAACGGGTTTAACAGTCCATGTGGAGGAGCAGCAAGTTGCTTGGAAAGACTGTTGTGTGGAGTACTGGTGTGAGAAAGGCAGGAAACATATGTGTAGGTGAACAGGCTGGCATGATATGACTGAACAAGTTGTTTAACCATTTCCCAAGTAAAACATATCTTCAGCAGACGATCTTGAATATATAGTGACAAAATCTGAAAAATCTCCATTAAAGATAGCTTAATTGTTAAATAAAGTTGAAAACAGTGTGGCCAAACGAGAAATTGCTCATCATGAGCAATTTCACCGTTGGCCACACTGTTTTCAAAAGTCGTCTGCTGCTATTGCGTCAAAATGCGTCTGCAGGTGGAAAAGGGTTAAAATGGTGTTTAATCTGAATCAATCAACCTAAAAGTAATCTGCTGCTTAAGATTATGGAAAAGTTGATAGTGCTTTTGAAATGTTGCAAAATCATTTAAAATTGTGTTTGTTTGAATTTTGTTTAACTCTCTCCCTAATAGTCAACATTTGATTCTTATCCTGCTGATGACGTTTCAAAAACATTTTGAAAGAATGCTTGTTTTTTTCACCAACAATGTTCATTATTTAAAAGAATTTCATTTTTTTTTTCTTTTAAATTTTTTTTTTTTCAGAAATGTTATAATAGATTACTCTTAACCCTTTCCCACCAGAAGGTGCATTTTGATGAGCTTGCAGCAGACAACTTTTGAAAACCTTGTTGTCAAAGATAAAAATGCTCAAAATATTTTCAACTCTTTTCAACTATTTTACTTACATTTAAGATATCCATATAGATACATGTATGTTCAAAGGTGTCTGCTGCAGATTTGTTGGTACAGTGTTAACCCTTTCCCTCATATAGACGCTTTCTGACGCCTCTGCAGCAGACGGCGTTTTGAAAACATAGTGACAAAAGAAGGAATTGCACAAAACGTGCAATTTCTCCTTTTGCCACAATGTTTTCCCCTTTTTATACGACCGTTTCTTAAAAACGGTACGTATTATGGTATGGTCATGTCCCTCCGTCCTTCAGTTCGGGTTTTCCGCACTTTTTTCTTACATACTTTGAGCTATTGAGCTATATAAGGCTTTGTAGTGATGTGTCACAGATCAAGTTCATATTTCCTGGGATTTCGTCAATTTTTGAATGAGTTTTGCCCCTTTTTGGACTTAGAATATTTGTTTTCCGCACTTTTTTTCTACATGCTTTGATGTATTGAGCTGAAATTATGTATATGGCTTTGTAATCAAGTGTCACAGATCAAGTTCACATTTCCTCGAATTTCGTATATGGCTTTGTAATCATGTGTCACAGATCAAGTTCACATTTCCTCGGATTTCGTCAATTTTTGAATGAGTTATGCCCCTTTTTGGACTTAGAATATTGGTTTTCCGCACTTTTTTCTTACATACTTTGAGCTATTCAGCTGAAATTTTGTATAAGGCTTTGTAGTGATGGGTCACAGATCAAGTTCACATTTCCTCGGATTTCGTCAATTTTTGATTGAGTTATGCCCCTTTTTGGACTTAGAATATTTGTCAATTTCTGCATGAGTTATGCATTTTTCTTAGTTTCCCATTATTCTTTAACAACTTATTCCTGAACAACTTTATTAACTTTAAAACAACAATATATAAAAACAAAGAGGAAACTTACAAAGAAGTTCCTGACGGGCGTATTATGTACCGTTTGCGGTACTCTTGTTGTCATAGGTTATCCATTCAATTATGGAGATTTTCTATGTTTTGACATTTTATGTTCAAAGTCGTCTGCTGCAGATTTGTTGGTACAGTGTTAAATATCATGTTAGGTAAACTGCTAAAATTACTTCTTAGATATTTTTCACTTTTATGATCCGCGGATTGAATTTTTTTTTCCCTGCATTAAATAAGCTTTTCCCACTTGCAATTGCATTCTTTGAAAATATTGTTGCATAAGAAGAAATTATGAGCAATTTCTCCTTTTGCCACAATAATTTAAACCATTCCCTAATCATTCCCTCCGTTACGAATATTTTCCATGCTTTAACCAAGATGTTTTCAAAGTTACCTGCAACAGATTTGTTAACCCTTTCCCACATTCAAGAAATCCTGCAGCAGACGACTTTGAACATATCTTGTCAACGAATAGAAAATCTCTATAATTGAATGGATAACATATGACTAAAAGTGAATATATTGTGGTAAAAGAAGAAATTGCTTGTTTTGTCATTATGTTTTCAAAAAGCTGTCTGCTGCAGAGGTGTAAAAAAGCATCTATATGTGGGAAAGGGTTAAAAGGGAAAATGGGTTAAACCGGTTGTTTCAAAAGTTTTTAGCAATGAAAACTCAAACCAGTGTAGTGCAGTTTAATGTACATGTTATGTTTTGTTTTTCAGTTTCCTGGTATTTTAGCGTACAACATGTCAAAAAGTGCTCTTGATCAGTTTACAAGATGTTGTGCCTTAGGTAAAGTTATAATTTTTAATGATAAATTCTAGAAGAATGCTAGTGTTTTTCTTTCGCTTTTGGTAGGAAATGTAAAGCTCTTAAAAACTTTTGAATTCACTCATTCCCTCATAATGCATATTGCTACTGTTTGCCGGAATCTGCCAGGCCAAGTGGGTAGCATTGGAGATTTGTGATAGAGTTACCAAGGTTGGATCCCCCACTAGCGGCGGTCGTGGTTGTGAGTCTTTATGATTTAGGCACATTTTAGAGCTAAGTACTTATTTGTCAGTAGGGCCTCATAAACCCAAATTAATTTTGACTTTTCTGAAAGAAATCCTAGAAAATTTGGAAAACTTGGAAGTTCTATTTTGAAACAGATAAGAAAGCATTTTTGTAAAGAGAAAACATATATATAGATGATTATAGATTAACCCTTTCCAACATACAGCAAATCTGCAGCAGGCAACTTTGAAAACATTTATGCAAATACATGGAATTAAAGAATAATTACTGAAAAAGGACAAAATATGTTCAAAGTCGTCTACTGCAGAATTGTTGTATGAGGGAAAGGATAATTGATCTGATAACAAGACTATGCACATATGCAATCTGATCAAATTCATCAATCATTAACCCTTTCCCACATACAACAAATCTACAGCCAGACGACTATGAAAACATAGGGAAAAGTATTAAACATTTCTACAAAAGAGTATTATTAAGGGTTACAGTTGAACATTGTGACAAAAGGAGAAATTGCTCATTATTAGCAATATCCCCTTTTGTCAAAATGTTTTCAAAAGTCATCTTCTGCAGGTGCGTCAAAATGTGTCTACAAGTGGGTAAGGGTCAAACTTGAAAACTCCGAAGTTCTGTTTTTCTCTGGCCTGGCTCATCTTTTCTATAGGATACAAAAATGTTGACATTCAAATTCATTTCAGATCTGGCACCAAAGCAAGTCCGAGTTAACAGTGTGAAGTGAGTGAATTGTTTTACCATGATCTTTCAAATGGGGTCGGATATGTTGTTTTGATTTGGGTTTAATTTTATTATTCTCCCCCCCCCCCCCCCCCCCCCCCCAAAAAAAACCACTTGGCAGAGCTTAATAGTCGCCGCTTCTTCCGTATCACTTTTGTCTTTGTCCCGCCTTGGTCAGGGGTATTTTTCTGCAATCACTGACTTGAATTCAATGAAACTTCATAGGAAGCTTAACCCTTTCCCTCATATAGACGCTTTCTGACGCCTCTGCAGCAGATGGGTTTTTGAAAACATAGTGACAAAAGAAGAAATTGCTCAAAACGAGCAATTTCTCCTTTTGACACAATGTTTTCCACTTTTAGTCATAGGTTATCCATTCAATTATAGAGATTTACCACTTTTTGACAAAATATGTTCAAAGTCGTCTGCTGCAGAATTGTCGTATGAGGGAAAGGGTTAACTAACAAGAGATGTGCATATTGTCAACCCTGTTTTTTTTCACAGAGTTATTGCCCTTTAATTTCTATGTCTGTCTGTCTTGCCTTTAACCCTTTCCCTCATACGACAATTCTGCAGCAGACGACTTTGAACATATTTTGTCAAAAAATGGTAAATCTCTATAATTGAATGGATAACCTATGACGAAAAGTGTAAAACATTGTGGCAAAAGGAGAAATTGCAAGTTTTGAGCAATTTCTTTTTTTGTCACTATGTTTTCAAAAAGCCGTCTGCTGTAGAGGCATCAGAAAGCGTCTATATGAGGGAAAGGGTTAACTGTGTTATTTCTCAGCAACCACAATCTGGTGATTGTTAAAATTGTGTTATCAAGGGCCTCTTGTTTATTTATCTCTTTAGCCCTGGAGTTATTCTAACAGAAATACACAAACGAGGAGGACAGAGTGAAGAAGAGTATAAACAGGTAAATTGTTCAATTCATGTCATTTTCAGCTGAATATAACATTTAGACGTTTTCTGATGCCTCTCAAGCAGGTGACTTTTGAAAACATTGTGACAAAAGAAGAAATTGCTCAAAACGAGCAATTTTCTTTTTGGCCACAATGTTTTCAACTATTTCAAGTAAAAAATATTTTCGGTGCAAATTTGTTGTATGTGGGAAAGGGTTAAACAAATAAGGTGGGCTATCTACTCATCCCATATCAGTGTCATTACATTGATTAAGATAGGAGTTCAACCCTTTCCCACATACAGACACTTTCTGACACCCCTACAGCAGACGACTTATGAAAACATTGTGGCCAAAGGAGAAATTGCTCATGATGAGCAAACTCACCTTTTGTCCTTATGCAACAATGTTTTCAAGTCTATTTGACCTTGACCCACATACAACAAATCTGCAGCAGACAGTTTAAAAACATTAAGTCAAAAGTATGGAAACTCAAGAAAGAAGAAAGAACTATTGTTGATTAAAGTTGAAAAAACTGTGGCAAAAGGAAAATGTTCTCATTTTGAGCAGCTTCTCCTTTTGCCACTATGTTTTCAAAAGTCTGCTGCTGTGGCGTATGTGAGAAAAGGTTTATAGGATAATTTGCTAATTTTGAGCATTTTCTCCTTTTGTTACTATGTGATGTATGTGAGAAATGGTTAATAATTAACCTCTCATTTATTGAGATTTCTCATGTTTTTGCTAGTTTGTTTTCCAAGTCGACTCCTGCAGATTTGTTGTATGTGGAAAAAAGGTTAAGGTCTAGTTGTGTTTACACCTTTTAACTTTCCAACTATAGCTCCATAGTTGATGTAACTTGACACACTGATAAACTGATAAACTACCGTGTACGAAGAGGCATAACACATCAGCCTGTCCATGTGAAACCAGTTGGCATTTCTGTGTAGTTTATAGGTTCAGATCACCCTATCCATCTTATCAGTTTTGTCATAAGTTAACATAATATTAACCCTTTCCCTCATACAACACTTCTGCAGCAGACGACTTAGAACATGTTTGGTCAAAAAATAGAAAATCACTTATTGAATGGATAACCTATGACTAAAAGTGGAAAACATCAAGTTGACATTATATTAACCCTTTCCCTCATACAACAATTCTGCAGCAGACGACTTTGGACATATTTTGTCAAAAAATAGAAAATCTCTATTAATGAATGGGTAACCTATGACTAAAAGTGGAAAACATTGTGGCAAAAGGAAAAGGAGAAATTTTAGCAGTTTCATCACCATGTTTCCAAAAATTAGTCTGCGGCAGAGGCATCAGAAAGCATCTATATAAGGGAAAGGGTTAAAACAATATAGAACAGTTAAGATCTTTGCCAGACTGTGCTGCTGATTTATGACTGATGCATTGGTGTCAGGATAAATAAATCTGGTAGTACTAGTAATGTACCGAGGTAACACTGTGCTATAACTCAAACAATGTTGAAAGTGGCGTAAAACACCATTCAAACAAGCATGGCATCATCGATCACTTAAGCTATTTTCTGCTGCGCTTTAGTTTTACAGGGATCATGTGTTGAATTAACCCTTTCCCACATACAACGAATCTGCTGCAGACAACTTTGAAAACATCTAGGCAGGACTATGGAAATGTTCTATAAACGAAAGCAAAATTATTGAATTAAGTTGAAAAGATAAAAACTAGACTAAAAGTGGAAAACATTGTGACAAAAGGAGAAATTGCACGTTTTGTGCAATTTCTTCTTTTGTTACTATGTTTTCAAAAAGTCGTCTGCTGCAGAGGCTTCAGAAAGCATCTGTATGTAGGAAAGGGTTCAGAAGCATTTTATGTTTGCATAAGGTTAATTTTTTTCACTTAAGGAATGTTTATATAAACTTCCAAAAACAAAGCATGTTTCTAGCCCTTTTTGTCCAGGCAATAAAAACTTCTTAAATATCATTGTACACAGTTTCAAAAAACCCTTTCATTTGTGTTTTTATTTCAGTTTCTTGAAAGGTCTAAAACAACCCATGCCCTTGGAAGACCAGGTGAAGTAGAAGAGGTAGCTGGGATGATTGCATTTCTAGCCTCTGATAATGCATCTTTTATCACTGGTACACAGATTCCTATAGATGGTGGGAGACACGCCATGTGTCCACGATAGTCAGATGCATTGCGACCCCCATCAACCATTTCCAACATATAGACGCTTTCTGAAGCCTCTGCAGTAGACGACTTTTGAAAACATTGTGACAAAAGAAGAAAATGCTCAAAACAAGCAATTTCTCCTTTTGCCACAATGTTTTCAACTTTTTTTTCCAATAAATATACCCTCATTTATAGGGATTTTTCCTCATTTTTGGCCACATGTTTCAAAAGTCGTTTGGTGCAGATTTGTTGTAAGTGGGAAAGGATTAATTTATCAGATTCATTGAAACTCCATTATCCCTTTCCCACATTCAAAAAATCTACTGCATCAAATTTAAAAACATCTAGAGGCTAAAATATGGTAATTCTCTGCTAATGGAAGTATAGTTATTAAATGGAGTTGAAAACATCATGGCAAAAGGGAAAATTGCTCATCATGACTAATTTTTAGCTCCAATGGCTGAAAGCCAGTGTAGCTTATGTCATGGCGAATTGTCCGTCGTGCTTGCGTCTGTGCGTCCGTGCGTCTGTGCGTGCGTTAACTTTTTCCTTTAAACCACTTCTTCTCCCTAACCACTTGGCCAATTTGGTTGAAACTTCATAGGAAGCATCCTCTCAATGTACTCTCTTAAATTCCTTCAATTTTGTTTGATCCATCCATAATTCTTGTTTCCATGGCAACCAAAAGAAAAAAATAGTGAAAACTTAAAAAATCTTCTTCTCTGAAAGTGTCGGGCCGATTTTCAAATAATTTTGTAGAAATGTTCCTTGGGTGACCCTTTATTAGATTCCTTCAAGAAATGTTGATTGGGCGAAAAACATGGCCGCCAGGGGGCGGGGCTATTTTGCCTTATATAGCTATAGTGAAAACTTAAAAAATCTTCTTCTCCAAAAGTGTTCAGCAGATTTTCAAATTATTTTGTAGAAATGTTCCATGGGTGACCCTCTATCAGATTCCTTCAAGCCATGTTGATTGGTAAAACAACATGGCCGTCACAGGGTGGGGCTATTTTGCCTATATGGCTAAAGAGAAAACTTAAAAAATCTTCTCCTCCAAAAGTGTCAGGCCAATTTTCAAATAATTTTGTAGAAATGTTCCTTGGGTGACCCTTTATTAGATTCCTTCAAGAAATGTTGATTGGTTGAAAAACATGGCCGCCAGGGGGCGGGGCTATTTTGCCTTATATAGCTATAGTGAAAACTTAAAAAATCTTCTTCTCCGAAAGTGTTCAGCCGATTTTCAAATAATTTTGTAGAAATGTTCATTGGGTGACCCTCTATCAGATTCCTTCAAGCCATATTGATTGGTCGAAAAACATGGCCGCCAGAGGGCGGGGCTATTTTGCCTTATATGACCATAGTGAAAACTTAAAAAATCTTCGCCCGAATCGTTTAAAAGAACATGAAACGTGAAAGAAGTTATGATGGCCTAACTAGTATGGTAATATTCGTTGATGTTTTAAGTTCTTATCACAGAATATTTGAAACAAATTAGTAGGAAATCCAATTAGTTTTAAATTTTTTTGTTCAGAAAAATTCTACTATTTCTGTAATTTTAAATGCCGACCTCGTTCTGTCGTATTCTATGGTCCATCGTGAGAAGAAATTTTAAGTTCTGTCATTGTTATTCTAAAAAGGTTCTATGGCCTATGGTGTCAAAAGTAATGTTTGTAGAGTTACGTGAACAATTCATGAAATTTACCTGAATTATATTTATTTAATCCGCAGATGATTTTGCTCATTGTTTGTTTAATTACTTAAAATATGGCATCATAGTTGTTTAACTGATTTTCCTATGCCGAATTGTATCGTCAATGTGATTATCGACGTCTCACTGGATCCTTCTGAACATTTGTTTCCTGACACCTCTACACCTGCCGACTTTTGAACGCATTATGGCTTAAGGACAAATTGCTCATAGTGAGCAAGTTCTCCTTTTGGCCAAAATGTTAACAACTCGATTCAATAGTTTTACTCATAGAGGATTTCCATATTGTTGTCAAAGTATTTTACTGCTGCAGGTCTATTTCAGGTGGGAAAGAGTTTTTTATATTTTGGCCAATATATCAAATACAACTTCTCACAAGTCGCCGACATCGTCTTCGTGATCAATGATGTCTTTGGACTGTCTGAGTATATGACGAGTGCTAATCAAAAGCTGTACAATTTAAAAAAAAATGGTAGTAATGGCTTCACTCCTCGGTGCCAAAGGGTTGCGGGGTTGGCATTACCAGGGACACTATATTGTAATAAAGTATCCCTGGCATAACAAATAATGCATCGGTGTTGGGATAAATAACATTGGTAGAACTGAAAATTTACCAGAGAAACAATTTGTTTCATAGTGACTTGTGGCAAAAACGAGAAATTGCTCATAATAACCAATTTCTCCTTTTGCCACATGTTTTCAACGATTCAAATGTCCAGTATAGAGGTTTACCATATATAGTGTTAATCAGATGTTTTCAACGTAGTATGCTGCAGAACGGGTGTATGTGGAAAGGGTTAATAAAGAAAAGAGATTTGGTTGATGGTCTATCTTTATATTATTGGGACGGTTGTCGACAGATATCCGTTCCAGAGTCAAAAAACTTCACAATTAATAAACGGATTTTCGAAGCTACTACGTTCCTAATAACACAGGCAGCGCAGCCGAAACAAATAGTTCTAAGCGGAGGTAAAGATGATGTGATCTATATCAAATGAGCAAACTACACATCATTGCCGAGAACGACGCTTAGGTTGTTGCGGCATCAGAAAAGGGACAAATGGTATTCTCTTTATAAACTTGTAAGTTTCAAAGACAATTAGGTAGAAATGTTTCTTAAAGTGACCTTTTACGAACAAAAAATCAATCCATATGTATTGTTTGAACGACAAGGTGGCATAAGAAAATCGTCAAGTTCTGGTCACATTTCAAGATAATTTAGCAGAATTGTTGCTTCAATGACCCTCTGCATAACTCGTTCAAGCCATATTGATTGGTCGACATAAGAAAAGGTGTAAAAACTATAAGCTT
Source organism: Serripes groenlandicus (assembly GCA_031761405.1). NCBI lineage: Eukaryota > Metazoa > Mollusca > Bivalvia > Cardiida > Cardiidae > Serripes > Serripes groenlandicus. The sequence goes on from JASEVX010000005.1 coordinate 38,168,682, forward strand.
CAAACGACATCTCGTAAACCACTGGACCGATCTCAACTTAACTTTACAGACATATTCCTTTGGTGGTCGTCTTTCAAAGATTCAATGCCTTATTACAAATGTCCTTTATTGATAAGCTATTTTATATGCAGTTTCATTCCATCATTAATCAAATTTTAACCGATAATATCATTTATACATTTGCTACTATACCATCATTCTGGCGATTGCTTTAGGACCATCATGGTCCTCTGCTTGTTTGTTAATAGCTCGACTTTTGAAAAAGTGAGAGCTATTGTCATGACCCTGGCGTCGTAGTCGTCGTCGGCGGCGGCGGCGTCGTCGTCCGGTTAAGGTTTTTTGTTTAGCTCATTTTTTTTCTGTTTTCTCCCTATCAGTCGAGCGTCTATGCGGTGCTCTTGGTTTTGTTTGTTCTTGTTCAGTAAATTATATGTTACACAGTCAGAACATGTACTTAGAAAAATGTTACATTTTGCTTGTTCATACACCGTGCTGAAGGTTTACTATTGTGATCACCTGGTATCCTGCATCTGTCCACCCTTTGCCTTGTGTATATCTTGAACAGAATGACTGCTGGTTGGAATTTAAGTCGAGTTTGAATATTGGTCACCTTCGGTTAAAAAACTATGTCGCCAGGTCAAATGACAGAAAACCTTATGTATGCAACGAAGGTTGCATTTTCAATGGATCCTCATGAAACCTGGTCACAACGATTGTCTTGATAAAATATAGGGCAAATCTGAATATGGGTCATCTTAGTTAATACAATCTAGGTCATCCGGTCAAATCATAGAAAACCCATGTGTATGCAATGGACTACTATTCGCTTGAACGTTATGAAATTTGATCAGAATGTATGTTTTGATATAAACTACGTCAATGTCGTTGGGTTAATAACTAGGTCATCAAATCATTAAATAACCTTATGTATGCCATAAAGGTGACATCTACGACCCACTCAATGGGCATTGTTTTTATGTTCAATGATGTCTAGGTAAAGTTCGAATCTCGATCACCTTGGGTTAAAAACTAGGTCACAATGTCAAATCAGGGAACAATTTTAACACTCTAGAGGCCACATTCATAACCCAATGTTCATGAAAGTTGGTCAGGCCATATTTAATATCCAATCTTAGTGAAAAGTCAGAATTTTTTTACTCATTTTGAGTAAACTAATTAGGTCACACAGTCAAGTTAAAAAAAAAAAAACCTTGTTAACAAGACCACATAAAATATCGAATAGTAATGCAATTGGGTCAGACTGCTAGTCCAATTGATTTCTAGGTCAGGTTAGAAACTTGGTTACTTGGGGTAAAATACTATGTCACTGGAACAAATCAAGTGAAAACTTTGGTAACGGTCTGGAGTCACATATAATACCCAATCGTCATACAATTTGGTCAGAGTGTTTATAAATGTGGATCACCTGAGACTAAAAACAAGGTCAACAGATCACTTCAAAGGAAACTTTATTGATACTATAGAAGTCACATTTTATAGCAAATAATCATGTACATATGTCTTAGTAATTGTTTGTCTTGTCATGATCAAACATAATGATGGTGCTTACAGTTAAGTTGCAGTCCCCTTTGATCATAAGTATGTCTCAAGTGAGCCATATAGGGCCATATCGCCCTTCTTGATTAATCTTTAAATGGAATATGCCGAAGTCCACTATTCCTTTACTAGATTAAGATTGCACACCTATATCTGAAGTAATTACCACAACCTTCTTGTTTTAATGCATCGATTTTGATCAAATCGTATACAAAGATCTCCATACATGTATCTCACTTGAGCACGGAGTGTGGGTTGAGCTATTGTGATAACTTACCGTCTGGCATCGTCTTCGTATGTACGTCAGTCCCGTAACATTATCCTACAAACAACTTCTCCACCTAAGCCAACGAAACGATTTCAAATTTATTGCACATGAATGTTCCTTAGGTGGTCTTCTTCCAATGGTGTTCAATGAATTGAACTCCATGTAAAACTTTGGTTGCTGCGGCATTTAAAAGGCGGAATTTGCCAGAACTTTAAAAAATCTTCTTGTCCGAAAGTACTGGGCGGATTTGAAAATAGTGTTCCTTGAGAGACTCCCTACCAAGATTGTTCAAATTATACCGATCAATTGAAAAACATTGCCGCCAGAGGTAATGGTTTGTTTTCCTTACATGTGTATAATAAAAACTTTAAAAAGCTAATCGACCTAAAGCATACGTCCGTTTTAAAAAAAAAATTGGCACACGGATCCCCTTGGTGACATCATAGAAAGATCTGGGCTCACTCTGTCATTAGTCGGTTGAGTCATTGGCTAAAAGTGGCTCAGAAAAAATGCATGTGTCTTACATCCAAGTTCACTCCAAAATATCGCTGCAAAAAACCTCTGTGCTTAAGTTATTCATTGTTTCGGATCCGACATTAATGACTGTTTATTACACATATCTTGCTAGGTAAGAAGGTGTGATTAACACCTTCAGGTTTAGTGGATCGGGGATTAGAGGGTCACTTATCATAATTGTATCTTAAAGGTTATTAAAATTAGAAAAAATGAGCAAATATAATGCTTTGATTTGATCAGGGGCTTGATTTCCTTGGCATGTACATTGACAACTATTTAATTTCTGTTAAACAACTGAGCTAAATATGATCATAATGGTCCTCGTGATTATTAATATGTTCAAAGAAAACTACGTAAATTGCCGTAAATTAAACTGCTTTTTCAAAGTGACTAACCTCATTTGTAACGGAATGCATTCATTTCTGACAAACATTTCTTGTGGCCGCCTGTCTGACCTGAATTTTCGAATACCAACACAACCGTCCCAACAGTATTTTCAGTCCTTTGATTATCTTATATGTTGCTGACTTACTTAGGCCGCCTCACATGAAAAACACCCATCAAGATCATCATGTTCATCTGCATAATCTCACCAAAACATCCCCTTTTAGTAGCCTTGTTATGCAAGCCCCTGGATAACTTTTATGTCCTAAATATGTCTGTTGTGATTGATAGTTTGGTCTTTTTACGCCGCTATCAGCTATACAATTTGTTCAATTTTATTACGGCTTATCCTGGGTAAGTTACAAGTTCTACCAGCCAGTCAGTCGTTATGATAATCCAGCTACCCTGAGCGCAAAAGAGTACAGACATTACTACCATTTTAAAAGTATTTGGTATAACCCGGTCGGGGATCGACCTCACGCACCGAGGCGGACGCTCCACCACTACACCAACGAGGCAGTGTCTGTTGAAATACGCGCAGTTTAATCATAGCAGCAATTTCTTTCTATACCTTCGAAAGTAGGTTTTCACGTGACGTGATTGGTAGGACCTCGACCTAGTTGTTATCTCTTTCTCACATATAACTGAACTGTAGCAGACGACTTTGAAAACATCGAGAAGAAACATGGAAAGTTTATAAATTAAAGAACAGGGATTAAATGATGTTTAAAATATTATAAGCAAAGTCTCTATTTGCCACAATGTTTTCAAATAGTCTGCAAGCGTCTACATGTGGGAGAGAGTTAACTTGTTGTAATGGTATTTCGATTATGTGTCAAGACTTTCTTTTCTTGGTTGTATCAATTTTTCTCAAGAGATTAGGACCATAGTGAGACAGGTATTTTCTTCTCGCGTGGTCGTACGTTGATTAATCATAGTCTCGTGACTATGACTTTATGTAACCCTTTCCGGGTAAAGCCGCGTTTTGACGAATCTACCGCAAACCACTTCGAGAAAAGTAAAATACTGAAATAAAATTTAAAAAAACTCCTATTTTCCTGCAATGTCGTAAACAAAATAGATCCCTATTTTCGAGATATAACAGTGTTTCCCTTTTACACAAAAACAACAACAACAAGTGACTCTGAATAAATAAACGGTAAATGGTCGTCTTCTTTATTCATTTACTTGGGATTTAAAGGTCACCTGTGAATTATTGTGATCGCCCGTCAAATGTCTGTTGACATCTTCTCCGGTGTAATGACTGTTGGTTCAATTTTGATTGAACTTCACAGCTTGCATTCTCTCAATGTGCTTACTTTAAAAAGCTTCACCGAAACTATCTGACAGATTTTCAAATAGTTTTCTTGAAATGTTCCTTGTTTGACCCTCTACCTGATCACTGTAAGCAAGTTTGATTAGTCAAAAAACATGGCCACCACGGGCTTGGGCTGACAGTCTGTTTTACCCTTTATGCACAGAGTGTAAGAATTAGAAAATTATTTCATAAGAAAATAAACGTCTGATTTTATAATACTAACGGATACATACGCATTTACTTGGTGACCTTTTAAGTTATATTAATTTAACAAAAGACAAAGACATACTCACATTGTAGCATTATGAGCAATTTCACCTTTTGCCACAATGTTTTCTAAAGTCGTCTGCTGCAGAGGCTTCTGCGTGTGGGTAAAGGTTAAACAGAAAATCTGAATTTAAAACCGTAAGTAACATCTGAAAATTTGGATTTAATATTTTGGTTAAAAGTTAAAAAAACATTAATTGAAGTGAGCATCTCCTTCTCCAACAATGTTTTCGATCTGCTGTTTTTAAATGACGTCTGCTGCAGATCTGTGAAAAGTCGTCTCTGTCCGAGTAAGGGTGAAGGCAGTGAAAATAGGTTATTGTTATCAAGCACGAGTAAAACGGGTTCGCATGTACTAATTAATGGTGACTTGAATTGTTCCACGTCACATAAAGAGCGACCTACTGGACTTGGTGATAAGAACATTTCAAGATCAACGTACATCTTCACACAGTCTGATCAGAAACTTTCCTCGTCGCTATCTAGTATTATAATCAACGTAGAGAAAGGTTATAACTGACCATACACGTTTGCAATATAATCGTGTTTTAATTTAAAAACTCTGAATGTTTATTTTTATGGAACATGGCTTAATCTAAGTAAACAATTTATAATGGCACGTGAGCTACGACGCGCAAATGGGGAATTTGTCCGCTATTGCATCAAATTCGTAGAAATAGAACCACTGGGGCTACACTTCTGTTTTCTGTAGGTCTGTAAACGCATGAAATATATTACATGTAAATGAAACTTTATCGTATACACAGGTTCGTCCAAATATTCACTGCTCGTGTTTGCAACAAGACATATTTTCACATGAGGCGGCTCGCATTTCGGTGTCGTTTAGTTGTAAAGGACTAACCGACATATATCCAGACTATAAGCCACGGCACACAAACATCGACCTTTGGTGGCTTTATAAATATTGAGAATACCTATACCTATCACATTGAATACGGTATACTTGACTTTTGGTGATCATATGTTTCTAGAGGGTTTTGTCCAAATTCTTACACGTATGACGGCGAACAGTCAAATTCCTCCGTGCAGCCTGATCTGGATATTAATTGGTTGTCTAGACACAAAGGGTCGTTTTTCGCGTGATTCGGCAATTTAAGTGTTTATATAGAGGTACAACACCAGCCGACCCACACAGCAAAAAAAAGGAATTAAAATGTGTAGTGCCAATTGGGTTGGCCTGATTGCCATTATTATTGTTTGTTTCCATCTGACAAATGCGATCCAGTATGTTACTGTTTCAACAGGAGTAGAGAAATCGAAGGATTTGAAGATGCGGTGATGATTGATGGGAGCATGTTTCATGTTGACAAATTTCTTGGGATACCGTATGGAGAACCGGCCACTGGTGTAAACCGTTTTGAGAAACCGGTTCCAAAAGCGCCGTTCCAGATGAAATATTCCGCGCTCAGTTTTCCACCATCTTGTTACCAACCCAGAGAAACAAAGCAAATTATGTCCGAGGACTGTCTTTACATGAATATTTATGTTCCGAAGACTACACAACAAAGCCCGCTTCCGGTTATGGTTTGGATTCACGGGGGATCGTTTGTAGTGGGTGCCGGTAGTATATATCAAGCAGAAGCTCTGAGTGTTTTTGGACAAGTTATTGTTGTTACAATTAACTACCGTTTGGGAATGTTCGGATTTTTACGGAGTACTGATGGTCTGTTGATCGGGAACCAGGGATTGTGGGACCAGCACTTGGCGATCAAATGGGTAATCAAAAATATTGCCGGTTTCAATGGAGATCCAAATGACGTCACCATTTTTGGCGAATCTGCTGGTTCCGCGTCCGTACTTCTACAATCGCTGTATCCCGGTGTAGCGTGAGAAAAGGTAGACCGTGAAATTTGTCAGACCTTACATTTCTCACAGTACGCTCGTGAAAATTTTAAGGCGTGAAAATCTTAAGACGGGTTGATTTAATGCGATTTAGATTTGTATTTTTCGACATCGTTCCATCTTCGCGATATTAACATTAATTATGTACATGCGTTCTTCTGTTTGAGCGAACTGAAATAATGTAAAACTGAGCATTTTAGGCATTACATTAGTCTCCTTAGAAAAACCTTAAGACACGTCAAATAAATGTAAATGTAACTAATTTTTACATTAAAATAAGCGGGTATGGGGTGATTCATTGAATTGGGGTTTGATGTCGTTTTCAACATTTTTTCAGGCATACCACGGCGGCCAGTTCACCTACTCATATGTTTCTTGGCTTTCTCACACCAGTACTTAATACAACTTTCTTTCCAATCAATTTGCTGCTTTTCCACTTAGACGGATATCTCATTAGTGGAAGACGAATGACGCTTGTCACAATAACTTTTTTCAAACGTCGGAAAGAATGTTGGCCTAGCTGGGGTTCGAACTCACAACTCCTGGATTGACAGCCTTCGTCGCTACCGATTGAGTTACCGGGGCTCGACGGGTATGGAGTGAATACACCTATGACTTACCAGTACCACTAGTA